>CM022701.1:93922256-94524756 GCA_012295165.1 Asparagus setaceus | reverse complement strand
CTTTCCTTAAGTGGTTTGATAGTCTATGCTTAATAAATCTAAAGTAAAATGTGATAAAAGAGAATAGTTCATAATTTATAAGTGAAATTGACTAGTGGATTCAATTCTAGATTCCTCATGTCTCTAATTGAATCCTCCATCTTTACTTTCTTGATTTTCCTCTTTATTCTTGATTTTCATTTATTTTCTTCTTGATTTTATTTACTTTTATTCTTTCTCCCCTCTCAATTTAGTTTTGTTTTTATTTACATATAATCACAACCACTCTCTCATATCTCTCCACAACCATTTTTTATCACTCCTAATTGTCACACACACACAACTTATGAACTGATTTTGATCAATTCCTACTACACCTTCCTCGTGGGATCGATAACTTTTTATACTATAACTTGATGGTTGTGCACTTGCAACTTAGGTTCTATTTAATTATCCTATCACCTTCATTCTACATCTTTACTCTGTGTCTCATAATAATAAGAATAAAAAAAATTATTCTTCTCTCATTTGGAGAGTTTTTTTCTTTCATTCAAAAAATAAAATAAATAAATAAAAGAAGAAAAAGAGAGAAATTTTTGGCTACTTCCTCCTCATACCAAAAGTAATTGCAATTTTTATTATTTTATCATTATTCAAAGTCGATCAAACAAATATAAGTGCTTCATTTCCTATCTATTTTACTTTTTGTATCATATTGCATTGAGGACAATGCAAAATTTAGGTGTGGTGGTGGGGACTAGTCATCTTTTCTTTCTATTTTATTCTTTTTTTCTTTCCCTTATAAAATTATCACTTGACAACTTGATAAAGTTAATTAATAATTCATTTACTTAATGATATGTGATATAACCAACAATTTTTAATTATTTCTAGTCATTTTGACCCATTGGCTAATAAATTCATGAAGGCCAAATTTTATATTTTGTGAGGTATAACCAATGATTTTTAGCCAATTTTAGTCATTTTGACCCGTTGACAAATGAATACGCAGAAGCTAAAATTCATAATTTTGTGACCTATAACCCATGATTTTTGCCTTTGGTTTCGCAGTAGCTAAAATTTATGATTTCATGAGCTATAACCCATAATTATTTATCATTTTTAGTTATTTTGACTCATTGGCAAATAATTTCTCTGTGGAAAAAATTCACGATTTTCTGTGTTATAACCCATGATTTTTGGTTATTTTTAGTCATCTCGACCCATTAGCAAATAATTTTGTGATACCCAAATTTTAAGATTTCATGACTTATAACTCATGATTATTGGTCATTTTTAGTCATTTTGACCCATTGGCATATAATTTTGCGGAGATTAAAATTCACAATTTCATGAGCTACCTACAAATTTTGGTCATTTTTGGTCATTCCAACCCATAGGCAAATAATTTTGTGAAAGTCAAAATTCACGATTTCATGAGCTATAACCCCTAATTGTTGGACATTTTTAGTCATTTCGAGCCATTTAAAAATAAATTTGTAGATCCAAACTATACAATTTCAAGAGCTATAACCATAGATTTTGGCCAATTTTATTCATTTTAACCCATTAGCAAGTAATTCCGAGGAGATCAAACTTCACTATTTTGTGAGCTATATAAGCCTTGATTTTTAGCCATTTTTAGTCATTTTCGACCCATTATTAAATAATTTCGCAGTGTCCAAAATTCACAATTTTCTAAGCTATAACCTAAGATTTTTGACCTTTTTAGTTGTTTCGATCCCTCAGCAAACAATTTCACTGTGAGAAAAATTCATGATTTCATGAATTATAACCCATAATTATTGGTTATTTTTAGTTATTTTGAACCAATAGCAAATAATATTTGTAGGCTAGAATTCACAATTTTATGAGCTATAACGCATGATTTTTTTTTATTTTTAGTCATTTCGACTCGATGGCAAGTAATTTTTCAAAGCTAAACTTCACAATTTTACAAGCTATAGCCCATGATATTTGGCCACTTTTAGTCATTTTGACCAATTGATAAATAGTTTTGTGAATGCTAAAATTCACAATTCTATGAGCTATAACCCATAATTTTTTTTCCATTTTTAGTCATCTAAACTCATTAGCAAATAATTTTGTAGAGACCAAAATTCACGATTTCATGAGCTATAACCAATGATTCTTTTCTATTTACAGTCATTTTACCCCATTGGCAAATAATTTTGCATTAGCCAAAATTCATGATTTAATCAGTTGTAATCCATAATTTTTTACCATTTTTTGTCTTTTTAATCCATTAGCAAATTATTTCGTGGTGGCCAAACTTCACAAGTTTGTGAACTACAACCCACAATTTTTTGTCATTTTAAGTTATTTCAACTTGTAAAATAATTTTGCGGTTGCCGAAAGTTCATGATTTCCTAAGCTATAACTCACAATATTTGACCATTTTTAGTCATTTTGAACCCTTGGCAAACAATTTTGCGAGGGCCAAAATTAAATGAGTTATAACCCACAATTATTGACCATTTTTAGTCATTTCCAACTAATAGTAAATAATTTCACACGGTGCAAACTCCATGATTTCATGAGCTATAACTGTCAATTTTTTGCCACTTTTAATCTTTTCGGCCCATTGACAAATAATTTTGTGGCGTCCAAACTTCACTATTTTATGAACTACAACCCATAAATTTTAGCCATTTCTAGTCATTTCGTCCCTTTGAAAAATTTCGCGGAGTCAAAATTTTAAAATTAGATGAGCTATAACTTATGATTTTAGCCATTTTTAATAGTTTCAGCCTATAAGCAAACAATTTTTTTAAGTCCATAATTTTATGATTTCATGAGTTTTAACTCACAATTTGTGGTCATTTTTAGTCATTTCGACTCATTGGTTAATAAAATTCACGGAGGCCAAAATTGATGTTTTTCTAAGTTATAACCCATGATTTTTGGTCATTTTTAGTCGTTTTGACCCCTTGGCAAAAACATTAGTGGAGAAAAAAATTCTCGATTTTATGAGTTATAATCCATGATTATTAGACATTTTTTGTCAATTCGAACCAATGGTAAAGAAATTTTGCGAAGTCAAAACTTCACGATTCATGAGCTATAACTCACTATTTTTGGCCATTTTTAGTCATTTCGATCCGTTGGCAAATAATTTCACGAAGTCCAAACTTCATGATTTCATGAGCTGTAACTCATGATTTTAGCCATTTCTAGTCATTTCAACCCATTGGCAAATAATATCATGGAGGCTAAGATTCATGATTTTATGAGCTATAACCCAAGATTTTTTGCCATATTTATTCGATTCGACCAATTGGCACGTAATTCCATAGAAATTAAAATTCATAATTTCATGAGCAAAACTCATGATTTTTTACAATTTTTAGTCATTTTTACGCTTTGACAAATAATTTCGCGGTGGCCAAAATTCACGATTTCATGAGCTATAACCAACGATTAATGGACATTTTTAGTTATTTTGAGTCATTGGTTAATAAATTTACGGAGTCCAAACTTCACGATGTGATAAGCTATAACCCATGATTTTTTGCTAGTTTTAGTAGTTTTAGCCCATAGGCAACTGGCTTTACTAAGGCCAAAATTTATGATTTCATGTTTTATAATCCACGATTTTTAATCATTTTTAATCATTATGCTAATACATTCGTGAAGGCAAAATTTTATGATTTCGTGAGCTATAACCAATGATTCTAGCCATTTTTAGTATTTTTGACCCATTGGCAAATGAATTTACGGAAGTCAAATTTCACAATTTTGTGAGCTATAACTCATTATTTTTAGCCATTTTAGGGTCGGTCTGGTATTGATGGACCTTACAATAAGTTGCTTATAAAAGCAGCTTATAGAGGCAACTTATATAAGCTACTAAAATTTGTAGTTTGGTAATCAAATATCAATAACTGCTTAAGAAGCAGCTATGGTGTTTGGTAGAACTGTGCTTAATGATTATTGTTAAATGATAAAATATATATATGGTATATAAACTAAAAAAGCAGAAGCTGCTTTTAAAAGCATTCTCAAGTTGCTTCTAAGAGCACCCTCTTAAAAGCGGAAGAAGTTTCAATAATCATGCCAAAAATATTTTCACTGAACACCATTATTAGGTGCTTCTTGAAAAAATAAGTAGAAGCACCCTAAAAAAGATATACCGAACTAGCCCTTAATACTTTCTACCCATTGTCAAATAATTTCACGATTATCAAAATTTACGATTTAATGAGTCATAACCCGTGATCATTGAATATTTTTAATCATTTTGAGCCATTGGAAAATAAATTTGTGGAGTCCCAACTTCACAATTTTATGAGCTATAATCCATGATTTTTTACCATTTTTAGTAGTTTCAAACCATAGGCATATAATTTTATTGAGGCTAAAATTTATGACTTCATGAGCTATAACCCATGATTTTTTGCCATTTTTAGTCATTTCAACCCATTGGCTAATAAATTCGCGGAGCGTAAAATTCATGATTTCATGAGCGGCAACCCATAATGTTTTGTAATTTTTGGTCGTTTCGACCCGTTGGTTTTGTACTGCCAAAAATAATAATTTTATGAGCTATAACCCATGATTATTGGATATTTATAGTTGTTTGAGCCATTTTTAAATAATTTTACGGTGGCCAAATTTCATGATCTTCTGAGCTATAACCCATAATTTTTGGTCATTTTTAGTCATTTCGACCCCCTGGCAAAAAATTCATGGAGGTCAAAATTCACGATTTCATGAGTTCTAATGCACAATTATTGGCCATGTTTAGTCATCTTGAACCAATAGTAAATAATTTCGTAAAGTGTAAAGTTCATGATTTCATGAGCTATAACCCACCATCATTAGATATTTCTAGTTGTTTTGAGCCATAGGTAAATAAATTTATAAACATCAAATTTTAGGATATCATGAGATACTAAAACCCATGAATATTGGTTATTTTTAGTTGTTTCGACACTTTCTCCAATAATTTCGCGATTTTTTGAGATATAATCCATGATTTTTGGCCATTTTTAGTCATTTCGACCTCTTAGCAAATAATTTCGCAGAGACCAAAATTCACGATTTCATGATTCAGACAAATTGTAAATAATTTTGCAGAGTGCAAACTTCATGATTTCATGAGCTATAACTCACAATTTTTTTTTTAGTTTTTTGACCCATTGGCAAATAATTTTCTGGAGTCTAAACTTCACTATTTAATGACCAATAACACATAATTTTTGGCTATTTCAAGTCATTTCGACGCATTGGAAAAAAAATACTTTTGTTGATACCAAAATTCGCAATTCCATGAGCTATAACCCATGATTTTTTACCATTTTTAGTCATTTCTAACCATTCGCAAACAATTTCATGTACTCAAAATTCACGATTTCATGAGGTCTAACCCATGATTATTAGCCATTTTTTTTATCATTTTGACTTATTAGCCAATAATTTCGCAAAGGTCAAGATTCACGATTTTATGACCTATAAGATATAATTTTTGGCATTTTTAGTCGTTTCAGCCCGTAGGCAAATAATTTGTAGGGACCAAAATTCACGATTTCATGAGCTGTAACCCATGGTTATTGGTCTCTTTTAGTCATTTTGAGCCACTGAAAATTAAATTGCAGAGTCTAAACTTCATGATTTAATGAGCTATAACCCATAATTTTTAGTTATTTTCATTCATCTCGACTTATTGGCAAATAATAATTCCGCGGAGACAAATCATCACAATGTCATGAGCTATACAACCCATAATTTTTGACCAATTTTAGTTATTTTGACCCATTGTCAAATAATTTTGTGGGGGACAAAATTAATGATTTCCTAAGTTATAACCCAAAATTTTTTGTCATTTTTAGTTGATTCAACCCCTTGCCAAACAAATTTACGATGGGAAAAATTTAGTAATTCATGAGTTATAACCAATAATTATTGGCCATTTTTAGTTATTTCAAACCAATGGAAAAAATTTTGCAGAGGCCAAAATTCATAATTTCATGAGCTATAACCAATGATTTTCTTTCACTTTAGTTGTTTCTACCCATTGGCAAATAATTTTGCAGAGCCTAAAATTCATGATTCCATAAGCTATAATCCATGACTTTTAGCCATTTTTAGACGTTTCAACCTATTGATAAATAATTTTGTGAATGCCAAAATTCACGATTTCCTGTGTTATAACCCATGATTTTTTTCCATTTTTAGTCGTTTACGCTCATTGACAAATAATTGCATGGTAGCCAAAAATTCACAATTTCATGAGCATAACCCATAATTTTTTGAAATTTTTAGTCGTTTATAAATAATTTCACGAAGGTAAAAAATCTCGATTTCATGAGCTATAGCTTATGATTTTTAGCCATTTTTAGTTGTTTCAGCCTATAAGCAAATAATGTTATGGAGACCAAAATTCACGATTTCAAGAGCTATAACTCATGATCATTAAACATTTTCAGTCATTTCGAGCCATTGGTAAATAAATTTCTAGAGTCTAAAATTCATCATTTTATGAGCTATAACCCATGATTTTTAGCCATTTTAGTTATCTTGACCTATTAATAAATAATTCTACGGAGGCCAAAATTTACTATTTCATTAGCTTTATAACTCATGATTTTTTACCATTTTTAGTCATTTCGAACCATTATCAAATAAATCCACGATGGCTAAAATTCATGATTTCCTGAGCGATAACCCAAGATTTTTTTTTTTTGCCATTTTAGTCATTTTGACCCCTTGGAAAACAATTTCACAAAGGGGCAGAATTTGCGATTTTATGAGTTATAACTCATGATTATTCGCCATTCTTAGTTGTTTCGAACCTAAATAACTTTGCGGAGGCCAAAATTCTTGATTTAATGAGCTACAACCCATGATATTTGGCTATTTTTAGTAAATTTAACCATTAATAAATAATTTTGCGGAAGCCAAAATTTATAATTTTATTAGTTATAACTCATGATTATTAGCCACATTTAGTTATTTCGAACCAATGGCAAATAATTTTCTAAAGACCAAAATTTACTATTTCATTAGCTATAACCCATGATTTCTGACCATTTTAGTCATTTCTACCCATTGGCCAATAAAATTCATGGAGCCCAAAATTCATAATTTCATTAGCTATAACCCATAAATTTTAGCCTTTTTTAAGTCATTTTGACCCGATCATTTGGGTAGCAAAAATTCACGATATCATGAGCTATAACCCATGATTATTGGCCATTTTTAGTTATTTCAAGCCATTGGTAAATAAATTTCTAGAGTCTAAAATTCATCATTTTATGAGCTATAACCCATAATTTTGAATATTTTTATTCATTTCGACCCATTGATAAGTAATGCCGTAGAGACAAAACATCACTATTTTGTGAGCCATATAACCCACGATTTTTAGTCATTTTGAGTGGTTTCAACTCATTGTCAAATAATTTTATGGTGGATAAAATTCACGTTTTTCTGAGCTATAGTCCAATATTTTTGGCTATTTTTAGTCGTTTCAACCCTTTTGCAAATAATTTCACGGAGAGAAAATTTCACAATTTTATTAGTTATAACCCATGATATTGACCATTTTCAGTCATTTTGAACCAATGGGAAATAATTTTATCAGCTATAACCCATGATTTATTTTTATTTTTAATTATTTTGAGACGTGGCAAATAATTTGCAGAGGCTAAAACTCACAGTTTTATGAGTTATAACCCATGATTTTTAGCCATTTTAGTTATCTTGACCTATTAATAAATAATTTTACTAAGAGAAAAATTCACGATTTCATGAGCTATAACCCATAAAAATTTTAATTTTTAGTCATTTATACTCATTCGCAAATAATTTCAGAGAGACCAAAATTCACAATTTCATGAGCTATAACCTATAATTTTTCTTAATTTATAGTCATTTCAACCCATTGGCAAATAATTTAATGGATGACAAATTTCACAATATCATAAGCTATAACCCATGATTTTTTAGTTGTTTTGACCCATTAGCAAATAATTTTACAAAGATAAAATTCACGATTTCATGAGTTATTCCTCATGATTTATGGTCATTTCTAGTCGTGTCAATCTACTAATAAATAATTTTATGGAGGCCAAAATTCACAATTTCATGAGCTATAGCCCGTGATTTTTTTTCATTTTTATTAGTTTAGACCCATTAGCAAACAATTTCGCAAAGACCAAAATCACAATTTTATGAGCTATATAACCATGATTTTTACCATTTTTAGTTAATTTGACCCATAGGCTAATAAATTCGCGGAGGCCAAATTTATGATTTCATGAACTATAACCAATGATTTTTGGTCGTTTCGACCCATTGGCAATTGAAATCACAAAAACCAAAATTCACAATTTGATGAGCTATAACCCATGATTTTTTGGCTATTTTTAGTCCTTTCTACCCATTGTCAAATAATTTCGTGGTGATAAAAATTCACAATTTAATGAGCCATAATCTACGATCGTTGGACATTTTTAGTTGTTTTCAGCCATTGGTAAATAAATTTGTAGAGTCCAAACTTTATGATTTCATTAGCTATAATCCATGATTGTTTGCCATTTTTAGTAGTTTCAGCCTATAGGCAAATAATTTCGTTTGAGGTGAAAATTTACATTTCATGAGATTTAACCCTTGATTTTTGTCTATTTTCAATTGTTTGGACCCATTGGCTAATAAATTCGAGAAGGCTAAAATTCATGATTTCATGAGCGATAACTCCACGATTTTTAGTAATTTTTAGTCGTTTTGACCCGTTGGTTTTGCGGTAGCCAAAAATAATAATTTCATGAGCTATAGCCCCCAATTATTGTCCATTTTTAGTTGTTACGACCAGTTATCAAATAATTTTATGGTGACCAAAATTCATGATTTCCTAAGCTATAACCTGTGATTTTTTTTACCATTTTTAGTCATTTAACCCCTTGGCGAGCAATTTCGCAGAGGTCAAAATTTACAATTTCATGAGTTATAACGCACAATTATTGGCCATTTTTAGTCATTTCAAACCAATAGTAAATACTTTCATTGATTGCAAACTTCACAATTTCATAAGCAATAACTCACGATTTTTTGCTATTTTGAGTTATTTCGACCCATTGGCAAATAATTTCGCGGAGTCCAAACTTCATCATATCATAACCTATAATCCATGATTTTTTGTCATTTTGACCCATTGGAAAAATAATTTGCGGAGTCCAAAATTCACGATTACATGAGATGTAGCCCATAATTTTTTGCCACTTTAAGTCATTTAAACTCATTAGCAAATAGTTTCTTGGTATTCAATATTCATAATTTCATGAGCTATAACTAACTTAGCTTTTATATGCTTTTATCTAAGCCTAGCACTTTCTTTCATCTTATGTACAGTAATGTAATGGATTACATCTTTCAGTTTTCTATTAGCTTATTATATTTAGTGTTGGCTATTGTGTTTTTGCTACCCAAATCTGCATATGTTTGCTAATTTAGACCTATAGTCTCCTCATTGGTTTTTTTTATCTCTCTCCTTTAAAACGATTAAAATTCATATGGGTAAATTAGCAAATATACAAATTCGGATAGTGCATCTATAAATACGATACATTTGCGGGCATTCGACTATGGATTAAGAAAATGACTATCTTGAACTCATACGCATAGAGTAAGGGGAGAAATAAGTAAATTAATACTTAGGGAAAGTTGTGAGTTCATTGATAGTTTAAGATGAATCTGGTGATTTTGTCCTTTCAAAAGTTGCAAAAAGATTTTTTGGGCCACAACAAAACTAATACTCGACGTCTTTTCTCTAATCCAATGAAATATCTAAATCCCTTGATGTGAACTTCCCTAATAAATATAACCAAATAAAAAAAAATTACAAGTTATAAAAAAAATTTATTTATTTTGTAATATGCAAGGTATGTAAAGTTGATAATTATTTACTTGATTGATGACAATACAGTGTGGCTCAGCTTAAACTTAGGCTTGTGCTTGGGCTGAATATGGGCCAATGAATGCTGAGTTCATTTCCCAAATCTTAATGGATTGGGCCCTCACTTGAGCCTCAGTGGCATTATTGAAGAGGAAAACTCTTGCAGCACTATAAATAGCCAAGGTTGGATACACTCGAGAAGTGATGCATGTCCTTCCTCCTTGTGCAAAGCTCTCCACTATTGAGTGATCCACCTAAAAATATCATATAGCATTTTTAATACATGAATTTTAAAGAGTTGGTAATTTGATTTGGTTCAATTGACTTTGACAGAATACTTGAATGGAAATTGAATTTTCAATTAGGAAATGTGATTACAATCTCAAACATCATACTTACAAGTATTCTCACTGACAATTTTTCTCCATCAAGCACTGGAACTATACTTCCATAAACTCTCTTGATGACATCATTTGCCCTTGACGACCTGCATTGTAACAAAACGCCAATTCATTCTTAGCTTCACCATAAAAATTCAAAAAAAGGAAAGTAAGATAGGAGAAAATGAACAATATTTGTCCTGAGCTTCAATTTCTCATCGAATAATCATCAATTTTTCTGATTTAATTTTTAAATTTCAATACAATAACTATCTATATATTATTTATATAAAAATTCTATCAAAGTACATTACCACTACTACACCAAAACCATGACGTTGTGACGAGAGTTGAGGGTTATAATTTTTTTACTATGATATATCCCCACAAGTTGAGATCCCTTCTTCAATAAGCATAAACATGAAATAATGCAACAATACCAATTTCTTTTTAAAATCCACTTTGAATTCGTGGCTGAGGATACTATACCTGAGCTCGTCTTGGCAGAAGAAAGTTCGAAGGCTGCCGTCAATTCCTCTTCCGACATAAAAGTAGACTGCTGTCTGCTCGGCGCGATCCTTGTCAGCAAGGACTAGCAGTCCGAACGGACCCAACACGCTCCGTCCCGATGCCCCGCCGCTCGTGCTGCAGTTGTAGCCTACATCGGCCTGGACCGCGTCTGGGAGTCCGGCGGAGCCTATCTCAAACTCAGCCGTGATGTCCAACTATGATCAAAGAACAAGTACAAAATGGTTAAGTAATGCCAGTTGTACTATACTTATCATACTATTTCGCATTACATGACTTATATATTTTCCCGAAAATCTGTTTCGAATGCTTCTTTGATGATATTTGAACTTGAATTGCTCTGATTTCATATTAATGTGGGAGCTAGCAAGGAGAGTGAGTGTCATTCCCTATTGAATGTGAAAATTTTCAAATTAATTACCCCCTCATCTTACTTTAAATTATACTAATTAAACACATAACTGTACCTGTGTGGCTTCATTGACATGAAGGGGCATAACAGAACCGGCATCAAGAGTGATGTTGGTGAAGTCGTAGCTGCGCAGCCGCAAGCTCTCAACCTCTTCGACCGGCCACGTCACAAGGTTACTCCCCGTTTTGCTGTCTAACAACACCGATCTTGGGATCGTCTGCTCACGCAATTAACATAATTAAATTAATTTGCTCAAATCCATCATGGACTATTAGGGGGTGTTTGGTTCATTTTCTTGAAATTTCAAGAAATGTTTTCCACCAAAAACATTTCCTTGTATTTCTTGAAAAATTTTGAGAAAAGTTTTGAGAAGTTAAAAGTACAAGTTTTCTTGTTTTGACATTTTGTTTGTTTGGTTCAAAACAAGAAAATGAGCCTTACTTTATAGAAATGTCAAGTTTTCTATAAAGGTTTGTTTGTTTGGTTCAAAACAAGAAAATTTGGGGTGGGAAATAGGGTATGGGTGAAGTTTTATTATTTTAATATTTGTGTTGTCATTTCTTGGTGATTTCCTTCCATTTTGAGTGGAAGTTGATTTCTATAAATTTGGGTACTTTTCAAGACTTTATAGAAAATTTTTCTATAAATTTTTGAAACCAAACAAGATTTATAGAAATATCTGAAAATATTTATTTACCAAACTACCATTGTCGATTTTTATAGAAAACATTTCTATAAAATAGCCCAACCAAACACCCTTAGTGATTTTGTATAAAATTATAGTAAGCTGCTTTAATCAGAGAAAGTAGGTTCACCATTTTCCCAATATTCTATTTTGGAAATTTTATACCCAAAATTTCAAATTGATGTTAATTTGATATCCTCAAAGCGCTTCCTTTCTTCCTTACTTTTCCGTAAATCAAAAAATGAAATTCGGTAAGAAAATATTTCTCATTCAATTTTTATGTTGATATTCTTGAACGGTGCCTAACGTTACCTTTTTTGCACTTTGAGGTATCAAATTGTAAAATGTAACTTCAGAAAATATCATAAAGAAATTGTCAAAAGCAAATTAAGTTTAAAACAAGGCCAAAACAAGTATAGTGAAAATAACCGGAGAAAATATCATAAACAATTTGACGACTCTCATTTTGTAATTGCATTCCTATATATCTTATGTTCCATCTCATGGTCTCACATGTTAAAATTATTTTCAACGTCCTATTGTCATCAAGTTTCATGGAAACTGCAGTTGAAAAGTTCATGGAAAAATAAAGAGGAGAGGAATGAGAGGCTTGTGTAAGGATGTGGTAATCATGTATTGTCAAACATTATAAAAGTCATTTCCTAAACTATAGCTTGTACGTTTCTCTCATGCAATGTGACATCTTATTTCTTTCTTTCTTTCTTTTTTTTTTAAAGAAAGTCATGAGATAAACTATCAGAAAGCCTCAGACCGTGGCTATGCAATCCCTTTTAGTATTCAGATTTCCTTTGATTAAAAGAGTGCTCTCCCCATTATCGTGATGACATAGAAGAGAATCCAAATCCGCTAGTTAGACCAACCCTTAACTTAATTAGAAAGAGTATAGAAAATTGCATAACCAAACTGTTGTATAATTAATTTCAATAAGCCAATTATTGAATTAATTGATTAATTAGTTCGCTAAGATTGCTCTACTATTGTCTAGGATTTTACCTGCAATGAAGCCCATCCTTTAAGCAAATCAGTCCTCTCGCTGTCCGTCTCCCCAGCCCACCCGAAGAGCACCCTCCTCCTCTTAACCTCGTCGTAAAACGTCTTAGAAGCATAATACTTGCCATAATCCACCCTTAACCCCACTCCCACGTCAGCATCCACGTCATCTGGGACCCACACATCCCTCTCCACGTCGTACTCCCCTATACTATAGTAGTCGTGCTTCACGTCGTCCAGGCTGGCCTTGAGCACGTGCTTCGCACCCTCTGCCGACGTGTCAAGCCCCGTTGTTACGGATACCGGGTAGAAATCCACGCACTCCCACATACCCGTGCCTGCTACCGCGTGCAGAACACCCGGTAACAATTCATAGCTCACGAAATCTCGGGTTTGGTAAACGAGTGCGATACCCGCATGATCCAAATCTCTTTTAGACCCGATAGCAACCCGCCAGGCCAATTCGGATTTAACGAACCAAAAGGTTGTCGGGTCGCGGAAATCTTTTAACCCGATACCCGGTGGGGGGATGATTACCGGGTTAGAATCTGATTTCTTCCATTTGAGAAGTAACGGGTCTGATGGGTCAGCGGGTAATGCGACGTTTTGAACCTGGATTGAAAACAAATCTTATCAGAACGACTATAGAAGTGAAATGATTCGAACCATAAAGAGAGGAATCAAAATTATTAAAAAATTTATCTTATCCTCTGAATCAGAATGCGCGGCATGGGAGATCATGGAATCTCTATATTCTTAATTGTAGAAAATCTCTATAGCTCGCTTAACCCTATGAATAATATTAATTAATCAAATTATATAAAAATTCTTTTAGTTGTGGGCCACCTGGGCAAACCATTCTTCCATATAAGTAATTGTTGCTATTTTCTAAAATCAAGGAGGCAGAAAATATATTGATCTCTCGTGTGAGAAAGACTTTTTCAATCCTATTGGGACATTTGAGAAGTCTAAACTTTCTTGTTCAGAAATAACTAAGAGCATCATGCCTCACATGTGGTGCATTTTGAGAGGATTTGTACTTCTTTTTTTTTTTCTATGAGTAGCTAGCTCAAAATATCATATGTATATATATGGGGTGTTTTGATAAAACTTGTACTCGCCTGGACGGATTCATTAGTGGATCCAGTGTAGAGGATGCGGATATTGCCGGTACCGGGTAGGATGGTAGCAGACCCGGTCCAGACACCATTGGCATCATACCAGTGAGAGGGGAGGAGGGCGAGGGGGAGGTAGCGCCAGTGGATGAGGTCACGTGAAACTGCGTGGCCCCACGTGATATTGCCCCACACGGCGGAGTCCGGGTTGTACTGGTAGAAGAGATGGTACCATCCTTTGTAATACAGTGGACCTGCAGAAATTGCAAATTTTGCAAAAGAACATTTTTTTTCGCAACGTTAGATACTTCTACTTTGATTGTTTCATACCCCTCATATTGAAACTGAATTTTTTTTTTTTTTGAAAATATTGAAACTGATTTTAATTTTATGCCCGCGAAATATTTATAATATTGCACAAGTTCATGTCTATTATCTAGATTAAATAAACTCAGAGAGTAACATGTAAAGTCCAATATAGTATGCAACTTTATTTATGTTTCACAGAGATTAAAGATGTGTTATACTGATCTCTTGACTTTGATCATAGTATAGAAAAATTACAGTCTGATTTGCATTTTAAGTTTCGAATTGGCTAGATATTGTCATGGAATTTCTATATATGGTAAAAGACACATAGTTTAATTGCAAAAAAACCTTTTTTTCGTTATACATTTATATGGACATAAAAATTCCATATTCAAAACCTGGGTACAAAAATAATTTACCAGTTGCTTGTTTTATTATGAATAGCCGACCCCAAACATTTGGGTTAAAAACTTTGATGTTGTTGTTTTGTTATGAATTAGACAAAATAACAGAATCTTGTATTCTTGTGTTCTATTTCTTACCGTCGGGATCTAGAACGAAGCAGAGAGGTAGCAGACACGAGAACAAGCAACCAATCAAAAACCATGAAAAGAAAAGGAAAAAAAATCAGTATAAAATAACACAAATAAATGCGGAGAAAAATCGATTTAATAAAGAGGGGGGCCAAAGGAAATTTTACCATTCATCCAGTTCTTAGGGGGCTGAAAGTGAAACCCAGTACGCTGCCACGCGAGCATCTCATTGCTCCACGGATACTCACTCTCATCCCTCAAGATCCCCCGGTTCGACTTCTCCGACACGCCCCGATATATCGGGACGCTACTCTCCGGCACGTTAAGCGGGGCCCGCTCGTGCAGTTGACTTACAGCAGCAGCAGCCGCTGCCAGCAGGGCAACCAGGAGCAATGCGACCGTCGCACGAACGAACGAAGATGGAGAGGTTGTAGTAATATTATGCGTGTCGGTTGCAGGGAGAGGGGAGTAGGATAGTGGGTCGTGTTTGGGTTTGGGATCCATTAAGGGGGGAGGAGGAGGAGGAAGGAGAGGGAAGGGAAGTTGAGGGGCCGGAATATAAATATGTGAGTAATGAGGGGGGTTGAGGGGCTGGCTGGTTGGTTGAATGCTACATAAGTCTTGATTTTTTTTTCCCCGGTCTTAATATGGACCAGCGAGTAAGATCGGTTAATTTCCTGAAAGGTAGGAGCTGGGGGTACGTTGTTCCTGCGGAAAAGATTAAGGGGTGAGCGAATGAAATTTTCACAATGGTTCTCACAAACTTTGGTCAAAGGATTTAGGCGTGAGCAAATGTTTAGGTTTGTCTTGAATTTTCTTTTTCCCCCCTCCTTTGTATCCAGGGAATCCTGGTCCGGAGTGATACTTTCAAGGAAGACCCACGCATGGGTGGGATCCATCTCCAGTTCAACTTCATAGGTGAACCTAGAGCATGGTAGGTTTGGACTGCAAGTTTTTCAAACTAAATCAACCGAATATCATATTCTAAGGCGAACTAAATCATCAACATTTTGTTTCGTTCAATGAATTTAATTGATTAAAACAAGTACAAATTCTATCAAAACATCTGCATAGGCTACACAGTATAATGTGTTTTAGTGTCATTGATGAGGATGATAGAAGTACGGTTTAGAAATTCTTAATGTTTTTTTTATGGTCCAGAACACCACTCTCCTGCAGCGGATGTCATGATCTCACTGAACTTGTTTCGGAGGTTATGGAGAGGAATAGGAAATTTCTTGCCTACACCAGGTGTAGGCAAGATGCATCTCCCTCCAATGGGAGGGCATGTAGAGGAGATGTGGGGACACTCCTCCACATCTACTCTACATGTCCCCTCCTATTGGAGAGAGCCATTTGCCTACACCAGGTGTAGGCAAGTTTTTCCGAGGAATAGGTTACTAGAAAACGAGTGAGGGTGCACTTTGTTGGTTTCGTGTGTTTCTTGAGATCTTGCGTTTGTAAAAGACACTTTTTACAGATTTGGAGGCTGGGATCAGCTGTGGAGTCTTAAACAACAACTATTTTTCGCATTATGTCTTTATTTTTTTCTTTTAATATCCATTTTTGGATAAGAGAAATTTGTGTTGACTTTTCACAGATATCAACAGCCAAGGTACACAAATAAAAACAAATACAAGTTAGAGGAGAAATAATAATTCCTCTGAATTTCTAAGTAAGTCTGTCACCCCATAAGGGAACCCAAATTTTTCGAGCCTCAATGCTATAAACTTGGCAAAATCAAACATTTAAAGGCATGGACCCCATAAACTGAAGGGATATATAATGACCCCTTTATAATAGTAATAATAAGTTTAAAGGCTAAATACCCAGATTGGTATTTTAATTCCACCCGAATTATCAATAAGGTATTTTAATTAGGCAAACCTACTTTAAGACATTTTAATTGATGCAACTAACAAACAAGGCATGATATTTCGTTGCCGGCCAAATTTCCGGCGAGAGCGTGTCACGTGTGTGTGGCATGGGATGACTTAGAATGTTTTTAGATGCTGATGTGGCAGAGACTTTAATGACGTGGTAGGGTATAAACGCAGGAATAACCGCCTAAAACTCCCAAATCTCCCAAAATAGAGACGATCGCCTCATCGATCTAAAACATTTTAAGTACACCTTACATCGGCATCTAAAACATTTTAAGTCATCACGTACACGATGTGACATGCTCACGGAATTTGGTAAGAACGAAATATCATGCCTTGTTTGTTAGTTGCATCAATTAAAATGTCTTAAAGTAGGTTTGCCTAATTAAAATACCTTATTGATAATTGGGTGGAATTAAAATACCAACTGGTATTTAGCCTAAGTTTAAAAGGAATAAATGAAGCCTAAAGCCTGTACTTGATCTCATCTCAATATCTAAATATATATATTACTCACAAGAAACTGGATAATGTTGGTCCATTGAAGCTTTTACTCTAACAACTCCAACAAATAATTCCAAATTTTAGTTGTCTCTATATTAGTAGAGAATATCGCTGTTCAACTGACAAATCAATATGTTTCCCTCAATAAGAAAACCGAGAAAAGGAAAGTAAAAAGAACCAAACTCATTTAATATTCTCTCAAGTTTCACTTGGCTTTTGGTTGGTTGGGTTTTGAGCTAGCTTGCGTATAATAGAGGGAAATGGTTATCTCTTGTGTGATTAATATCAAGAGGCCAACAAGTCAACGATATAAGCTTATGAATAAACACATAATCTTATTATCTAATATTGGTTTTAATGAATTTCTTTTGGACCCGTTACCTTTTAAACAGGATTACCTGGAATTTTTTCCCCCCTTATTTTTCTGAATTTTTAACATCTAGTTCATTACCTTCTCTACTTTTCCCTTACATTGCATTATTAGCCGCCTGAAAATCTTATTCAAGTCTTAGGAAATTTTCAAGTCTTTTAGAGTATATAGACTAAGATGAAAGAGCTTCATAAGTCATAACATTTCTCATGTCAGCTCTTCCATTGAGAAATATTTCCATGGGATTTGTAATTTGACTAATTAACGATGGTTGAGCCATACATTTAATCAAACAAAACCTAAAGGTAGGCTTTTACATCACCTAATTCTTCTAATTTGAGTGATTTACGCAATGTTACCAAATAGCATGATAAATGTGTGTCAATACTTATGGAGAGACTTATCCAAGGATCATTGCAAAGTTTTGTTCAACTTCGCCACTAAGAAACAAACGATGGAGTTCAAGTCATCATAAAAGGTTAATCATGAGACTCATCTCACTAATTAAGATAGATCAGAAGAAAACAAATAAAAATTATGTTTACTTGCACAACTTTTGCAGGTATTTGACCCTCACTCAGTTAACGTTCTATTACGCCAAAGGAAAATAGAAACCAAATGGGAACCTGGAATCAGCATGGAAAAGGTTATTAGTTGCAAAATTTGTCCACCAAAGGAGGGAAGAGAGATCATTTATAAATAATATGACTAATAGAAGTAGAGAGGGTGGGGAATCATCAGAGGCTCACAATTCCTAGTATTATTACATTTGCTTAACAAAACAGGAACATTTGCTGAAGATCACAGCATAGGTAACAATAGATGCGGAACAAAGTCTAGTTACGAATCAACCAGAATACCACTGTATCAAATCATTAAGAAAGAGTAAAAACACATAGGATAATGCTTGATCAAAATCTGTGGATATGATACAAGAAAATATTTAACCAAAAGAAAATAATTGGGTTTTCTTTTTTTCTTTTATCTGAGGGTATAAGCTGATACCACAACAGCAATTTTCCCAATGATCAGATGAAAGCTTCACGCAAATGAGTTGGCAACTTCAGTTCAGGCTCAAACTCGCCCAATGGCGAAAAATAATGGTCAACCATATCATCTGATACGTGCTTCAATGTGGGAGGATCCCACTGTGCATATATTTCAAATTAAGACTCTGGAGGCCAAAAGGTTTGGAAACAAAATCAACAGTTAAAGACTGATAAAGAGTTTAATCATACCTTTGGTACTAAGTCTTTTCAACTAATCTTGCCCGAACACCCTGCAGAATCCAAAGATATGTCAGAGCCACATTGATCGATGTAAAACTATTTTTACGATTTATGTTAAAATACAACATCCGTTAAGGAAAATATAAGCGTAGCGGATAGGATAAGAAACGAATGCACCCACTAGAGGTTAGAGATAACTCCTACTGAGGATAAAATGAGAGAGAATTGATTAAAATTATTTGCCCATGTACAATGGAGGCCATTAAAGGCATTAGTTATGAGAAGTGAAAACGTTATTGTTAATCAGAACAAGGGTTTCAGAGGTAGACCTAAGAAGAAATTGGTTTGAAGCAATTAAGGAGGAGATTAATAACAGTTAATAGAGAAATAACTCTTGATACAACTAAATAGAATAATAGGACTCGTGTCAACACCACCAAAAATTTATGATAAAGGTTTTGTTGTTGTTTATCTAAAGAGAAGAATGGGATATGTACCTCACAAAAGTCGGGCGAGACCTCTTTCGAAATTCCATGTAGAGACATTCGATATTCCCGAATGAGGCATTCGTCAAGTGTCTGATATCTGCCTTCTCTTATCTATCAAGCAGCCAAGGACAATTCAGATGCCAGTTTGCAATAAAAAGTATAACAAAGCAAGTTGATTTACTTACAGATCTCAGGGAAACCTTCAAACTCAATGGAGAAGCCTCTTTGAGTTTCTTGAGTGCACGATGACACCAATCCTGATTTGAGCTAGCTGCCTCTTCTTCCTGATAAGGATATAAAGAAAAGATTGAAATATGGGAGAAAGTATTAAGCCTGTAATAATAATAACTAGTACTCCTGATGCACGCTATGCGTGCATGGGCACTACTCATTTGTCCGGAATAAAAATTTATCAACAAAATTGATATTTGACAATAAAATAGATGGTTATATAAAAATTATATTCCAAAATCAAAATGAATAAATTGCAATTTTGATAATCGACCTTAGACAAATATCAAGCTTAGAAATTTGATAGCAAATAAAAATGTTAAAATACCATAAAAATATTACAATGAAGAAGATGAATAATTATAAAACAGTATAAATTAAGAAATTACCTTCTTTTTTTTAGAATTTCAACTCTGTTATTCATTCTTTTGATCGCATGACGATTTTAAAAGTTTACCTTAATTACTTGATGATGGGTGTGGATTGAGGAACGAATGAGGTAATATTTTGATTGAGGCGGATGTTTGGAGGGTTAGAGTTTGTGAGATTGGGATGTGGGTAGTTATGTTAACTATAATTAGTTTTTGTGCCCCTTTCTTTTTGATTATCCAGATTTTGTTTTTTATTTTGATAGGAACGTGGGTAGTTGTGATAAATGTGAGTTAAATTTTTTTTAATGAGTTTTTTCATTTTCCAACTTTGCCCCCCTTGCATAAATTTTAAAAGCCTATTAAATTGTTGGACATCCTTGGAATTTTAGAAAATATGACCAAATAAGGGGTATAACACCAAAAGATTGATCCAAAAGTCCAGCTTCCTTTAATATAAGTAGTAATAGATAATCCAAAATGGTGCATCTATTGAACTGCAAACTTAGTTTTGGTACCGAAAAATTGCTGGCCAGAATATGCCGTCATTCATCCCTGAGTTCATTGTATGCCATATAAAGTCCCATCACAATTCTCTATATTAATGCCTATAATCAACTAATATGAGAGTAATGGCTCACCACAGCATCAATTATTTCCTCAACTGTTTCACGGCCAAAACATCTATCAATTGCCTCTAGCCTGGACACAGAGGCAAGAAAGACATTTAATAGTCTATAAAACAATATATATTTTTTCATAAAACAGCAGAAGATTCACAGGTAACACCTACATGACGTGAAAAATAACAAAAGTATAACCAATGTAAAAATGAATAAGGAATTATTGTTGCCACAAATTGATTAAACAACAATAATATAGCCTTAAGAAAAGAAGGGACGGTAATGGGTTACACCAATTTATTAGCTCCTCCTGAATAACTAATGAAGTGGATTGCTGCCAAATGGCTGATGAAACATACCCTACATAAATTTGTTGGCATGAACAAGAAGATATATCTGTTGCTGTCTTGTGGATGATACTGAGTGGGTTTCAGTTAATCCAGGAGCAGAAAAGATAACAGGTATATCTAAATATAGTTGTGATGGCATGCCTGAGAGAACCAGTGTAAATTGTCTCCAAAGAATGTTTCTTAAGATCTGAATACATGCCAGAAATTTCTTTTTATCAAATTTTAGAACATGAAGAACTCTTGTTAGTCAAAAGGCTAGATGAAAAATTATTCCCGCTCTTAATATTGTTTGAATATATGATTGGATGTTTCTTGATATATTGAAGTCTGTAGTGATACTAAGAAAGTGTTGGAGGCTGTTATGCTATGTACCAAATAAAGAGGAAAATATACAACTTCCCAACTCGAAAAGAACTAAGTGAATTGGTGCCAATGTCCTCTCTTTTGAACCTGTGAGACACACGGTAGGATGGTAGACTTTGAAAATTGCACTCTGCTGAATCTTCTTTTAGCCTGCATCTTATTAGAGATTCTTGCTACCAGGTCGCTACTGGAAGCAAGAAATATGCATCAACATCATCTAGATCTTGTTCTCACAAAAGCTACTTAGAAAGAAGTCCATATAACCTAGTTGGTTTATAATATCTTGTCACCATAGAGTTGTCCACATTGTTCCAGTCAGAACCAGGTGAGATACAGCTTCTGACTGGAAACATAAAAATCACAGCTAATTCCTCTTGTTGGAAATCTCTTCCAAATCTGTTCAAATCAGATTCTTCTTGGATGTAGCGAGAGAAATGGCAAAATAGAAAACTGTGTTCGCTCCCCAATCTTCAGATCTATTCAAGTCAGACTCAGTCATATTTCTCTTCTTGGGATGAAGAGAGAGATAAAATGCAGCAAAAAAAAAAAAAGAGGTTCTCCCTCCCTTTCCAATTATATCCAATCCTCTACTTACACTCTCCATTCAGTTATTATCCAAATAGTGGAAATCCATAGGGAACTATCCTATTATGAATGTTACCTCAGTAAAAGTTGATGATGCCAGTTATTTTGGACTTTCTACACTGTACTTGGATACATGTATGTGGAGAAGGAAAAGCTATATATGTGAATATCTCAACAGGATAGATTGGATAAAAATTTAGTTTTCGAAGGAATAATAAATTGGATACATGGTGGTGTGTAGATCGAAAGGAACAGTGTGGAAAATCAAAAGGATGACGTAGTACCGAGTTCTGAAGAACATAGTTGCGATTAGAAAATTTTCGTGTGTGTGTGTGGGCGTGGGCATGTGGGCGTGTGGGCATGTGTGTGTCTCTGTATGTATGTATGCATGCATGTATGTATGGATGCACTATCCATGCACAAACACACACACACCCCACACACACACACAAAGTAGGTCTGCTTCGGAGAAACAAACTTAAAATTTGGCCCATTATTATACTACATGATGAGTGACCATATTGGGTGATGCACACCATTTATATCCGAATAAAGTAAGATGAGTTTTATAAGCTTCAAAGCCATCCAACAGAACAAGTGCAGTATGCTACAGGCACTGGTGGTATCAATGCATGCATGTATATCCTGTACTCATTGAACTAAATCAAACAAACCAATCTAGGACACAGTACAGGTAATTCAAGATTCGTCATTCGAATGCATATTTTGAACATGAAGTTCTGATATGCAAAGAATTAAAATGACACTCAACAAAAATAATGATTGCTAACATTATAATCAAATGAGTTGCACTTCATTTCATATATGTCCATTGAATCGAGAAAAGGATGCATGGATGACAGACAACATAAAGCAAATGAAATGACCTATGAACGATGCTCTTTTTATCTGGATAGACAATATCACCATATTGTGCGAGAGAAGAGTCTATGACTGAAGGATCATCTGTAACCAACTTTGCAAGCCGTTCGTCGATCCAACTAAGCCTCTGTTGAATAAAAAGTACAATGTATCAGCGTTATGCAAAATATCATACAGAAAGCACAATTAAGGTGGAATTCCAAACAGTAGATAGTCAAAGAGAAACTAACAGCACTCATCGAATAATGTGTAGCAAGGCCCAAAGCAAGCATGTCAACTCCATTGATCTTCTCACCTGTCAGAGCCAAGTATTCCCCTGAAACAACAGCATTAAATAATCTTTAGTTTGTAAAGGAGGGATAGGAAGGACAATAAAGCTTGTAGCATTGCAGAATTGCAATCCAAGGTTGTGTAAGATAGTTATCCTATGATTTAAGCACCAATATGCCAATATTGCAAGTCTCACATCATTCAAAACATGATAATACTTCTGAAATGGGTTCAGTGTAACTACATCCAATCTGTAGCAGGACGGTCTTTCAAAACCTCTCTTAGTCAAACCTTCCAGCTTTACCACTACCAGGATGGTGGCAATAGTTTCTAACTCTTCATATATGGGTTGCGGACTTTGAACATTTTGACTGTCAAAAAATGTTTTTTTTTCCAACTGTTGCACAGGAAAAACCGAGTTTTGCTTATTAGTTTTCTGCTCAATGAGTTTTATATATTCTTTCCAAGAAAACATCAAGAAAAGAAGTTTTGGTTCTTCAAATGGTTCGTTCTATCAATAGATATCAGCTGGTATAGGCTTGTGGCAGACTGAAACTAATATATTTGCACTTCGATGCCAAAGATGTCAAAAATATCAAGAAAACAAGTTTTGGTACTTCAAACGCTAGACCTTTGGCTCTTTCTATCAATATATATCAATAGAATTATCGGATTTGCATGCTGCAAAACTGATCCGAGGCACTACAGCCTGTATATTTTCACTTCAATATCAAAGGCTTAGACAAGAAATGGCCATTACTGAATTCATGCCTTCAAAATGTCATGGTATTAGGAGCTGCATTCTGCGAAATAATTGATTACGAAATAGTATTGAACACTTGGATTCTGCTTCTATTCCAGTAAGATAAAGGAGACAAATATAGCTAAGCCAGATATGAAGTCTTCAATATGGTTCCCTATAGAATTAAATGGTAACAATCCCTTAACCCTTGAAAATTGAGCCCATATATCACGGTTATTAATTGGAGTTCCCTTCAGCTATCTAAATCAATATTTTTTTCGTAAAGAGCATTCAGCATCTATAAACTCAATGAAGAGCAGGACAGCTGCAATGGAGAGGAGAAGACAAGGACTTGAATGAATTAGGTTACGAATATAAGAAGACACACCAATGAAGTTGGGTAAATGACGGGACTTGGTTGCTAGTAGTTTATAAGGTTACATCAAGTATAGAAACCAATATAGATGTCAGATCCAGAAAAGATTTCACCATTTTAGAAAATGCAACCAGTCAAACAAGCAAGGGGTGACTGATATAAAGAAGAGATATTTTCTTGAATTATACATCTCATTCAGTTTATTTCTACATTCACTTTTACACAAAAAAATTTCGTAGTATCAAAATGTCAAAACTGAAACTCCACTAGGATATAACTATAAAATCCAAAGCTAAAGCCATAAACAAATTCCTGCATTTGAAACATATTCCGAGATAAGTCGAACAGATACCCTAAATAAGTGGAGAGTAACATTCAAATAGCATCTCCTCCCTTTTAAGTTTTATCCAAGAAGAACCTTTAGACTTTAGAAATAAAAATGGAGGTTCTGCTAACTCAAAGTTAGAGCACCAAAAGGTGAGGGTTATTTTTATTTCTTGGAGAAAATTTAGCTACCCACATACTACTATGTTTAAGGTTTAAAATCTCAAATTCCATCGAGTATCCAAGATATCAAATTTTGATAACAATCTTTACAAATGACTGGAGGAAATAATAGCATAAACTTCACATCAAAGGCCTACCTACATGACCGGTTAGATGTGAAAGGTAGAAGGAAGCTGCAGCATCAGGATGGAAGCCAATATGAATTTCTGGAGTGGAGAAAACCTGCAATTAGACAAAAGATGCAAGATGCTGTCAAGTAATGCTTGAATAGCTATATATGCCTGTAGTAGTAAACATCAATGCTTAAATAAATGAAGGAAAGATGAAATAATACGTATTAAACATAAGAGTAAAGCTCTTGTAAACTTAGAGGACAGAAGCACTTGTCCGCCAACTTTTTTATCTATTAGATTTACTTTGAGATTCATGTTGACATGTGATTCGCATCAAGGCACACATCTCAAAGATATCATTGATGTGTATCACATGCCACCACGAATCTCAAAGCAAATCTAACGGATAAAAGAGTTCGTGAATAGAACCCTTAATCAACTTAAGTTTATTGTAGCTTTACTCTTAAACATAAAATATTTTTACATAGAAAAGATACACAAAGACAATGAAATGAAGAATCTAGAGAATATTTAGTTGAACAACTGCACATAAGAATAATGACCGTTCTGAACATATGATGGAAACTCCATTTAGGAAAAAGCATCTTTTCACATAAGAATTATATATTATCTATTATTATTTTATATACTAAAACAATTGTCACTAGTTGCAGATGACAAGTGGAAGTTGTTTTTGTATATAGTAAAAGATAATCGATTACTATTATTATTATTATTTGGAAACATAAAATACTTTTATATAGTGTCTACGTTATCTAGTATTAAACCTGCCTTCTTAGCTTTCCTATGTCATGCATCATTTCCATATTAATCCTATCAAAATCAACAATTGTCTCATCAATATGCCACTTCACTTTCTCACTCTCCTCTTAACTCCTTCCCAAACCAGCAACCACCTCTATCTTGAATTCCCATGCATTGCTCGGTTAACAACCGCCAACTTGACATAAAAAAGATAAATAAAAAATAAAATAAAAAGATAGTTATGTTTTAGATATCTTAAAGGTGTTATATTTGTATGCGACAAAACAAGTGCAACATTTTTAAATAAAGAACAAACAATGTAATATAACTGAACCTTGGGGGTAATTTACTTATGTTATCATTCACAAATTCTCATCTCCATCGGGCAAGATGATATACCATCTATTTTTAAGCATAACCTACTGAGCACTACTAACTATTAATAAAGAATCATTAAACAATTTCACAGAGTAAGATTACAGAATTATATCAGAGATCAAAATTAATTCATTACAGTCCACGGATGAATATTAGTGAAAGATTAGAAAGATAAATTTTAATTCATTACAGTCCATGGACGAATATTAGTGAAAGATTAGATAGATAACCAAGAATCTCATATATTCAGGAGTCAGACACAAAAGTGTTATTGAAGAAGAGCATAATGATCAAGTGGAATGGAGTTATAGCATTAATTATCCAAACATTACCAATCAAAATGGATCAGTTGCCTACACTAGGGACTCTTAACTGAGAATTAGATGAACAATTGGTACACCTAGGTGTTGTATCAGTGCTTGAGGAGCCATAAAGTTATATAAGCAAGAGTTGGTACAGTGTAGTGAGTGCTAGGCAACTAAGGTAGCAAGGTGCTTGCCTATCTCGTAAATGTTCTTCATGTAGTTAAATGATTATACAATTCGGCTAAACTGCGAAAATGCCCCAAAGCTATAACTTTCTGCTGCCAAAAACATGACCGATGTATTAGATTCAATAAGTAGCCCCTTGCTCCCCTTGCTCTATTAGATCCATCCAATAACCCATCTTGAACTTTGAACAACATGCTATTGCCTAGCCATCTCTTAGTGGTCCCATCTTGAACTTTGAACAACATGCTATTGCCTAGCCATCTCTTAGCGGTCATATTTGGACTCCTTATCCATTTCAAGAATTATTTCCAGGTTTAGCAGACATCTCTCAGTATTTCACATGCAATACTTGCTGTGAACTTGCACAAGACCATAGCAGCAACTTCCAATTGGGAGAACTCTTTAACCAAGGCAAAGTCTGAGTTAACTAGTATATAACACATGGATCTCTGCATTTTTGCACTGATCTAACATTTTTGTATCCTCGTTCTTACAGAATTATTGATATATACATAAATTTTAGATTTTTTAACTATAAATTTTCCCTCACAATAGATAAAAAGTGATGTATTAACAAGAGTACTCTCTAGAAGATTTTATTAACTAAACAAGTAAAAGGTTTTTCATCATTCTCTTACTTCACGAGAAAATTTAGAAACAACAGTCAATAGCATTCTGGTTTTGCCTGATGTCAATGATGACAGCTGCTTTCATTTTTACCAGAATAAGAATTGCAATGAAACCATGTCCCGATCAATGTCTAGGTGTTATTTAACCTTACTTTATTTCCTTTGTAACTTACGACCTGCCATTTACATTTTTGTGGTATCAATCAACAGTTGATCATGCACAACTATGAAAATCCATAAGAACTAGTGCATGTCAAATTCATTTCACATACAGCAATGAAGCTTACAGCATGATACCAGTTCTACAGACCCATCATAATTGTGCGAAGGAAAGTTGGAATTTTCGCAGATGCAAACTAAAGTTGGTAACTCCTCATAAAAATAAACAACAAAAGTTACACTAAAAGGAGTAATAACATCTTCAAAAACTCTCCTGAACTTAGCTTATATGCTAAACTCTTGTCTACTTTATATGTGCAAGATTACTGAGAAATGTAAATGATATAATCTAAAAAAATTGAAAATAGAAGTGTCAATGTTCTATAACATGACTGTATAACTCATACAGTTTTATCCGTCGCAATACGAAATGTCCCAGGAACCGAAATTCCTCCTCCCCCTCCCATGGTAATACCATCTAGAACAGCCACCTGCACCAAACAAAAGATTGTGCTAATAAGGCACAGCTAAACAGGCAAACAAGATAGACTATTGCATATTTGCATGACTGGCAAAAGGCTTCAAATTAAATCCATCAGAAATTTCAGTAACTAAATATAATGGTAACTGAAAAAGTAGTAAAATAATAATGACTACTACGATAATTACTTTGTAATAAGTGACTAATGTACTAGGCATATTCACTTAGAAAAGTTATTTTCATAATGATACTACAGGACTAGATGGTTTCATGGTTCACCAATGATTTAGTAGTCAACTTTGGAGATAGGTTACTTGAAACTGATAGTAAGTCTTAGATGTTATCACCATCTTTCTGTCTCTAGAACGCTTGGCAGCTTATATGGCAAGGAGATGAATACCAAGATTACGAAAAGAAAAGATGCCAGGTATAGAAAGTTATCGTTGCATCCTCTCAAGCCATAAACTGTAAGAAGATGAAACTCACCCCAGTAAAGTTGGTGTGTCCATCAATAACTGATACTAAACACCCATGTTCAGTGTTTGTTTGAACAGATAGTTATCTACTAGATCTCTCAAAAAGACATGAATCTAAGTGTATAAACTACTTCTGTTTTAAAATAAAAAGTAGATTTTTGTTTCAGTTAGCTTACTCTAAAGGTTTTTCAAGGCTCTTCATATGATATGTGTATGTTTTATCTGCATGTGCCAACTACACATGTGACAAGCAAACATGTGCATGATCCTGTATTTGTCTCTAAATCAGTAACCACAAATCACCCTGCTAACATATCCGTATAATTGGAGAACTGGATCCTCAAACGGAGTATACTGCATATTGTTAAAATAAGAATGGTTAAGTAGGTCACTTTGTTGGACTATACTTATAGGTATCAAAACCAGTATACTGATTTTATTTAACAAGTTCATGGATGATAACAACAAGCAGAACAACTTCATAAAAATAGAATACTGATATGTGAAGACCAGGCTTGCAGTGATTGACAATTAGCATCTTCAAACTTTCTACACTGCATATAAGTATCAAAATACACATCTAGCATGTAATTCCATCACAGAGAACGAGGTTTACTTCTAAAGTTTCTAAACTGCATGAGCCTTACTGATGCGGACTAAAGATTTATCATGATTTTTATATTAAACTCATGCAGGATGATGAATAATCAGTTTGCAACACTGCATGAGGAGTTAACAAAAAAATTGAAGTGTAATGACAAGCAAGAAGATTGACAGGGGAATAAGTAGGTGCGTTATTTGGATGAGATAAAGTATTTATGGTGATAGCGCTCATAGTCAAATGTATACATTCCTCAATCATATTATAGCATGTCAAGCAAAACATGATAAATTGTAACACCTGAAAAACAATTCAAAACTGCAAATTAAAACAGAAAATATTGAAGAAAGGAATATTAAAGATCTAGAACTCACATGTGGCTTTAAATATGTCCCCAGAGTGTAAATAAATGAGTATATGTTCCTGAACATATCCTTGCACTCCTCAAATTTGCCTGCATAAATTACAATGGAGGAGAAGTTCATGTAAACTTGTTGATCGACAAACAAAATAAACATGCAAAAATGTTTTAAATATGAACATTACATCATGACACACGCCTTCACTTATGTGAACTGTGAAGGGATCAAATAAGAAACCAGTAACCAAATGTTTAGCAGTAACAAATTCTAGGATAAAAGCTCTTTTATAAGCGAACTTGTAAGTTGTAAGACAACTGGTAACCAGACTTCCATAGAACAAAACTTGCAAGAAACCTTGCCAAATGTAACTAGAAGATCGGTACGCAATTTGACTTTAATAGGTACCCATGTTCCATATCACGACATTTAAGAGATGAGTTTTCCGAATATACAGCGGTTCCTCCCAAAAAAAATGCTAAACCCTATGTCCTCCTGCACATCATAAAGATCAAGAAAACATAATTCCAATTTGTAAATCATCCATGGATCTTCCAATTGAGCTCTTGCATATCAAACATTAAGCTTCATGCTTCCAAACTATACACTTGACCGACAATTTAACTCCTAACTACACTGGTATGATTCAACTTACACATTTCTATCATCATGTTTGACAAATCCTATACAACCTTCTTGTTGGGAATAAATATAATTTACCTAAACAATGTTAAGTCTCTCCATTGCTCATAACTCAACAATAGCAGCGAAGGTAGAATGATAGTATCTATAGAATCTTATATGTTCGATAGTTAGTTAACATTGAAGGCAAGCAAATTAAACAAACCTTGATTTATCAAGTGATAGAGACTGATAACATCTCCACCTGCACTAAAAGCTCTGCCACTTCCCTTTAGACATTTAAAGATCAACACTTAACTCTCTTCAAAATAAAAACAAGATACTCAATATGATTAAGATTAAAAAGATACTAATTATTTAGGGTACTATAATTATTATTTTTATTCTAGTTATCATTTAAGGTGAAGAAACCGCCAAACCGCTCATTGTATTGTCTCAATACTGACGGTAGCTTTGGTCCAAACCCTCAACAATCATTTTTACTTTATTCTCTCTTGTTGTCTCCTCTAGTCGTCTTTTTCCTCCCATTTACAAAGACATGGCTTTGATGTCGGAGACACAGTTTATCGCCACAGGTTTCACCGCCCGTTTCAACAACTTCGACGAAGATGAGGATGCTGGATTCGAGTACGGGAGGTCGACGTTCGGTATATTCACAAACTTGATGATAGTTTCCCTTATCGTCAAGTTTTTGCGCCCCCGCCTTCTCATTGAGCTCAAGCTCCCTACTTTTTCGCATCCCTCCTCCTTTCGCCGTGCTTTCATCATTGAACTATCTCTTACTTGTATGGTCACTAGTCACCGACGCATACCATGTCATCAAATCCCTCTTCCGTGATGAATATTGTCACCGCCTGATCCCAAACCCTCCATATGACCACCCTCTCGACACTCTCGCAATCTTGTACAAAAATTACCTCCATTGTTTTTCCAGATAACATGTGTTGTAAAAGCAAGAGCAGGCCGAGTGAGAAGGCAAGTGAGGTATCTCCATCTGCTATCCATAGAACAACTCGATTGTTCACCCACAACGAGATCTCACGATTGAAACGCATGACTACCTGCCTTTCCTAAGGCGCAAGACAACACTCCATGCTCCTCATCATTGTTTCTTCTAACAGCGAGCATGTGTTTGACAGTGTTCAAAGTACGTATCACAGAATGCCCAGGCCAAGGGGCTCGGAGGAGGAACATCATATACGGTGTTGGCACAACAACACAATTCACATTGAGCAGTACACCAAGCTGGCAATTAGCAGCAGGAGATAATAACTGATAAACATATGCACCTTGCTCTGCCTGAACCTGATAACACTAGCAATATGAGGGAGCTCATTATTTAGCCAATAGACAGCTCCAGTGCTATCAGCAATTTCAACGTCTCCCAAGATGTTTTGGTAGGTCATGATGCTTAGGGGAGCATCCCGCTCCACCCATTGCCTAGTGGTGGAGGCGAAAACATAGAAGTAGGCTGGTACTCGGTGATACCTCACTTGCGCTCTCACTCGGCCTGCTCTTACAACAGAGGTTATCTAGAAAAAGCCATGGAGGTAGTTATTAGTTCATGTACAAGACTGCGAGAGTGTCGAGAGGGTGGTCATATGGAGGGTTCGGGATCAGACGGTGAAAATCTTCATCACGGAAGAGGGGATTGATGACATGGTTGGCGACGGTGACTAACGACCGTAAAGCCATTTCTTAGTGAAATGGGAGGAAAAAGACTAGATGAGACAACAAGAGAGAGTACAGTAAAAATGACTATTAAGGGTTTGCACCAAAGCTACCATCAGTATTAAGACAATACCATGAGCAGTTTGGCAATTTCCTAACCCTAAATGATAAATAGAATAAAAATAATGACTATAGTACCCTAAATAATTAGTATCTTTTTCATCTTTTTAATGTTAACCTTATTGAGTATCTTGTTTTCTTAAGTGCTTAACTGTTAGAATAAAAACGATTACAAAAATTTTAGAGTTTTTTGTAAATTTCAAAAAGTTTAGGGTGTTTTTGACAATTTTAAAAACTTTTAGGGTGTTTTCTGCAAATTTTAAGTTTTTTGGGGGTTGTTTGTACGTATTGAAATTTTAGTTTTCTTAAAATTTGGAATTTTTAGAACTTTTTGCGGTATTTACCGAGTTTGACATTATTGGAGGTGCTTTTGTAATTTTATAATTGTTCATTATTTAAAAATTTTTACTTTACAACACATCTTGTCAATTTTTAGGTTTCAAAAGACTTGTATATTTTAGAACTTTTTTTTTGTGGGGTGGGGGGGTGTGTTTTGTAATTCCACATGCTTATATGAACCAAGCCTTAGCTTTTCACCCCCTTTTCTCCTTAACTTGGTTAAAAGTTTATCCACATATAAGGTTAAACTTTATCCTTAGTGAAGTTTTAGAAATATAACACACATGGGTAAAGAAAAGATAATGTTTAATAAGGTAAACTTTACCCCTCCTTCACCCATGTACCAAACAAGCCCTAAGTGTGTATGATTGGTAAGAATTGTTACTTTTTTAGCCCACAGCCATCAGCTCAAGCCTTCCGTAATTGTCATTTTCCATGTTCACTTAGTTCCTCCAAAAAAATGCTAAAGCATATGCCCACCTGCACATCATAGAGATCAAGAAAACATAATTCCAATTTTTTAAATCATAAAGGTGCCTTCATCAATCACCACAACTTAAATTGTTTGACGCATGTTAAACATTAGGCTTGCTTGACATACATTGTTGGCTCAAGTGTTTGGGTGAAGTATACATCCAATTTCAACAGGTCTAGTTTCATACATCAATAACTCGTAAGTTTAAATTTGAATTTTGTTTTTCATGCATTTATTTGGTCTTTCCAAATGAGACATGATTATGATGTACATCTTTCCTCATGGCCTGAAGGCCAACACAATGAGGGTTTTAAGTCTGTATAATTGGTAGGAATTGTTACTTTTTTAGCCCAAAGCCATCAGCTCAAGCCTTCGCTAATTGTCATTTTCCATGCTCACTTAGTTCCTCCAAAAAAAATGCTAAACCCTATGTCCTACCAGCACATAATAGAGACAAGAAAACATAATTCCATTTTTTAAATCATAAAGGTATCTTCATCAATCCCCACAACTTCAACTGTTTGACGCATGTTAAACATTAGGCTTGCCTGACATACATTGTTGGCTCAAGTGTTTGGGTGAAGTATGTAGCCAATTTCAAGAGGTCTAGTTTCATAAATCAATAACTCATAAATTTAAATTTGAAATTTTTGTTTTTCATGCATTTATTTGGTCTTTCCAAATGAGACATGATTTGATGTACATCTTTCCTCATGGTCTGAAGGCCAGCACAATGAGGGTTTCAAGTCAGTATATTTGGTAGGAATTGTTACTTTTTTAGCCCACAGCCATCAGCTCAAGCCTTCCCTAATTGTCATTTTCCATGTTCACTTAGTTCCTCCAAAAAAATGCTAAACCCTATGTCCCAGCAGCACATCATAGAGATCAAGAAAACATAATTCCATTTTTTAAATCATAAAGGTATCTTCATCAATCCCCACAACTTCAACTGTTTGACGCATGTTAAACATTAGGCTTGCCTGACATACATTGTTGGCTCAAGTGTTTGGGTGAAGTATGTAGCCAATTTCAAGAGGTCTAGTTTCATAAATCAATAACTCATAAATTTAAATTTGAAATTTTTGTTTTTCATGCATTTATTTGGTCTTTCCAAATGAGACATGATTTGATGTACATCTTTCCTCATGGTCTGAAGGCCAGCACAATGAGGGTTTCAAGTCAGTATATTTGGTAGGAATTGTTACTTTTTTAGCCCACAGCCATCAGCTCAAGCCTTCCCTAATTGTCATTTTCCATGTTCACTTAGTTCCTCCAAAAAAATGCTAAACCCTATGTCCCAGCAGCACATCATAGAGATCAAGAATACATAATTCAAAATTTTTTAAATCATCCATGGATTTTCCAACTGAGCTCTCGCATATCAAACATTAAACTCCATGCTTCCAAACTATACACTTGACCACCAATTTAAGTCCTAACTTCATTGGTATGATTCAACTTACACATTACTATCATCATGTTCGACAAATACTATACAACCTTCTTGTTGTGAATAAATATAATCTACCTAAACAATATTAAGTCTCTTCATTGTTCATAACTCAACAATATCAGCAAAGATAGAATGAATGTATCTATAGAATCATATATGTTCGTTAGTTAGTTAACAATATCAGCAAATTGAACAAACCTTGATTTATCAAGTGATACAGACTGATAACATCTCCACCTGCGCTGAAAGCTCTGCCACTTCCCTTTAGACATTTAAAGACCAACACTTAAACTCTCTTCAAAATGTCATCTAATCTCATAAACCCAATAACTAATAATGAACCAACCCAGATCTACCTTCATCATAACGAACCCAATATCAGCATTATCCTCCCAAGACTCATACAACTTCTTCAGCCGAATCCCCTGCAACCATCATCAAAATCTCAGTTAAGAAAATCGTCGAACATGTTATCTGCATTGTAGAAACACATACCATATTGCTCGTGAGAGCATTTAGTGAAGTTGGCCTGTTGAGAATCGCTGCTCGAGCACTGGCTTTGCCCTCCACAAGGACCTAACTCAATAAAATCCGAGAATATAAAAAGATTAAAAAATGCGCGGCAAAAATGGAGAAGGAATAAAAGGGTATGTTGAGAAACTGACTTGGTTCTGGAGATCGTCGTCTTGGGCGGCGGTCGCAGCGGCGGCGGAGGCCGAGAGGCGTCGGTGATGAGGGAGAAAGCGAAGGGATGGGCGAGATCTCCAAGCTAAAGATTGCAGCTTTAGGCTCTGCATTTTTTTTTTGTTGGGACGTCTGGCTTCTTGGGACGGTGACTGCTGGAGAGCGAGGGCTGAACGGGAGATTGGGGCTTATTTAAACATTTGCCATAATAATAATACCAAAAGCGTCGAGGAGAGAGCGAGCAAAAAGAATCGAGACATCGACCTACTTTTTTTTTTTTTGGTCAACAACGTAGCCTCTTTCCCAACACATGATTCCCAAATCCCATTAATTGTAGGAAAATGCTAACTACACTATTCTCTCACACTCAATTCTATACTACTCTCTCACAAAATGTGGGATAATGATGACTCACCACTTGAAAACTATAGTGATGAGCCCTACCTTTTGTGAGAGAGTAGTGTAGGATTGAGTGTGAGAGAGTAGTGTATTTATCACTACTCTTAATTGTGGGTTTAGTTAAATTTGTCTATTAATGATGATTAGTTAAAACTAAAAATTGGAAATAAATTGAAATATAGAGTAAAAGATTTTTAAGAAATGATACCAATTGAAGATGTATCAGTAAGAACCACCACTTCTCCTTGTCATGTTTCTTTTGTTTCACTGGTGAGACGGTTAGTATTCTCCAATTAAAGCTTTTCTAATTAAATAATTAGTTTTAATTATAATTAGTAGATAAGTTTAGCTAAACCCACGATTAATGGGATTTGAGAATCACATGTTTGGAAAGAGGCTACAAAGGGGTACACGCGGCACTCGCTCGGAACTCCGCATAAAAGAACCGATACGCCCGGTTCTGAGAGGATCCGAACTCTGACAACTCCGACAAAAGGGCTGTTTGCATATATATACAATCTTTGCAAACATACCCTCTAAATATTGGTAATTACAAAATTTTCCTCCAAGTCTCTGAAGTTGAGTTTTCCTTTATCCACTTAAAAATCTTAGTTTCCAAATGGGAAATATTGCAAATCTATTGAGAATTATGGAAATTTTTGTCGTTGCCCTCTTTAGAAATCAACATGGTTAAGTTGAGTGGTAGAAAAATCCAATCCAATGTGATAAGAATTGGATTATAATTTTGCAGACTCCAAGATCTGGAGAGCAAATCTGCAAATAGAGAATATCTGAGGGGTATATACGTAAAAACTCCTTAAATCAACAAAATTTACTTCCCCCTCCTCTCGCTCATCCTCATCCGTTGACAAAAATCATGGAGGACGACGGGCATCTTCGCCATCACGAGCACGAAGACAACGGGAACTCCAGCGTCAAATCAGCGGCGGCGGAGGGATCGATTCATGGGTTCGAGTCCCTCCACCACCTTCTCGAGGCCAACCTAAGTCCCCAACTCTTCCAGGTCCCTCCCCCCCTTTCCCCTTTCCTAAATCTAGGGTTTCTAGGGTTTCGATCGCTGCTCGCCATATCCCATTAATCTTTGTAGAAGATTGATATATGAATTCTAGGGCTTCAATCCATTCATTCAATGTATTAGTACTTGTTAGCATTTCGTTTAATTTTTAGAATATCATTGTGTGATTTCTAAGTTATAGGAGTTTTTAAGTTAAATTGGTGTTACTCAATTTGGAGATGGTGAAATTTTGAGCAGGAGGTTAGCCGTTTGCTACTTGGGTTGAACTGTGGACGGCCTCTTGAGCGCATACAACTACCAGAGCTTGCGACCTCGCTCTCTGCAAAGCATGATTTTGACATGCAGGTATCTGTTTTTGAACTAAACGTTTTCTCCATTTTAATTGACCATGCTCCATTTTTACTTTTATTAACAACTTCTTGATTTTACTGTGTCATGCACTGTTATTAAAGGCGCGAGCCTCACTGCGCCTCATGTGTCCTACGATGCGGCGCGTTGGAAAAGTGCCGCACATCTGATGCGGCAGCGCCTTTTGCGCCTCTCAAGCAACCTGCGCTTTGCGCAGGTTGCATGCAAGGCATGGCCTCGTATGTTTTTGTTCTTTTAACATTTCAATCGGTCTTTATATCTGTTAATCCATATCCCAAAAAGCAAAATATACCTCGTTTACTATTTGATTTCATGTCGATATTAGTCTTGATTTGACTTTTGATTTGGAAAATTATGAACTTGGCTACTATGTTGGATGTGCAAGCATTAGGAATTAAGACCTTATTTAGTGATTTAGTAGTAGATATTATTTACCATGACATACTTTTTATGTGAGTACACATAAGCACGTTCTTTTGTGCTTCGTTACTTATCTTGATAAATTATGTGTGCAATTTGCGCCTCGCTTCACTCGGGCACGCACATCGCATTCCGCCTTGTGCATGTGCGCGTAAAGAGACTTTGTTGCCCCGCATTGCACCTTGCGCGTTGATAACACAGGGGTCATGTTGGAATTAATTCACAAACTTCTCTCTAAGTGTTGAGACATTTCTTAGTTCTCTGGGATTCAAAACCTTTACATATGCCTATTAGGATCAACTACAGAACAAGGACAAGGTTGTGCGGATTTATTTCAAATCTGAAAATTCGACCGTTAGCCGCTAGTGTGAAATTGGGAAGCATGTACTGCCTAGAGTTTGAAGTGATTCAGCTATAGTGTATAGAAATTGTGAATTATGAGTTAAACCTTAGAAGTTTCTGTCTTTCTGATAGTATTTTACTTATAGCAGTTTACTTTCTAATCATAGTTATTTGTTATCCAAAATGATTCAAAACTCATGACTACGTCCATATTATTAGCTTTCTTATTTAATATCATACGTGCATGATGAATGCTGTGAATTCTCATAAAGAGTTTGAATGCTTTGTACAATCATAATCCTTCTACAATGTACATTATAAGTCGGGCAATATTGCTATTGGAGGATTTTTAACAAATATCTTATCAACGCAAAAATATAGGTCCAGTTTACACCTTTGATGCTGATCAACAACATTTAAATTTCAAAAAACGAAAAAGATCTGTTTTAAAGGTTACTTACCTATGCATTAAGTTCTACGAAGTGAATACCTCCCTTAAACAGCCTGATTAATTACGTGATGTGGAGGTCTCTGACAGAATTGTAGACTCTGCTTGCTTCCCTTTTGCATATTTTTATTATTTAGTCCCATCCTTCATGTCTTGCAACTATTTCAAACTGCCCCAGTTTTTACCTGCATGGCCTCATAGATTTTTTTCCTTCCTTTCCATAACTAGGATCACTTAGTTCTCAGTGTTAGAATGCTTCTTATTTGCATTAAGTTCACAAACTTTGCTAGTTGGATCTCTGACCTCTAATTATTGGGTTTTGATCAACATGCCACCAATTATTGGGAATTTTCCTTGCTGTGGCTACCAAGACTATGGATAGTTAACTCAATACAAAATAAACCACACCAAAGTAGGGATTTTCCCATTGATATAAGGATCTTTTGTGCTGGAAGACGGTATCTCTGATTGTAGCCCCTTTTGGATGTAAAGTATATCTCTTCTCACCATTGCATTGTATGAGACGAATGTATGCATTTATATTTACTAATAATAGTCAATTCTGGAATCATGATATGTATTTAAATAGTTTAATTCAAAAGATCATGTGATGGATGTTATTTCTAACTTAATATGATTAACCCTGGTCCTTGTTTCTTTTTAGTCTTCCTCATGTCTCTTAAGTACTATGGCCACGTTTGTTTTTTATCCCCGGACTAAGGGGTATTGTATTCCTTGGACTATAATGCTAGGATTACATTATCCTCGGACTATTTTATTCCACTCCAGTGTTTGTTTTCACACGGACTATTATTTGGACTAATGGAAAATAGTCCATACTAGTGTTTGGTTTAGGGGAATTATGACACGTCGGACTAATATCATAATCATAATGACTTTTTTGACCTCAAATCAACTAATATTGTATTAATGTCCAATCCATTCTGGTTGATCTGTAACGTATTTTTCACTGCCATAATCCAAGTTCACTTTGATCTAACCTTCATCCTACTTTCACCTTCACTCAGATCATTTAAATTCTAAACATCACGTCCTCTACAAGTCCAAGAACCTACAGCTGAATCATTTTTACGTTGACTTATGATCATATAAATGCTACATTATTTATCTTCATATCCACTTCCTACTCAAGCTTCTCCGTTATTAATTGGTGCTAATCTTTCTCAAAATTCTTATTTGAACTTCATACAATGTTACAACAATAAGCTCATGTCTAATGAGCGTGTGCGTGTAACTATAAACATATGCAAGCATCGTGTAGCTCTGTATGCAAGTGATGACTAACCATGAAAATCAATGTAACTTATGTAACAAAATGATTTGTATTTTTAAAGGGGAAAAACACAATTTGAAAGACCTTATAATCTTTGATCATGTTATGTGAATTGTGATTTTACTTGTCAAAGAGATTATTTTAAGCGCTATACTTAGCATTAATTGATGAATTGTTTGCTTGATGAACATTATATATGTCTTTTCTAAAAGAATCTGCACCCTTCTTTTTAAGTCTACGAAGGTCTTGAAATAATGATTATGATATATCAAAAATAATTGGTATGAACCCTAGTTGTAGGCACTACACGAAGGGAAAGATTATCATATCAAAATTGAGAAAAAGATGTGAGAAGAGCAACGACGAGTTGAATCTCCGCTGGAAGAGAGCAACAACGGCAAAGTCGGAGACATGAGGGAGCAACAACGAAAGGGAGTCATTTTTTTGTGTTTGTTTGCGGAAGAAGTAGGTGTTGAAAAAAATTTCGGAGAGAACTCCTATGGAGAAAAGACAGGCAAGAAGGAAGCAGGAAAGAAGAAAAAAAATCGATAGCAAACATCAATCGGTAGAAAATTAAAAGCCTAGGGCTATTTTTGTGAGAAAATCTTAATCCTCCTAAATGAATAATACCTGGATAATAAAGATGTGGGGTGAGTGGGTTTATGTTAGTCCCCTTCGTAGGTATAAACAGTCCCTCCTTAAAGATAGTCCGGATCGGATAAAAACGTATGCTAAACGTGTGGGTCTGAACTATTTTAAAATAATACCCTCACTATTCAAAAACAAACATGGCCTATATGTCACTTTATAAATCTGAATGTCCCGCACCTTGTATGAAAATCGGTAACTTCATTTGTTAGTAATTCGAGATTTACTTACCAATACAAAATAACATAACTTATATATATATATATATATATATATATATATATATATATATATATATATATGGAGCAAGACTCTATAAACTTAAGTTGATAGGAATAGTCATCCACCAACTTTTCTAACCACTCATCTTGCTGGGATCCGTGAAAGATATAAAGCCCACTTTGAGATTTGTGCGTCACAAATCTCAAGACAAATGAGTGGATAAAAAGTTGGTGCACCATTATTCATTATGAACTTAAGTTCATAGAGCCTTACTCTATATATATATATATATATATATATATATGGAGCAAGACTCTATAAACTTAAGTTGATAGGAATAGTCATCCACCAACTTTTCTAACCATTGATGTTGTCTTGGGATCCGTGAAGATATAAAGTCCATCTTTGAGATTTGTGTGCGTCTTGATTTCACCTATCCCAAGGCAACATCAATGGATATAAAAGTTAGTGGGCACTATCTCTTATCAACTTAAGGTTATATGAACCTTGCTATATATATATATATATATATATATATATATATATATATATATATATATATATATATATATATGGAGCAAGACTCTATAAACTTAAGTTGATAGGGAATAGTCATCCACCAACTTTTCTAACCACTCATCTTGCTTTGGGATCCGTGAAAGATATAAAGCCAACTTTGAGATTTGTGCATCACAAATCTCAAGACAAATGAGTGGATAAAAAGTTGGTGCACCATTATTCATTATGAACTTAAGTTCATAGAGCCTTGCTATATATATATATATATATATATATATGGAGCAAGACTCTATAAACTTAAGTTGATAGGAATAGTCATCCACCAACTTTTCTAACCATTGATGTTGTCTTGGGATCCGTGAAAGATATAAAGTCCATCTTTGAGATTTGTGTGCGTCTTGATTTCACCTATCCCAAGGCAACATCAATGGATATAAAAGTTAGTGGGCACTATCTCTTATCAACTTAAGGTTATATGAACCTTGCTATATATATATATATATATATATATATATATATATATATATATATATATATATATATATAGAGCAAGACTCTTATGAACTTAAGTTCATAATGAATAGTGGTGCACCAACTTTTCTAACCACTCATCTTGCTTTGGGATCCGTGAAAGATATAAAGTTAACTTTGAGATTTGTGCATCACAAATCTCAAGACAAGATGAGTGGATAAAAAGTTGGTGCACCATTATTCATTATGAACTTAAGTTCATAGAGCCTTGCTATATATATATATATATATATATATATATATATATATATATATATATATATATAGCTTCAAATGATAAATGTCATGCGTTTGTGAATAGGAGCTTGATCAATGACCCACGATCGTCCTGCATCAGTTTGGCTTTTGAATTCAACAATTGACATAACTAGATTTTGTTAAAGAACTGTTTATCTTGTTAGCAAAATAGCTGCAAGTTTATGGAACTACTAAAAAAATTTGATAGGATGCTTCATCTTCATGTACATATGTAACTTTGTAAATCCTTTGTCTTTTTGGTTATTGAAAAAAAAAATCTAACCTATGATCGTGGATGTCTACAAAAATTGGCATAATTTTATGGTTATTTTTCGTACAAAACTCTGTCCAATTCTTGTTATTATATACATATTTTTGTACGGTTTATTTTACCAAGACTATCCACGAATTTTGCCATGATAGACCATCAAAATCATGAATTTTGAAGTACTTGTACTTAGTTACCATTAGGCCGAAATGAAATGGAAATGAACAAAGATCATGGGTTGGATCCTATGAAATTGCAAATTTTTAAATAACAACGGGTAATTGCCATTGGGTAGAATGAACAGATAATGGACAAAAGTTGTGGCTCATACTGAATGATAAATGCGACTTTTGAAGTACTCAAACTTAGTTGTCATCGAGTCGAAATGAATGGAAATGGATAAAAATCATTGGTTATGTCCCTTGAAAATCATGAATATTATCGTTCGCATACTTCATTGCCATTAGGTCGAAATGAAAAAAAAAAGAAAAAATAATAATTGTGGGTTGTTAGCCCATGAAAATCATGAATTTTCAAGTATGAATATTTATTTGCCTTTAGATCAAAACAAACATAAATAGACAAACATCATGCATAGCCCATTAAAATCGTGAATTTGAAATCGTGAATTCGAAGTACTCGTACTTAACTGCCATTGGGTCGAAAGAAAAGAATTTGGATAAAAATCATAGGTTATATAACCTATAAAATCGCGAATTATGAAGTATTCATACTTAATTACCATTAGGCCGAAATAAATGAACTTGGACAAAATTCAAACTTTTACTTACGCATTTTTTTGATTGCCTTTGGGTTGAAACTAGTGAAAGTGAACAAAATCGTGGGTTAGCCAATGAAAATAGTGAATTTTGAAGTGCACATACATAATTGTTGTTGGATTGACACGAACAACAATGTTAAAAAATTGTAAATTAGATCTCTTCACATCCATTTCTTGAAGCTTATTAGACATGGTTTGGGTTCATTTCATCCCATACCCAAGATCAAAACCAAGATCAAAACTAAGATTTTAAAGGATCCTTTAGGTGTTTAGTTGTGTGTATGTGTGTGTGTAGGGTTTGATGGTTATCAAGTAGCGGCTCATTTAGCAAATTGATCTACTCAGAGATAGCTTGGTGAGGTCCACACATTTTGATGTGGCTAGCAAGATGGTCCTCATCACATGTTCGTCTCTATGTAGCTCATTTTGCTAAATGAGCCGCCACCTCATACCCATTTTTTCCACACACACACACACATATATATATATATATAGAGCAAGGCTCCTATGAACTTAAGTTCATAATGAATAGTGGTGCACCAACTTTTTTATCCACTCATCTTGCCTTGAGATTTGTGATGCACAAATCTCAAAGTGGCATTTATATCTTTCACGGATCTCAAAGCAAGATGAGTGGTTACAAAGTTGGTGCACCACTATTCATTATGAACTTAAGTTCATAGGAGCTCTCTATATATATATATATATATATATATATATATATATATATATATATATATATATATATATATATATATATATATATATATCATTTTACAAATTTGCCATATCAACGAGCATGACAAAAATCATGGGTTCTAGCAAATTAAATTCACAAAATTTCCCATACTTAATTGTTATTTGGTTGAAATGAATGGAAATTGACAAAAATCGTGTGTTAAAGCTCATAAAAGTGCAAATTTTGAAGTATGCATATTTAGTTGATATTGGGTTGAAACGAATGAAATTTGACAAAAATTGTGGTTTAGACTCTTGAAAATCATGAAGTTTATAGAATGTGTACGCTGTTGCTGTTGCGTCGAAAAGAACGAAAATTGATAAAAATAATGTGACGACGGCCCATGAAATTCAAGAATTTTGAAGTATGTGTGCTTATTTGCCTTTAGGTCTAAATGGACAAAAATGAACACAAATCGTGGATTAGAGCAATGAAAATTGTAAATTTTGAAATACCCATACTTAAATGCCATCAGGTCGAAAAGACCAAAAATAGATAAAATCATTGATTATAGCCCATGAAAATACTGAATTTTGAAGTACGCTTACTTTATTACAATTAGGTTGAAACAAAATAATATGGACAAAATTATGGGATAATCCATGAAAATCATGAATTTTTGAATGTATAGCATACATAATTGTTATTGGGTCGAAACGAACGAAAAAGGGACAAGAGGGTGGAAGCATGGTTCTTTTGATAGGGAGTTAATGCGTAGGTTTTTTCCCCTAAAGTGGAGGAAGCATGATTTCTTGGGTCAAGGGAGTGGAGGCAATTTAGGTATGGTCATTACTCGATCTGATCTATTATTGTTTTCTTGATAGAAGCACCCTAGCACCAGAAAGAACATATTCTAATTTCCTTCGCTTTTCAGGCTAACACTCTGATGAAGCATAAGACAAAACTCTACTTTCTAATCCTCTTCTCTCTTTCAACTTTTGTTATATATCATCAGTCTCTCTCTCTCTCTCTCTCTCTCTCTCTCTCTCTCTGTATCTCTATTATTGTTATACTTATATATCAGTGTGTTTTTGTGTGTTTTCTATAACAACTGTCCGGAGAAGTGAATAAATTTATGAGTCAGCTTAGTTTGTTCCTATTAACAGGGTGACAGCTGCATTATCCGCAAAAATCTCTGATTGTTTAGATTTCATAATTAACTTGATGTATATGTATTTCACAGGCTTTTTCCTTCAATGCTGAGAAGGAGTCATTGCGGCAACCACGAGTTGTTCGTGTTGGTCTTATTCAGAACTCAATTGCTCTTCCAACTTCTGCACCCTTTTTGGACCAGAAGAGGGCCATCATGGAGGAAGTGAGACCCATGATTGATGCAGCTGGTGCAGCTAGAGTCAACATCCTGTGCTTGCAGGTAGTTCTGTTTTAAGACTTGGACCTGTGATATATTATCTGCTAGGCTTAAACTAAATAATGTACTGCAGGAGGCGTGGATGATGCCATTTGCCTTCTGTACCCGAGAGAAAAGATGGTGTGAATTTGCTGAACCTGTTGATGGCGAGACGACTCAATTTCTTCGGGCGCTTGCTCAAAAGTATAACATGGTTATTGTGAGTCCAATTCTAGAAAGGGACTTGAACCATGGAGAAACTATATGGAACACTGCTGTAATTATAGGGAATCATGGAAATATAATTGGCATCCATCGAAAGGTAAACCGTAAATTAGTCTTTTCATTTTCGTCGCCTTCTCAGTGTCGTATCACCCTTTTGTTCTCTTCATATCTACTTACTCACGAGTTTATTTCAGAATCATATTCCAAGAGTTGGGGATTTTAATGAAAGCACATACTATATGGAAGGGAACACTGGGCATCCAGTCTTTGAAACCACTTTCGGAAAGATTGGAGTAAATATTTGTTATGGAAGACATCATCCTTTAAACTGGTTAGCATTTGGACTCAGTGGAGCTGAGATTGTTTTCAATCCCTCTGCAACTGTAGGAGAACTGAGTGAACCAATGTGGCCGATTGAGGTATGTTTCATGTTATCAGCTTTTGCCCACAGTATCAACCACCACAAAATCACAGAGATACACCTAAAAAAGACGCTGCGCATCTTCTTTTTGTATGATTTCCCCTTGCGAGTTAGCACTGTTCATATATGTTTGCTTGTTGGAAGGATCATACTTTCTTCCTTGTATACTTTCTCCCTAGTGTTCGTAAGCGAAGTTGACTAGAAACATTACAAACACACAGATTTAGTATGAAATACCGTAACCCTTGTAGACTCATTTAATATTTCCTCACTTCTCTTGATACTGTCTAGGCTTCTCAACTACATGTTTAGGACTCTAATAAATAGAAACATTCTCCCATATTCTTTTAGTAGGCATAAGATGCTCCTTTGCCCGCAAGATACCCCTATTTGTTATCTCATCACAAATTAGACATTTATGTTTGATTGGATTTCAACTAGTGAAGTCTACCTCTATGAAGGATATTGTCTCATACTTTCATCCACCTATGATGACATTCAATTATCAAATATCTACCAATGATGACATTATTTCACATATGCAGTGCATTCTTTCAAAACTAGTCTACATGTGGGCATAAAACAATTTTGATGGCAATTTTGCTATGTTCCATTCCTTCACTGTAAAATCCACTTAATAAAGATATCAAAATTATAGTTTTCTTAAGTAGGAAATCGACATGCGACCTTATTTAGTAAAGTTTGGGGAAAAAAAAGCTAATGTAGCATGAGCACCTCTATCACTAAGCTGTTCGTGTTAGAGGTGTGTTTTTTTTGAATTTTTAGAGATGTGTTTTTTGACATGCTTAGTTTAGCTTTTATCTATTATATCTAACTTAAATTTACATATAGTTGCTAGTGACATCTGCCTCCAAATCATTCATGGAGCCTTATTCTCCACCACCTATCACCCACATTAGAGATGAAAAGTCTTACGCCTCGTTTGGTATGCAAGAATCAAGTCGATGAGAATGAAATGACATAAGGAATGGAATGGAATAAGTGTGTGAATGGAGTACTCATTCTCATGTTTGGGTGTGAATAGAGAATGAAGTGGGAATGACAATCTTTTTATTTTGGTATGGGTAACTAATAAGCAGTTAAGGCATATTTGGAATTTATTTTAAAATTATTATTCTCACGTAAGTGGGAACGCCTATTCCCTACCATCTCATTGGGAATGCTCATTCCCACATAAAGTTGGTATGAGCATTCTAGCTGCCAAAAATATGTTGTGTTTGGAAGTGCAAAGTTCGGCTCATTGTTGGAAGAACTTTTTCTGCTTTCCCATTGATTCGGATTGATGCAAGCTAGAAGATCTCTCTTCAATCAAAATTTGAATATTACATTTTAGAAGGAAATAACAAGTACATGTACATTTATTGCATGCTTCAAGGGGTCTACAGTTCAACCAAATTTAAATATAGGATATTTCTCTTTCTTGGTTACCCATTTATTCGGATTGTCCATTTTGTTCGTTTTGAACCAATGTCAAGTAAGTATGCATACTTTAAAATTTACAATTTTCATTAGCTATGACCCACAATTTTTTCATTTTCGTTTATTTCAACCCAATGAATATTACTTCAAAATTCGGATTTTCATGGGTTATAACCCATGATTTTTGCTCATTTTCATTAATTTTGACCACAGGGCAAGCATGTGTAGTTCTCAAAATTTCCAAATGTCATGGGTTATAATCTACAGTTTTTCTTCACTTTTTGTCCTTTTCGACCCAATGACAATTAAGCGTGGCTACTTCAAAATTCACGATTTTCATTGCTTTAACTCATATTTTGTATGCGTACATTAAAATTTCGCAATTTTCATGGGCTAATCCATTATCTTTTTCCATTTTCATTCACTTCGACCCAATGACAAATATGAATTCAATTAATGTATACCTCCTTGCGAACTATCTTAAACTGCACAAACAACCTTTTCATTATAGTTTTATGCTTCTGTTTTTGTTCGTTCATTGGGAAGTTTGTTGACCACTGGTTTATTGAAGTTTGTACTCATTTTTCAAGTGTTGTTGATGTTTCAGGCTCGTAATGCTGCCATATCAAACTGTTATTTTGTGGGATCAATCAATCGAGTTGGTACGGAGGTCTTCCCAAATCCTTTCACTTCTGGTGATGGGAAGCCCCAGCATCCAGATTTTGGTCACTTTTATGGATCAAGCCATATCTCGGCCCCAGATGCATCTTGCACCCCATCTTTATCTCGCTACAGAGACGGCTTGCTTGTTTCTGACATGGATCTTAACCTCTGTAGGCAGTTAAAGGACAAATGGGGTTTCAGAATGACTGCTCGCTATGATATGTATTCTAAGTTATTATCTCAATATTTGAAACCAGGGTTTACTCCTCAAGTGATTGTCGACCCAGCCTTAGGTAAACGAGTCTAGACTCAGTGGATGAGAAGGGCGAGAATCTCAAAAAGAAAGTAATGTAATTCTTGCAATACAGATTGTACATTCTCGTGAATATGAACGACCCTGTTCCCTGTTTCATGTGTTAACCAACAGATAAGTAACTGTAATTTCATGGCAATAATATGCAGTTAGTCAAGTGGGTGGCTGTGTAAAAAGTTTCAGGATGTTTGTGTTCTTGCAAGCTCTGTGGAAATAAAGTTGTGTATCTGGAGTCGGGAAATTTTATAAAATATCTTTGTTTATCGATTTGTATTGTTGCGTTTGCTAGAAACTTTCGTTACATAATTTTTGTGGGCCCTTCTGGTTGATAATGGTGACTGAGAATCTGTTTCATGATATATACAATGGTGATTGAGAATCTGTTTCATGATATATCAAAACGACAGCATGAAATTTTAGTAGGGAAAACTTTGCTTGTTCTTTTGGATTTTTCTCCTTATCTTCCCATCTTGCTAGACGTTTCAGTCATCACGAAGTCAATAACATATAACCCAAGCAGAGGTCTTACTTTAATGTTGGATTTTGGATGATTTTCATCCATTTTTGCTTGCTTCAATCCAATAAATAATAATTTTACAGAGTTGAGAATTCACGATTTCATGAGCTATAATCCATGATTTTTGCTTATTTTGTTCGTTTTGACCAAATGATAAATAGTTATGCGTAGTTCAAATTTCATGAGTTCATGAGCTATAACACATGATTGCTATGCGTAGTTCAAATTTCATGACTTCATGAGCTATAACACATGATTTTTGTCTATTTTTATTCATTTTGACCAAATATCAAATAATTATGTAGCGTTTAAAATCCACTATTTCATAAGCTATAATACATGTTTTTGTCCATTTTTTCGTTTCTATTCAATGACAAATAATTTTATGAAGTTCAAAGTTCACGATTTCATGAACTATAATCCGTGATTTTCATCAATTTTTACTCATTTTAACCCCATGGCAAAATTATTTGTTGAATTTAAAATTCATGAATTCATGAGCTATAAGTTATAACCCTTGATTTTTGTTCAATTTTCTTGATTCGATCAAATGATAAATAATTATACAAAGTTAAATATTCACGATTTTATGAGCTACTACCCACTTCTTTTTCATTTTTGTTCATCCTGTTACAATCTAAGAAATAAAATAGATGGTTATAACTCAATTTTGTTCCATTCAATCAAATGACAAATAATTATGCGAAGTTCAAAATTCAAGATTTCATGAGCTATTACCCACTTTATTTTTCATTTTTGTTCATCGATAAAATGACAAATAATTATGCATAGTTAAAAATTCACGATTTCTTGAGCAACAATTCATTATTATGTCCAATTCGGTCATTTCAACCTAATGACAATAATTTTTGCGAACTTCAATATTCACAATTTCATGAGATATATAATCCAGGACTTTTTCGTTTTGTTAGTTTTGAACAAATGGCAAATATATATATATATTAGTAGTGCAAAAAGTAACTATTTTATGAGCTATAAGACATTTTTTTCTATTTTTGTACATTTCGACCAAATCTGAATTAATAATTAAACAAAGTTCAAAATTCATAATTTTCATGAGTTATAACCCATGATTTTTGTTCAATTTTGTTTATTTTGAAAAAATAGAAAATAATTATTTGGAGTTCAAAACTCACGATTTCATGTACTATTATCAATGATTTTTCTCATATCCACTCGTTTCGACCCAATGTCAAATAATTTTGTGGAGCCAAAATTCATGATTTCAAGAGCTATAATCCATGATTTATTTTTTCATTTATGATCATTTGACCCACTAGCTCACATATCATGATTTCAAGAGCTAAAGCACATGATTTTTATTCATTTTTATTCATTTCAACCAAATGGAAAATAATTACGTGGGGTGCAAAATACACGATTTTATGGGCTATAACCCACAACTTTTGTCCATTTTCATTCAAATCAACCAAATAGGAAATAATTAATTGCGGTTCAAAATTCACAATTTTTATGAGCTATAACCCATAATTTTTTATTGTTTTTATTATTTTGACCTAATAGAAAATAATTATTTGGAGTTCAAAACTCACGATTTCATGAGCTATAATCCATGATTTTTGTCCATTTTCATTCGTTTCGACTGATGGCAAATTGATTATCATATTTTATTGTATTTTGGTACCCTTATTTCAAATAAGCTTCATGTAAATAAATGGTTAATATTATATTTTTATCTTGTTTTGTAGGAAAAATGATCAAAAGGAGATTAAATGAAGATTATCTCAAACCCAAAAGATCTTCAATTGAAGCCCAAAGGAGCTAATAGACGCCCAACTCAATAGAGCCCAAGAGAATTTCAACAAAAATCGCAATAGGAGGCAATCGGGTACTGTACTACTATGTACAGTAGTATTTATAGTACTATTGGTACTAGTATCGACCAAGATCAATACCTAGCCAATAGACAAGAAAAACAGATCAAAGCCCGAAATTGTGTTATTTGAGAGCAAGTTTGATCCAATGGCTCATATTGGTTTATGAAATCTATAAATAGGGGTAGAGAGTGAGGGTGAGAGATGTGTAAAATTTTATAAATCTTCTTTTAGAGGATAGGAGGGCTATTCTTTTGAGAATGCCTTCTAAATATTGTAAAACTTTAGTTTTAAAATAAAAATAAAATTCTTTTCATATTTTTATTTTATTTTTCTCATGGAGACTTACTTAGGGAAAGTATAGCCTATCAAGCTAGAATATTCTTTTAACTATTTATTTTGATTGATTAATCTATACATAAATAATTAAGGCATAAAAAGAGCAAATTTAACTCTAATAAATAAGTTATACTAGTTTCCTATTATTCTAATTATCCTAAGAATTTTAGCCACACATTTATTAAATCCAAAATTATGAGCAAATAAAGAAAGCATGAATAAAAAGACAAGAAAAGAAACTAATTATAATAAGCAAATAAAAGCAAGAAAATAAATTAACTATCTAAGCATGAAAATGAATCTACTGCTAAATTAAGCAAATACACGATTTTATGGGCTATAACCCACAACTTTTGTCCATTTTCATTCAAATCAACCAAATAGGAAATAATTAATTGCAGTTCAAAATTCACAATTTTTATGAGCTATAACCCATAATTTTTTATTATTTTTATTATTTTGACCTAATAGAAAATAATTATGCTGAGTTCAAAATCCACAACTTCATAAACTATAATCCATGATTTTTGTCCATTTTCATTCGTTTCGACTGATGGCAAATTGATTATCATATTTTATTGTATTTTGGTACCCTTATTTCAAATAAGCTTCATGTAAATAAATGGTTAATATTATATTTTTATCTTGTTTTGTAGGAAAAATGATCAAAAGGAGATTAAATGAAGATTATCTCAAACCCAAAAGATCTTCAATTGAAGCCCAAAGGAGCTAATAGGCGTAACTCAATAGAGCCCAAGAGAATTTCAACAAAAATCGCAATAGGAGGCAATCGGGTACTGTACTACTATGTACGTAGTATTTATAGTACTATTGGTACTAGTATCGACCAAGATCAATACCTAGCCAATAGACAAGAAAAACAGATCAAAGCCCGAAATTGTGTTATTTGAGAGCAAGTTTGATCCAATGGCTCATATTGGTTTATGAAATCTATAAATAGGGGTAGAGAGTGAGGGTGAGAGATGTGTAAAATTTTATAAATCTTCTTTTAGAGGATAGGAGGCTATTCTTTTGAGAATGCCTTCTAAATATTGTAAAACTTTAGTTTTAAAATAAAAATAAAATTCTTTTCATATTTTTATTTTATTTTTCTCATGGAGACTTACTTAGGGAAAGTATAGCCTATCAAGCTAGAATATTCTTTTAACTATTTATTTTGATTGATTAATCTATACATAAATAATTAAGGCATAAAAAGAGCAAATTTAACTCTAATAAATAAGTTATACTAGTTTCCTATTATTCTAATTATCCTAAGAATTTTAGCCACACATTTATTAAATCCAAAATTATGAGCAAATAAAGAAAGCATGAATAAAAGACAAGAAAAGAAACTAATTATAATAAGCAAATAAAAGCAAGAAAATAAATTAACTATCTAAGCATGAAAATGAATCTACTGCTAAATTAAGCAAATACACGATTTTATGGGCTATAACCCACAACTTTTGTCCATTTTCATTCAAATCAACCAAATAGGAAATAATTAATTGCAGTTCAAAATTCACAATTTTTATGAGCTATAACCCATAATTTTTATTATTTTTATTATTTTGACCTAATAGAAAATAATTATGCGGAGTTCAAAATCCACAACTTCATAAGTTATAATCCATAATTTTTGTCCATTTTCATTCGTTTCGACTGATGGCAAATTGATTATCATATTTTATTATATTTTGTACCCTTATTTCAAATAAGCTTCATGTAAATAAATGGTTAATATTATATTTTTATCTTGTTTTGTAGGAAAAATGATCAAAAGGAGATTAAATGAAGATTATCTCAAACCCAAAAGATCTTCAATTGAAGCCCAAAGGAGCTAATAGACGCCCAACTCAATAGAGCCCAAGAGAATTTCAACAAAAATCGCAATAGGAGGCAACTGGGTACCTGTACTACTATGTACAGTAGTATTTATAGTACTATTGGTACTAGTATCGACCAGTATCAATACCTAGCCAATAGACAAGAAAAACAGATCAAAGCCTGAAATTGTGTTATTTGGAGAGCAAGTTTGATCCAATGGCTCATATTGGTTTATGAAATCTATAAATAGGGGTAGAGAGTGAGGGTGAGAGATGTGTAAAATTTTATAAATCTTCTTTTAGAGGATAGGAGGGCTATTCTTTTGAGAATGCCTTCTAAATATTGTAAAACTTTAGTTTTAAAATAAAAATAAAATTCTTTTCATATTTTTATTTTATTTTTCTCATGGAGACTTACTTAGGGAAAGTATAGCCTATCAAGCTAGAATATTCTTTTAACTATTTATTTTGATTGATTAATCTATACATAAATAATTAAGGCATAAAAAGAGCAAATTTAACTCTAATAAATAAGTTATACTAGTTTCCTATTATTCTAATTATCCTAAGAATTTTAGCCACACATTTATTAAATCCAAAATTATGAGCAAATAAAGAAAGCATGAATAAAAGACAAGAAAAGAAACTAATTATAATAAGCAAATAAAAGCAAGAAAATAAATTAACTATCTAAGCATGAAAATGAATCTACTGCTAAATTAAGCAAATACACGATTTTATGGGCTATAACCCACAACTTTTGTCCATTTTCATTCAAATCAACCAAATAGGAAATAATTAATTGCAGTTCAAAATTCACAATTTTTATGAGCTATAACCCATAATTTTTATTATTTTTATTATTTTGACCTAATAGAAAATAATTATGGAGTTCAAAATCCACAACTTCATAAGTTATAATCCATAATTTTTGTCCATTTTCATTCGTTTCGACTGATGGCAAATTGATTATCATATTTTATTATATTTTGTACCCTTATTTCAAATAAGCTTCATGTAAATAAATGGTTAATATTATATTTTTATCTTGTTTTGTAGGAAAAATGATCAAATATGAAGATTATCTCAAACCCAAAAGATCTTCAATTGAAGCCCAAAGGAGCTAATAGAAGCCCAACTCAATAGAGCCCAAGAGAATTTAAGCAAAAATCGCAATAGGAGGCAACTGGGTACCTGTACTACTATGTACAGTAGTATTTATAGTACTATTGATACTAGTATCGACCAGTATCAATACCTAGCCAACGGACAAGAAAAACAGATCAAAGCCTGAAATTGTGTTATTTGGGGAGCAAGTTTGATCCAATGGCTCATATTGGTTTATGAAATCTATAAATAGGGATAGAGAGTGAGGGTGAGAGATGTGTAAAATTTTATAAATCTTCTTCTAGAGGATAGGAGGGCTACTCTTTTGAGAAGGCCTTCCAAATATTGTAAAACTTTAGTTTTAAAATAAAAATAAATTTCTTTTCATATTTTTATTTTCTTTTTCTCATGGAGACTTAAAGAAATTTGAGTCTACACAAGGGGCTAACCCCTTGAAATGTGAGTTTTTAGTTTTTAAATTTTTTTAATTAGAATTGCATGTTTAGGAAATAGTTTAGATTTTAATTAATGCTTTGCTTTGCTTTGCTTGTTTAATTTTCATGCTTAGTTAGTTTTCTTGCTTAATTTAGCAGAGATTTATTTTCATGCTTAGATAGTTAATTTATTTTATTGCTTTTATTTGCTTATTATAATTAGTTTCTTTTCTTGTCTTTTTATTCATGCTTTCTTTATTTGCTCGTAATTTTGGATTTAATAAATGTGTGGCTAAAATTCTTAGTGTTATGGTCATAACCACTAATCAGTGATTAAGGAGAAAAACCAAGTGTTGACATAGGTAAACACTTGCTTATCAACGAGGGCGACACGAACCCCCACACCCGACCCACGGGGCGGCCTACACTTACGACGTCGCCACGGTCCGTTAAACGACTATCGCCATGGCCGACGCGAAAGGCGGGGTAGGTCGGCCCATCAACAACTATCTCCCACGGACGACGCGGAAGGCGGTGCCAGTCGTCCGCCCAACCAATTGATTGCCTCGGAGCTGTTCCAAGTCGCTCGCCCTCCCGGGTGACGTGGGGGACGACCGGCTATCACCTTCCAACCACTAGCCCGTTCGGACGACGCGAAAGGCGGTACTAGTCGTCCTATCAACCCGTTACCTATCCTAACCCCTCCCAACCAATCGTCTGCCCCTCCAGACAATGCGAAGCGAATCTAGGCCCCCTTCTCTTAGCCATCCATCCTCCGGAATGACACGAGAGACGGTACTAAGCGTCCCCTCCAACTGATTACTCTAAGGGATACCTCAAGAAGCCGTGCGAGCCGGCCACCCGGCCTCAGCTCCCCCCTCTCTCATCCTCCGTGGTTCCCTCCACTCGAACGACGGTTATACAGTACTCGAGCCTATCAACATTGCATTAAATGCACTGACAGCCCCTTAACTCCCCATCTCTCACGGTATTTAAGACATCTCGGACCCATGCAGCTATAGGCACCGTCAATCCTATCCCATTAATGGTGAGTAGACCACACTAACCCTCAAACTACCCGCAATTTGACATCTGTAAAGGCCAGCCACCATGGCAGACAAAAAGGTGCTCCGCCAATCACTGGCTCACACGTGGAAGAGAGGGCTGACTCATCAGTGATTCCTTAGTGATGGAAAGACGAAAATGCCCCCACAACCCTAGGTATAAGTAGCAACGTGAACAGCGAACCAAGTAAGTGACCTCTTCTGAGTGAATTCATGCTCCATTGAATTTTCTCTCCCCATTACTAACTTGACCGTCGGAGGAACCACTGGAGATCCCAACTCCGCCTCTTCCACAGGTCCCCCCTTCGCTGTAGACGAACCCCCTGACAGGAGCAACATCACCGGACATTAGGAGAGAAGGCGGACTCCACTCTCTTAAAAGCTAAACTCACCCGAGGTTAGTGACTGTGATTATATACATCAACACTTAGGATAATTAGAATAATAGGAAACTAGTATAACTTATTTATTAGAGTTAAATTTGCTCTTTTTATGCCTTAATTATTTATGTATAGATTAATCAATCAAAATAAATAGTTAAAAGAATATTCTAACTTGATAGGCTATACCTTCCCTAAGTGGTTTAATAATCTATGCTTATTAGTATTCTAGGGTTATTATTTCAATTGATTATCTATGCATAAATTTCAATTTTATTTTTAGAATCTATCTTGATAATATAGGCTTTCTTTAATTAGATTGATAAGTTATGCTTTTAATTCTAAAATGAATAAAAAGAGAGTAATTTCTAAATTTAATAAATAGTTATCTAATAAAATCTATCCTAATTTCCTATTTTGATTCTCGTGCTTTTTCTCTCTTTTAGTCTCTAGTTTTGTTAGTTTTCATCTTTTCCTTCTTTTTCTAATTCTTTTATTTTTGCATTTTATTTCTACTTCTTTCACCTCTACTTTTTCTTTCGTCTTTTTTCTCTTGTTTTGTTATTTTATACTTCTATTTTCTCTTCTTACTTGTATTTCTATTTTTTCCTCTCTCCATCTTTCTAGTTTCATTTTCTTTCCTTTTAAAATAACAAAATTCATAAGCCAACTTTAAACCCTTTTTCATAAAAGAACTCTTTTCAAATAACCTTTAAAAATAAAAATTCTAATTTAAAATTTCAAAAATCCCTCCTTGAGGTTCGATATTTTCTATACTATAATTTGGTTGTGCACTTGCAACATACACTTTTTCTCACACAACACAAATTATTTTGCATATTTTAAAGTTTACAATTTCATGAGCTATAACCCATGATATTGGTTAATTTTTGTTTGTTTCAACAAATGACAAATATTTGTGTGGAGATCAAAACTCAAGATTTCATGAGCTATAATCAATGTTTTTGTTCATTTTGTTCATTTCTACCAAATAAAAATAATTATGCATAGTTAAAAATTACTATTTCATGAGCTTTAATCAATAATTTTTGTTTATTTTCGCTTGTTTTGACCTAGTGGCAAATAATTTTGAAATTTAAAATTCACGATTTTGTGAGCTATGAGTCATAACCCAAGATTTTTGTGCAATTTTATTCGATTCAATCAAATGATAAATAATTATACAAAATATAAAATTATTGATTTTATGTGCTATTATCCATTTTATTTTTCATTTTCTTCATCGACCAAATGGCAATGCAGAGTTTAAAATTTATGATTTCGTGAGCAACAATCCATGATTTTTGTTTATTTTGCTCATTTCAACCCAATGGAAATAGTTGTGAGAAGTTCAAAATTCACAATTTCATGAGCTTAACCCATAATTTTTTAATCATTTTTGTTTTGACCAAATGGTAAATAATTATCGTAGTGCATAATTCAAGATTTTATGAGCTATAACATATGATTTTTGTCCATTTTCATACATTTTGAGCAAATAGGAAATAATTAAACAAAATTCAATATTCACGATTTTCATGAGCTATAACCCACGATTTTTGTTAATTTTATTCATTTTGATAAAATGTTAAATAATTATGTTGAGTTCAAAATTCTTGATTTTATGTGCTATCAATGATTTTTGTCCATTTCCGCTCGTTTTGACCCAATGATAAATAATTTGGTAGAGTTCAAAATTTAAGATTTCATAAGCAATAGTCGATGAATTTAATCCATTTTTCTCATTTTGACCCGTAGCTTGTGGAGTTCAAAATTCATGATATCATGAGCTATACATAACCAATGATTTTCTCTCATTTTTATTCATTTTGACAAAATGGTAAATAATTTTCGGAGTACAAAATACACGATTTTAGCTATAACCTATGACTTTCATCCATTTTTATTCGTATAGACCAAACTGGAAATAAACGCGGTTCAAAGTTCATAATATTCATGAGCTTATAACCCTTGAATTTTGTTCCTTTTTTATCATTTTGACCTAATGGAAAATAATTATGCATAGTGCAAAATACTCAATTTCATGAGCTATAACTTGCGATTTTTTTTACCATTTTTGTTCGTATTGACCAAACAAGAAATAACTAAACACATGCACAATATTTAACTTTTTATGGACCGGGGGGATGTACTATATAGAACAATATTGCACATGGACTAAAGATTAACCCGAACGCTGGCCCACCGGTTTTGAGCTGATCCGGACCTGGTCTATCCGGACCAAATCTTGAGTTTAGTTTGAGTCAAAGCCCAAGTATCCGGGCTAGGAACGCAACGCAACCCAACCCGGCCCACCGACCCAGGCCGGGTTGGTCAACCTAACCCACTACTTTTCCTTTTTTTTGTGAAATGGACTAGTTTTCCTTTTCTTTTTCTTTCTTTTATTTTTTGATTTTTTCAAAACTTGATTTAAATAAATTTCAACCAATCGGTATTGATTTTGTTGCATCTAGAGGAAGATTTTGGACTCAACCTACAAACTTTTTGATTTAAATAAAATTTTAACTTTATTACTATTTTTTAGATTACTAAATAGTTACTAATAGCTACTTAGTAACTAATAACTAATTTACTTTACTAAAAACTAATGTCAATTTCTTTCAAAAAAAAAAACTAATGTCAATAAGAAAATTGGGCGCGAGTCAGGTTCCAGGCTCGGTCGAGGCCTGGGTTCGATCCAAGCTGGGTTGGGTTTACGGGCTGGGTTCGAGTTAGGGCTTGGGTTTCAGAAATAGACCCGTATTCGGCCCGCTTTGAGATCGAGTCAAGCCAAACCCAGCCCGAATTTTACCGGGCTAAGTCAAACCCAACCCAAATCAGGCCAGTTCAGTATGGGTTGTGGGCCGACCCAACCCAGTCGCCACCCTTAGTAGAAACTAATGAGAATGCATTGTATAATATTTGTTATTTTTGTAAGGACCAGAACGGATCGATGTAGCATATATCAAAAAATATATATGGAACCTATTACATATGGACTAAATATGGACTAAATATACCTTGATTTCAAAGATTTTGTATGGGGAATGTGCCGATTGATCGATCTTCCCATTAATGATTACATTTCACTAGTTTTTGTCGGAATTAACAAGATGTTCATGCACCACCAACCAATATGCATTGTACAGCATTCTCAAGACAAGATGTTCATGCACCACCAACCAATATGCATTGTACAGCATTCTCAAGGACCATAGAGAAGCTACTACAAGAGGCAATATCCTTCCCTTCCCTTAAGTATTACAATCCTCCATCATGGTGATCCAATATCCTTCCCTTCCCTTAAACATTACAATCCTCCTCCTCCTCCTCCCTCTCTTCTTCATTCTAATCAAGAGAGTGGTAGGATCTGAAAGCAACAAAAGACTCCCACCAGGCCCATGGAAGCTCCCCATAATTGGTAATCTACACCAACTATTACATGGACTCCCTTACCGCCTTCTTGCAGATCTCGCCAACAAACATGGTCATGATCTTATGCTTGTTAGACTCGGACAAGTCAATCACATCGTCGTATCTTCAGCTGAGGCTGCTGGAGAGATCATGAAGACCCATGATCTCAAATTTAGTTATCGACCCCACCTCCTCATCCCGACCATCATGTGTTACGACAACACAGATATTGCTTTCGCTCCTTATGGTAGCTATTGGCGTCAGATGCGCAAGATCTGTGTTTTAGAGATGTTTAGCGCTCGACAAGTCAAAGCATTTTTTCCGATAAGAGAGGATGAGATTTCAAATCTGGTTAAGAGTATCTTTTCGGCGAGTGCTACAGGTTCGGCTGTTAACCTCACTGAAAAGTTTTCTCATTTGGCAAATAACGTTGTCTCAAGGGCAGCTGTTGGTTCAGACTGTAAACATCAAGAGAGCTTCTTATCTATTTTGAAGATAGCAGAGAAACTGACTTCTGGGTTTGAGCTTGTAGATTTATATCCTTCCTTAGGTTTTATCAGTGTGTTAACTGGGGTAAGTTCACGGTTGAAGAAGATTCATCGGGAGTGTGACATGATTCTCGATCAAGTAATTGAGGAGCATCGTATAAAGAGATCAGAAGCTAAGTGTACCGGCCAAGAAGATGAGAAGCTGGAAAAAGACCTAGTAGATGTACTTTTGTCAATTCAGGAAAACGGTGATCTTGAATTCCCTATCACGGACACAAACATCAAAGCTGTGATCCTTGTAAGTATCTATGTACTGTAGTTTTAATAGATAGGGCAAATTGCATAAACTCCCTGAAAACTTTCGGGGTCCTGACACTGACAAATAATTTTATATCTTATTCTCAGAATCTCCTAACTATATATCTTATTATGTCTTTACATTCTAATATGTTTCAATGATGTTTGCGTGTGACGATGAAACAAGTCAAAATTCATGGTGCATTCGAGCTTATGTTTTAAGGCTTTTCTTTTCCTAATTCATTCAAGAATACCCAATGCTCTTACTATTTTCTTTTTCCTTCTCTCTTTCAAGGACATGTTTAGTGCGGGGACTGTTACCACATCCACCACCATGGGATGGATTATGGCAGAGCTCATAAGACACCCCGAGGTAATGAAAAAGGTGCAATCAGAAGTACGCCAAGCCCTAAAGGAGAAAGAAAAGATTGAGGATGAAGACATGAGATCCCTACACTATCTGAAGTTAATCATCAAGGAGACTCTAAGGTTGCATCCAACCAATCCATTTCTTCTACCAAGGGAATGCAACGAATCCTGCACCGTGATGGGATACCATATCCCTGCTGGTACTAGAATCATAATAAATACATGGGCGATAGGGAGAGATCCTAGGTATTGGGAGGATGGAGCAAGCTTTAAGCCTGAGAGATTTGATGGTCTTAACGTTGATTTTCTAGGCAGTAGATTTGATTACATGCCATTTGGTGGAGGGAGAAGAGTATGCCCTGGGATGACATTTGCTATGGTGAATTTGGAGCTTACCCTTGCCAAGCTCTTGTTCCATTTTGACTGGGAGCTTCCTCAAGGAATGAAGTTTGAGGATCTCGACATGACTGAGCAATTTGGAGTAACATCAGCAAGGGAGTCTGATCTTTTCTTGCTTGCCAAGCCTCACAAGTTGTTCTAGCTAGTGTTGCTTGTTTGTTATGATAAATGATAGACTTCTTTTCAAAATAAATTATGAATGTTTACTATGAAAAATTGACTTGTTGGATGATAGAATGCAAGTGATTGTTATCATGACCATAGCAAAACATGTGCAACATACTTACTGTTATGCATACAGCTCCTTTTTAACAATTGGGCTAGCTAGAGTACATCACACCAATAAGTTGACTCTGTCAACCTGGTATGCACTTTAACTCAACAAAGTGTCGGACATTTACAAGCAAAATAAATACAATTGGATCTGAGATGCGAACCTAGAGGGTGAATAGAATTACCTACTGTTTTTCAAAAGATCATAAAATATGCAGCATGAAATAATAGAAAACGGTAAACAAGTAAAAACGCAGAAATAACTAAATTTGAACACAAGATTTTTATAGTGGTCCAGATAAATCATACATTCACTCTTCCTTCTTGCAAAGTGGCTTTCTCACTATGATCGAGTTCTCCTAAATCACAAACACGATATAGTAGGCGTACAAGATGGCACTCTAGTTTTCCCCAAAACTAGTCGTCTAACCTAAATTTCTCACAATGAGTAACCCTAGCCCTAGTTAGTTTCCAAAATCTCAATTAACCCGGCTTGAGTACGCTATAAAAAGAAAGATTGAAACACAATAAATATCATTTACACGCAATTAAAAAGATCTTATAGCCCATTTGATTAATGAATCAAACTCCAAGGTGATATAAGTGAAGATCTAGAAGTTTGACGTAGACTCTGTGAGATCCTAGGGTGGCTCTCCTCATAGTTGGTTGATCAGATGATGACGAACACAGTGAGTGAGCAATCAATGAGGCTCCGGGGGATTGAAAAACTTGTCCTTTGCTGATCCCACCATTCTTCCTCTCTCCTCTTCTAATTCTTTCCAACTTAGATCATGAAAGAGTGTCTTGAAACGTAGGAGAGGATGGAGAGGTATACCGCAACTAACGGCTGTGATTGACTCTTAAATTTGGAATCATTCGTGCGACCATTGATGGTCGAACTTCATCATCGATGGTGAAGTGATGATCATTGATGGTTGATTTTCTCTATCGATGATCCATATGCCTCTTTTGAGTTCAATCATCAATGATGGCAATTGATCATCGATGGTCTATGTTGGATATTGATGGCCGATTCTAGATCATCGATGATCAATGTTTTGAAATTAGCTATTGAGCTGATTTCGACACTGATCACCTCCTTATTTCATACATGTATAAAACTCTACTAGATCATCTCAAAAATATATTAGACTCAAATGAATATTTGTTATTACTCAAACAAGAGATATTGTACAGACAACGTCCTAACATTCTCCCCCTTTTGATTATAACAAACATGAAAATTAAAAAGACTACAATAAATTGTTTGAAATATACACACAATGAAAATACTTTCAAGATATAATAAAAAAATATACAATGCTCCCTCTATATTCATGCATACATGAAACGTGAGGTGAAAATAGGTACAATGGAACTCCCCTTACAACAATGCATAGAGTTTTTAAAAATTCAACAATAAAACTCATGCATGATTTTAAAAATTCACTCAATTGGTATAAGTTTGATAGCAGTTCTCCCTCATTTGTTATTAGCAAGAGTCAAAACATACTAATGGATGTAAATAATACAAGATAAATTCATATAGAATCGACCAAAAAGTGTACGCGAGAGATAGGCACACAAGTTCACACAAAGTTTGATAGTGAATATAAACACAAATGACCAAACATCGTAAGAAAAATACATGAATACATGGGAAACAATGCTATATGCAGACACAAATATTTAAAGACATTGCAAATGCATGTAATAGAGAGTGAAGTAATTATACAAGTCTACGAGATATATTCATGTATAAAAATTATGAAAAATAAGTTGTATAAAAGACTCGATCTAACTCTTAAGATAAAGACCAAAGTGTCATTCTATCACCTTAGCCATACAAGACTTACAAGGAAGAATGATATTGTATGGCGGGCGATATACATCATCTCTAAATATATGTTATATTCAGTACGGGATAGTTACCCGCTGAGAAATACACAAACAATAATCCACGAGTGGGGGTCTTCGGCGGTCTTTTAACAAATACATTTAGTTTCCATAGATTTTCTAGGAGTGTGGATTTTTATCATCTTTTAACGAATACACTCTTATAGTTTCTTCACATTTAGACTCAAATGCACATCAGTACATGAAAAGGAAAAGTTTGTGCACTAGTCGAGTCTAAAAACCTCAATATCATGGATTTTACACAGACATACTTACAAAATTTGTATAAAACCTCAATTTAACTATCACGTAAAACTATACAAGAGAAATATAGAAAACAATTGTGCATATGTCGTGTCAAGTGTCGTAGAGCATGATATATTGCTTCTGACATTTAGTCATCCTGTGTATAACATATTGACAAAAAAATGTGAACTATGCATGTCATATACACACCTACATACCAATGGATGATATCCTCCAAAAATATCTCACAATTTCATTAGCAAATAATTTCGCGGAAGCCAAAATCATGATTTCATGTGTTATAACCCATTAATTTTTGCCATTTTATTGTCATTTCGACCCGTTGGTAAATAATTTCGTAGAGGCCAAAATTTAAGATTTTATTAGCTATATCCAGAATTACTAACCATTTGTAGTCATTTCGACCCATTGATAAATAATTTTAGGGAGGCCAAAATTCACGATTTTATGAGCTATAATTCATGATTTTTGGATATTTTTAGTAGTTTTGACCCATTGGTAAATAATATCGTAGAGGCCCAAGTTCATGATTTTATGAGGTATAATCCATGATTTTTGGCCATATTTTTTATTTTGACCATTGGCCAATAATTTCACGGAAGCCAAAATTTACGATTTTGTGAGCTATACCCCATAATTTTTATCTATTTTAAGTCGTTTTGATCTATTGACAAATAATTTCATGGAGATAAAAATTCATAATTTCATGAGCTATAACCCATGATTTTTGGCTTTTTTAGTCATATCGACTTGTTGGCAAGTAATTTTATGAAAATCAAAATTTAAGATTTCATGAGCTATAACCCATGATTATTGGCCATTTTTTGTTATTTTAGCCAACTAGCAAATAATTTCACGAAGGCCAAAACTCTTGATTCCATGAGTTATAGTCCACAATATTGGGCAATTTTTAGTTATTTCGACTAATTATCCAATAATTTCGTAGTGAAAAAAATTCACTATTTCATAAGCTACAACCAAAGATTTCTGGTTGTTTTTAGTTGTTTTGACCTATTAAAAAATAATTTCACGGAGGCCTAAATTCAAGTTCTCATGAACTATAACCTACGAGTTTTCTCTTTTTTAGTCGTTTTGACCCGTTGTCAAATTATTTTGCGGAGGCCAAAAATAAAAATTTTATGAGCTATAACCCATTATGTTTGGCTATTTTTAGTCATATCGACTTGTTGACAAGTAATTTTACAGAGGCCAAAAATCAATATTTCATGAGCTATAACCCAAGATTATTAGACATTTTTTTTCATTTTGAACTAGTGGTAAATAATGTAGCTGAGTTCACAAGTCACGATTTTATGAGTTATAACCCCCGATTATTAGAAATTTGTAGTTGTTTCAACCCATTGACAATTAATTTCGTCAAGTCCAAAATTCACGATTTCATTAGCTATAACCCATGATTATTGGCAATTTCTTGTCATTTTGACCAATTGGAAAATAATTTTAAGGAGGCCAAAATTCACAATTTCATGAGCTATAACCCATGGTTTTTGACCAATTTTTAGTCATTTCGACCCATTGACAAATAATTTTACAGAGGCAAAATTTTAAGATTTCATGTGCTCTAACCCACAATATTTGGCATTTGTTAGTCATTTCACCTCGTTTGTCAAATAATTTCGTTGTGACAAAAATTCATGATTTCCTGAGCTATAATCCATAATTTTTGGTATTTTCCCCTCCTTTCAACCTATTGGCAAAGAATTTCACGGAGGCCAAAGTTCTAGATTTCATGATCTATAACCATGATTTTTGACCATTTTTGGTCATTTCGATCTGTTGTTGAATAATTTCGTGGTGACTAAACTTCACTATGTCATGAGCTATAACCAATAAATTTTGGCTATTTTTAGTTATTTTGACCCATTGGTAAATAATTTCGCGGAGGCCAATTCACGTTTTCATGAGCTATAACCCACATTTTTTTTATAATTTTTAGTAATTTTGACCCGTTGTCAAATTATTTCACTGAGGTTAAAATTAAAGATTTTATGAGCTGTAACCCATTATGTTTGGCCATTTTTAATCATATCGACTTGTTGACAAGTAATTTTACAGAGGTCAAAATTCAACATTCTACGAGCTATAACCCACGATTGTTGGACATTTTTTATCATTTCAAACTAGTGGTAAATAATTTAACGGAATCTAAAATTCATGATTTCATGAGTTAGAATGCCTGATTATTGGATATTTTTAGTCATTTAAATGCATTGGCAATTAATTTCATCGTGTCCAAAATTCACGATTTCATTCACTATAACCCATGATTATTGGTCATTTCTAGTCATTTTGACCCATTCGAAAATAATTTCATGGAGGTCAAAATTCACAATTTTATGAGCTATAACCCATGATTTTTAGATATTTTTAGTTATTTCGACCCATTGGTAAATAATTTCGTAGAGGCCAAAATTTAAGATTTCATGAGCTATAACCCACATTTTTTATAATTTTTAGTAATTTTGACCCGTTGTCAAATTATTTCACCGAGGTTAAAATTAAAGATTTTATGAGTCAGAACCCATTATGTTTGGCCATTTTAATCATATCGACTTGTTGACAAGTAATTTTACAGAGGTCAAAATTCAACATTCTACGAGCTATAACCCACGATTGTTGGACATTTTTTATCATTTCAAACTAGTGGTAAATAATTTAACGGAATCTAAAATTCATGATTTCATGAGTTAGAATGCCTGATTATTGGATATTTTTAGTCATTTAAATGCATTGGCAATTAATTTCATCGTGTCCAAAATTCACGATTTCATTCACTATAACCCATGATTATTGGTCATTTCTAGTCATTTTGACCCATTCGAAAATAATTTCATGGAGGTCAAAATTCACAATTTTATGAGCTATAACCCATGATTTTTAGATATTTTTAGTTATTTCGACCCATTGGTAAATAATTTCGTGAGGGTGAAATCCACAATTTCATGTGCCATAACCCATGATTTTTGATCATTTTTAGTTATTTCTACCCATTGGCAAATAATTTCATGAAGGACAAAATTCAAGATTTCATTAGCTATAATCCATAATTATTGACCATTTATAGTTATTTTAACCCATTTGTAAGTAATTTCATGGAGGCTAAAATTCACGAAGGACAAAATTCAAGATTTCATTAGCTATAATCCATAATTATTGACCATTTATAGTTGTTTCAACCCATTTGTAAGTAATTTCATGGAGGCTAAAATTCACGATTTTGTGGCTATAATCCATGATTTTTGGCCATTTTAGTAATTTTGACCCATTAGTAAATAATATCGCAGAGGCTAAAAGTCATGATTTATGAGTTATAACCCATTAATTTTTTGCCATATTTTTTTATTTTGATCGTTGACAAATAATTTCATGGAGGCCAAAATTCATGATTTTGTGAGCTTTAACCCATAATTTTTATTCATTTTAATTTGTTTTGATCCATTGGTAAATAATTTCATAGTAGCCAAAATTCACGATTTCATGGGCTATAACCAATGATCTTTGGACATTTTTAGTTATTTTGACACATTGACAAATAATTCTATGGAGGTAAAAACTCACGATTTCGTGAGCTATAATCTATGATTTTGGGCTATTTTTATTTACTTTTACCCATTGGCAAATAGTTTCAAAGAGGGGAAATTTTGAAATTACATGAGCTAAAACCTGCGATTAGCCATTTTTAGTCATTTTGACCTATTCAAAATTATTTCACGGTGACTCAAAATCACGATTTGGTGAGCTATAACCAATTTTTTTTTTAAATTATTTTGAGCCATTGGCTAATAATTTCATGAAGGCCAAAATTCACGATTTTATGAGCTATCATCTACGATTTCTGGCCATTTTTAGTCATTTCACCCATTGTCAAATAATTTCACGGTGATAAAAATTCATGAATTCGTGAGTTATGCCCCACGATTTTTTATTATTTTTTATCATTTTGACCCATTGGCAAATAATTTCACGGAGGCCGCAATTCTCAACTTCATGAGCAACCCACGATTTTTAGCCATTTTTAGTCATTTTGACCAATTGTCAAATAATTTCGTGGTTAACAAAATTTTCTTTTTCGTGAGCTATAACCAATAATTTTTAACCATATTTAGTTTTTTTGACCCATAGGTAAATAATTTCACGGGGCCCTATATCAAAGATTTTTAGTCTCTTTGACCCTTTGTTAAATCATTTTATAGAGGCCAACATTAAAGATTTCATGAGCTGTAACTCATGACGTTTAGCCACTTTTAGTCATATGGACTTGTTGACAAGTAATATTGACAAGGCCAAAATTGAAGATTTTATGAGCTATAACCCACGATTGTTGGACATATTTTATCAAATTATTTTACGGAGGCCAAAATTAAAGATTTTATGAGCTATAACCCATTATGTTTGTCCATTTTTAATCATATTAACTTGTTGACAAGTAATTTTACAGAAGCCAAAATTCAATATTCTATGAGCTATAACCCATGATTGTTAGAAATTTTTGTCATTTTGAACTCGTGGTAAATAATTTAGCGGAGTCCAAAATTTACAATTTCATGAGTTATGACCCCGATTATTGGAAAATTCTAGTTGTTTCAACACATTGGCAGTTAATTTCTTTGAGTCCAAAATTCACAATTTCATGAGCTATAAGCAATGATTATTGGCCATTTCTAGTCATTTCGACCTATTGACAAATAATTTCACGAAGGAAAAAAATTCAATTTCATGAGCTATAACCCATAAATTTTGGATATTTAAAGTTGTTTTGACCCATTGGAAAATAATTTCATGGATGTCAAAATTCACGTTGTCATGAGCTATAACCCAGGACTTTTAGCTATTTTTAGTCATTTTAACCTGTTATCAAATTATTTTTCATAGGCCAAAATTAAAGATTTCATCAGCTATAACCAATGATGTTTGGCCATTTTTAATTATATCGGCTTGTTGGCAAGTAATTTTGCGGAGGCCAAAATTTAAGATTCCAAGAGCTATAACCCACGATTATTGGACATTTTTTGTCATTTCGAACCAGTGATAAATAATTTAGCGAAGTTTAAAGTTCACGATTTCATGAGTTATAACCCCTAATTATTGGAAATTTCTAGTCGTTTCAACCCATTGGCAATTAATTTCGTTGAGTTCAATATTCATGATTTTATTTGCTATAACCCATGATTATTGATCATTTCTACTTATTTTGATAAAATAGCAAATAATTTCACGAAGGAAAAAATTCAATTTCATGAGCTATAACCCATAAATTTTGGATATTTAAAGTTGTTTTGACCCATTGGAAAATAATTTCATGGATGTCAAAATTCACGTTGTCATGAGCTATAACCCGGACTTTTAGCTATTTTTAGTCATTTTAACTTTGTTATCAAATTATTTTTCATAGGCCAAAATTAAAGATTTCATCAGCTATAACCAATGATGTTTGGCCATTTTAATTATATCGGCTTGTTGGCAAGTAATTTTGCGGAGGCCAAAATTTAAGATTCCAAGAGCTATAACCCACGATTATTGGACATTTTTTGTCATTTCGAACCAGTGATAAATAATTTAGCGAAGTTTAAAGTTCACGATTTCATGAGTTATAACCCCTAATTATTGGAAATTTCTAGTCATTTCAACCCATTGGCAATTAATTTCGTTGAGTTCAATATTCATGATTTTATTTGCTATAACCCATGATTATTGATCATTTCTACTTATTTTGATAAAATAGCAAATAATTTCGTGGAGACCAAAATTCACAATTTCATGAGCTATAACCCATGAATTTTGGACATTTTTAGTCATTTTGACCCAATGCTAAATAATTTCACGGATATCAAAATTCACGATTTCATGTGCTCTACCCCACGATTTCTAGCCATTTTTAGTCATTTCGACCCATTGTGTAAATAATTTCATGGTGATAAAAATTCATGATGTCTCGAGCTATAACCATGATTTTGGCCATTTTTAATTATTTCGACCCACTGGCAAATAATTTCACGGAGCCACAATTCTCGATTTCATGAGCAATAACCCATAATTTTTGGCCATTTTTAGTCATTTTAACTAGTTGTCGAATAATTTCATGGTGATCAAACTTTATTACTTTGTGAGCTATAACCAATAATTTTTGGCTGTATTTAATTATTTTGACCCATTGAAAAATAATTTAATGGTGGCAAAAGTTCACGTTTTCGTAAGCTATAACCCATGAGTTTTTGCTATTTTTAGTCATTTTGACCCGTTATCAAATTATCTTATGGAGGCCAACATTAAATATTTCATGAGATACAACTCATGACGTTTGGCCAGTTTTAGTCATATGGACTTCTTGACAAGTAATTTTGCGGAGGTAAAAATTTTAGATTTCATGAGCTAAAATCCATGATTGTTAGACATTTTTTGTCATTTTGAACTAGTGGTAAATAATTTAGCGGAGTCTAAAATTCACAATTTCATGAGTTATATCCCCCAATTATTAAAAATTTCTAGTAATTTTAGCCCATTGGCAATTAATTTCATCAAGTCCAAAACTCACAATTTCATGAACTATAACTGATAATCACATTTTTATTACAATTTTATACCCTCATCATCTATTTTATATAAATAAATATACCATTAATAATTGTTTTATCTTAATTTACAGGTTAATGGCAAAATAATGAATAAAATTCCAAAAGACTCAAACTCCCTAAATTTCTACCATTTATTGAAGCTCAAATACGAAGACAAAAGAAGGCCCAAGAAGAGACAAGGATCCATGAAGAAATCGGGTTAAGAAATCAATAAAAAAACCAATCTGCCACTAAACCAATCGGTCGGCCAACCGATTGGTCGACTGATTGGTGAACGACAGTTTCAGATTTATAGTTGGATTTCAATTCCTTTGTGGCCAAGTTTCATCCAATGGTTCTCCTTCATTGCTGTAGGCGATAAATAGAGGGGTAGAGTGAGGGGTTTGAGGTGTGAAATATTTTATAATAACTCCTTTTAGAGAGGAGGGTTACTCTTAATTGCGAAGACCTTCCAAAATTATAACTTTTTATTGCAATTAATAAAAAATATTTTCACCCATTCATAATTTCTTTTCTTCTCTTTGACCAAGGATGAAAAGAGGATGAAGATGAAGAATTGAATATGTGGGTTTATATTTTTCTTTTCTTATTTTCTTTTCTTGTTTATTTCTTAATGCTTTGTAGAGTAGATTTACATTTATGTCTTACTTTCATGTCTTTAATTTCATGTATTTACTTTCATGTCATGTTTTTACTTTGTAGTATAGATTTATTTTCTTACCAATAGTTTAGATTATTTTTATTTCCTCTCCTTCTCTTTTTATTCATTTTCATCTCTCTTTTTATTTCTTTGTTTATTTTCTAAAGATGTGAAACTAAACTCTTGTAGAAATTCTAGAATTGCATGAAACTAGTAGTAATCTCTCTTATAATTGATGGATTATTCTCTTGTGCTTAATTAAATGATCATGTTTAGGATAATCAACTAGAGAACTAATTGATAGAAGAAGAATTGGATAATCTATGCTTGCCTTAAAAGTGGTAGGATAGAGTATGCTAATGAATTCTAGAATTACTATATCTTTGTTATTCTTTTCATGAGTATTAATTTTGCTTAGATGATAATAGGATATGTTATGCTTACCTTAAAAGTGGTAGGATAGACTATACTTAATAAATCTAAAGTAAAATGTGATAATAAGATAATAATTCATATTTTATAAGTGAGATAGCTAGTGGATTCAATTCTAGATTCCTCGTATCTTTAATTGAATCCTCCATCTTTTACTTCTTGATTTTTATCTTTATTCTAGATTTTCTTTTCTTGATTTTATTTTTCTTTACTTCTCACTCTCTCTCAATCTTGTTTTGATTTATTCGCTCATATTCACATCCACTCTTTACCTTCCCACTTTCAATCTCTTTTTGCTTTTATTTACATTTTACCACTTACACACTCTTAATTTCTTCACACTCACTTTCATTCTCATTTTGTTTTTATTTACATTCAATCACAACACTCTAATCTCTCCACATTCACTTTCATCATGTTTCACTCCTAATTGTCACACACACAATATAAGAACCAATTTTGATTAACTCATTACAACACCTTCCTCGTGGGAACGATAACTTTTTATACTATAACTTGATAGTTGTATACTTAACTTTAGGTTCACATTTACTTACCTATCAATAACCAATGATTATTGGCCATCTCTAGTCATTTCGACCTATTGGCAACTAATTTCATGGAACCCAAAATTCATAATTTCATCAGCTATAACCCTTGAATTTTGGACATTTGCAGTCATTTCGATCCGTTGGCAAATAATTTCGCGGAGGCCAAAATTGACGATTTCATGCGCTATAACCCGCGATTTTTTACCATTTTTATAGCTTCGACCCTTTGTCAAGAAATTTTGTGGAGGCTAAAATTTAAGATTTCATTAGCTATAATCCATAATTATTGACCATTTACAGTTGTTTCGACCCATTGCTAAGTAATTTCACGTAGGCTAAAATTCATAATTTTATGAGCTATAATCCATGATTTTTGGACATTTTTAGTAGTTTCGACATGCTGGTAATAATATAATAGAGGCTAAAATTCATAATTTCATGAGCCATAACCTATGAATTTTGGCCATATATTTTTTGTTTTGACCATTAGCAAATAATTTTACATAGGCTGAAATTCACGACTTCGTGAGCTATAAACAATAATTTTTATCCATTTTAAGTCATTGGCCAATAATTTTAAGGAGGCTAAAACTCACAATTTCTTAAGCTACAATCCATGATTTTTGGCTATTTTTGGTCATTTTGACCCATTGGCAAATAATTTCGCGGAGGCAAAAATTCACGATTTCATGAGCTATAACGCACGATTTTGGCCATTTTAGTCGCTTCAACATGTTGACAAATAATTTCACAAAGGGCAAAATTTATGATTACATAAGCTAAAACCCATGATTGGCCATTTTTGGTCATTTTGACCCATTCAAAAGAATTTAGTCGTGACCAAAATTCACAATTTCATTAGCACCAACATTTTTTGCTTTTTAAAGTTGTTTTGAGCCATTGGCTAATAATTTCACGTAGGCCAAAATTAACAATTTAATGAGCTATAACCTAAGATTTTTGGCCATTTTTAATCATTTCAAACCGTTGTTAAAAATTTCGTGGTGACAAAAATTCATGAATTCGTGTGCTATAACCCATAATTTTCAGTTACTTTTAGTTGTTTAGACCAATTAGCAAATAATTTCATGAAGGTAAAATTTCACAATTTCATGAGCTATAACTCATGATTTTTAGCCATTTCTAGTCATATCGACTTGTTGGCAAGTAATTTTTTGGAATAAGAAAATTAAGATTTCATGAGCTATAACCCATAATTATTGGCCATTTTTTTATCGTTTCGACCCATTAGCAAATAATCTCACGGATGCCAAAATTCTCGATTTCATGAGCTATAACCCATGATATTGGGCCATTTTCAGTCATTTCGACCAATTATCGAATAATTTTGCAGTGATCAAAATTCACTATTTCGTGAGCTATAACCAACAATATTTAGCTATTTTGACCCATTGGTAAATAATTTCACGGAGGCCAATTCACATCCTCACGCGCTATAACCCCATGATTTTTCATCATTTTTAGTCATTTTGACCCGTTATCAAATTATTTCACCGCGGCCATAATTAAAGACTTAATGAGCTATAACCCATTATTATGATTTATAGATTGCTCTCTTTATGTTTAAAATAATCATGTTTAAGATAATCAACTAGAAAACTAATTTGTAGAAGAAGAATTTGATAATATATGCCTCTCTTGAGTGGTCGATAGGTTATGCTTATGAATTCTAAAATTCTTGTCTAGTTGCTTGTTCTTTTATAAATGGTGATTTTATTTGGATGATCATTTGATAGGTTATGCTTTCCTTAAGTGGTTTGATAGTCTATGCTTAGTAAGTCTAAAGTAAAATGTGATAAAAGAGAATAGTTCATAAATCCTAATTGAAATTAACTAGTGGATTCAATTCTAGATTCCTAACTTCTATACTTATTTTTCCTCAATATTTCTTGATTTAATTTTTCTATTCCTCTCTGGATTTTCCTCTTTTTGATTTTATTTTATTGAGTTTTCTCTTCTTCCTACTTCTTCCTCTTTTCTTGTTTTCATTAGCTTTTATTTCTTTTTAGTTGCATTTTATTTTTTATTTTTGTTTCCTCCTTCTTCCCTCTTGTTTTATTTTTTATTTTTGTGACAAATCCTCTCTATATTTCTACACTTTCACTTTCACACCTTTTTGTCCACACTTTTCTAGGACCAAATTTCAAATTTCCAAACACACACCTTCCTCATGGGTTCGATATCTATACTATACTATAACTTAATAATTGTGCACTTATAATTTTATAATATTTACCCTACCATCATAGAATAATTTTTCGATGACCAAAATTCACTATTTCGTGAGCTATAACCAATAATTTTTGACTAGCTATAGTAGTTCACTCTACTGGCAAATAATTTCACGGACGCGAAAGTTCACATTCTCATGAGCTATAACCCATAATTTTTGGCTAGTTTATGTCGTTTTGACTCGTTGTCAAATTATTTTCCGAGCCCAAAATTAAAGATTTCATGAGCTGCAACTCATGATGTTTGGCCATTTCTAGTGATATCGACTTGTTGACAAGTTATTTTGAGGAGCCAAAAATTCACGATTTCATGAACTCTATAACCTATGACTGTTAAGACATTTTTTGTCATTTTGAACTAGTACTAAATAATTTAGCAGAATCCAAAATTCATGATTTTATGAGTTATAAGCCCCCGATGATTAAAAGTTTCGAGTCATTTCAACCTATTGCCAATTTATTTCATTGAGTTCAAAAATCACGATTTCATGAGCTATAATCCATGATTATCAGCTATTTCTAGTCATTTTGACCCATTGGCATAATTTAAGATGCCAAAATTTATAATTTCATGAGTTATAACCCATAATTTTTTATTATTTTTAGTCGTTTCGACCCATTGCCAAATAATTTCGCAAAGACTAAAATTCACAATTTTATGAGCTATAACTAATGATTTTTGGCTATTTTTCATCATTTTGACCCGTTTTCAAATAATTTTGTGGTGACCAAAATTCATGATTTCGTGAGCTATAACCTATAATTTTTAGCACTTTTTGGTATTTCGACTCATTAGCAAATAATTTCACAAAGGCCAAAATTCTCGATTTCATAGGAATAACCCATGATTTTTGGCTATGTTTAGTCATTTTGACCTATTGCCGAATAATTATGTGGTGACCAAAATTCACTATTTTATGAGCTATAACCAACGATTTTTTGTTGTTTTTCGTTATTTCGACCCATTAGCAAATAATTTCATAGAGGCAAAATTTTACGTTCTCATAAGCTATAACCCACGATTTTTGGCTATTTTTAATTCTTTTGACCCATTTTCAAATTATTTCCCAGAGGCCAAAATTAAAGTTTCAGGAGCTATAAGTCTATAACCCATAATGTTTGGCCATTTTTAGTCATATGGACTTTTTGACAAGTAGTTTTGCGGAGACTAAAATTTAAGATTTCATGAGCTATAACCCACGATTGTTGGATATTTTCTTATCATTTTAAACTAGTGGTAAATAATTTAGCAGAGTCTAAAATTCATAATTTTATGAGTTATAACCCCTAATTATTGAAAATTTCTAATCATTTCAACCCATTGGCAATTAATTTCGTCGAGTCCAAAATTCGTGATTTTATGAGGTATAACCCATGATTATTGGACATTTCTAGTCATTTCGACCCATTGGAGAATAATTTCACGGAGGCCAATATTCATAATTTTATGACTTTTGGATACTTTTAATCATTTCAACCCATTAGCAAATAATTTCATGGAGTCCAAAGTTCACAATTTTGTGAGCTATAACCCACGATTTTTGCCTATTTTTTGTCAATTCGACCCGTTGCAAATAATTTCATGGAGGTAAAATCTAAGATTTTATTAGCTATAATCCATAATTATTGACCATTTACAGTCATGATGATCAAAATTCATGATTTCGTGATCTATAACCAATAATATTCAGCTATTTTTATTTATTTTGACCCATTGGCAAATAATTTCACAAAGGCCAAAATTCATAATTTTATGAGCTATAACCCTGATTTTTAACCATTTTAGTCATTTTGACCCATTGACAAAAAATCACGAAGCCAAATTTCATGATTACGTGAGCAAAACCCATAATTTCTTGCCATTTTTAGTCATTTTAACAAGTGCAAAATAATTTTCGGTCACTAAAATTCATGATTTCGTGAACTATAACCTATGATTTTTACTTTTTTATTTTTTACCCATTGGAAAATAATTTGACAAAGACTGAAATTCATGATTTCATGAGCTATATAACCATGTTTTTGGCAATTATTAGTCATTTCGACACATTGTCAAATAATTTTGTGGTGACCAAAATTCATAATTTTGTAAGCTATATAACCCAAGATTAATGGACAATTTTGTTATTTTGAACTAGTGGTAAATAATTTAGCATAATCTAAAATTCACGATTTTATGAGTTATAACCCCGATTATTGAAAATTTCTAAGCTGTTTCAACCCATTGGCAATTAATTTCGTTGAGTCCAAAATTCACAATTTCATGGGATGTAACCCATGATTATTAGCCATTTCTAGTTATTTCAATCTATTAGCAAATAATTTTTAGTCAATTGTACCCATTGGCAAATAATTTCATGGAGTCCAAAGTTCACAATTTTGTGAGCTATAACCCACGATTTTTGCCTATTTTTTGTCAATTCGACCCGTTGCAAATAATTTCATGGAGGTAAAATCTAAGATTTTATTAGCTATAATCCATAATTATTGACCATTTACAGTCATGATGATCAAAATTCATGATTTCATGAGCTATAACCAATAATATTCAGCTATTTTTATTTATTTTGACCCATTGGCAAATAATTTCACAAAGGCCAAAATTCATAATTTTATGAGCTATAACCCTGATTTTTAACCATTTTAGTCATTTTGACCCATTGACAAAAAATCACGGAAGCCAAATTTCATGATTACGTGAGCAAAACCCATAATTTCTTGCCATTTTTAGTCATTTTAACAAGTGCAAAATAATTTTCGGTCACTAAAATTCATGATTTCGTGAACTATAACCTATGATTTTTACTTTTTTATTTTTTACCCATTGGAAAATAATTTGACAAAGACTGAAATTCATGATTTCATGAGCTATATAACCATGTTTTTGGCAATTATTAGTCATTTCGACACATTGTCAAATAATTTTGTGGTGACCAAAATTCATAATTTTGTAAGCTATATAACCCAAGATTAATGGACAATTTTGTTATTTTGAACTAGTGGTAAATAATTTAGCATAATCTAAAATTCACGATTTTATGAGTTATAACCCCGATTATTGAAAATTTCTAAGCTGTTTCAACCCATTGGCAATTAATTTCGTTGAGTCCAAAATTCACAATTTCATGGGATGTAACCCATGATTATTAGCCATTTCTAGTTATTTCAATCTATTAGCAAATAATTTTTAGTCAATTGTACCCATTGGCAAATAATTTCATGGAGTCCAAAGTTCACAATTTTGTGAGCTATAACCCATAATTTTTTATTATTTTTTGTCATTTCAACCAGTTGGAAAATAATTTTATGGAGGCCTAAATTTAAGATTTCATTAAGTATAATCCACAACTATTGATCATTTATAGTTTGGTGACCAAAATTCATAATTTCATGACATATAACCAACGATATTTGGTTATTTTTAGTTTTGACCCATTGGCAAATAATTTCACAAAGGCAAAATTCATAATTTTATGAGCTATAACCTGTGATTTTTACCATTATTAATCATTTCAACCCATTGGCAAATAATTTCACAAAGGCCAAAATTCACAATTTCATGAGCTATATAACCATGTTTTTGGCAATTATTAGTCATTTCGACCCATTGGCAAATAATTTCACAAAGGCCAAAATTCACAATTTCATGAGCTATAACCCATTATTTATGGCTATGTTTTGTAGTTTCAACCCGTTGGCAAATAATTTCATAGAGGCAAAATTTTACGTTCTCATAAGCTATAACCCACGATTTTTGGCTATGTTTAGTCATTTTGACCCATTGGCAAATAATTTCACGAATGTCAAAATTCACAATTTTATGAGCTATAATCCATGATTTTGGATATTTGTAGTAGTTTTGACCCATTGGCAAATAATTTCACAAAGGCAAAATTCATAATTTTATGAGCTATAACCCTGATTTTTAACCATTTTAGTCATTTTGACCCATTGGCAAATAATTTCACGGAGCTCAAAATTTACGATTTAGTGAGCTATTACCCACAATTTTTATCCATTTTAAGGCCTTTTTATCTATTGGTAAATAATTTCACGATAGCTAAAACTCACGATTTCATGAACTATAACCCATGATTTTTATCATTCTTAGCCATTTTGACCCATTGGCAAATAATTTCACGGAGCTCAAAATTTACGATTTCATGAGCTATAACCCATTATTTATGGCTATGTTTTGTAGTTTCAACCCGTTGGCAAATAATTTCGTGTAGGCCAAATTTTAAGATTTCATTAGCTATAATCCACAATTATTGACTATTTATAGTCATTTCACTCCATTTGTTAATAATTTCACGAATGTCAAAATTCACAATTTTATGAGCTATAATCCATGATTTTGGATATTTGTAGTAGTTTTGACCCGCTGGCAAATAATATCGCAGAAGCAAATTTTCATTATTTTCATGAGCTAAAACCCATTATTTTTTGTCATATTTTATTATTTTGACTATTGGCAAATAATTTCACGGAGCTCAAAATTTACGATTTCGTGAGCTATTACCCACAATTTTTATCCATTTTAAGGCCTTTTTATCTATTGGTAAAATAATTTCACGATAGCTAAAACTCACGATTTCATGAACTATAACCCATGATTTTTTATCATTCTTAGCCATTTTGACCCACTGGCAAATAATTTCATGGAGTCCAAAGTTCACAATTTTGTGAGCTATAACCCATGATTTTTATCATTCTTAGCCATTTTGACCCATTGGCAAATAATTTCATGGAGTCCAAAGTTCACAATTTTGTGAGCTATAACCCATAATTTTTATTATTTTTGTCATTTCAACCAGTTGGAAAATAATTTCACGGAGGCCAATATTCATAATTTTATGACTTTTGGATACTTTTAATCATTTCAACCCATTAGCAAATAATTTCATGGAGTCCAAAGTTCACAATTTTGTGAGCTATAACCCCGATTTTTGCCTATTTTTTGTCAATTCGACCCGTTGCAAATAATTTCATGGAGGTAAAATCTAAGATTTTATTAGCTATAATCCATAATTATTGACCATTTACAGTCATGATGATCAAAATTCATGATTTCGTGATCTATAACCAATAATATTCAGCTATTTTTATTTATTTTGACCCATTGGCAAATAATTTCACAAAGGCCAAAATTCATAATTTTATGAGCTATAACCCCTGATTTTTAACCATTTTTAGTCATTTTGACCCATTGACAAAAAAAATCACGGAAGCCAAATTTCATGATTACGTGAGCAAAAACCCATAATTTCTTGCCATTTTTAGTCATTTTAACAAGTGCAAAATAATTTTGCGGTCACTAAAATTCATGATTTCGTGAACTATAACCTATGATTTTTTACTTTTTTTATTTTTTACCCATTGGAAAATAATTTGACAAAGACTGAAATTCATGATTTCATGAGCTATATAACCATGTTTTTTGGCAATTATTAGTCATTTCGACACATTGTCAAATAATTTTGTGGTGACCAAAATTCATAATTTTGTAAGCTATATAACCCAAGATTAATGGACAATTTTTGTTATTTTGAACTAGTGGTAAATAATTTAGCATAATCTAAAATTCACGATTTTATGAGTTATAACCCACGATTATTGAAAATTTCTAAGCTGTTTCAACCCATTGGCAATTAATTTCGTTGAGTCCAAAATTCACAATTTCATGGGATGTAACCCATGATTATTAGCCATTTCTAGTTATTTCAATCTATTAGCAAATAATTTTTAGTCAATTGTACCCATTGGCAAATAATTTCATGGAGTCCAAAGTTCACAATTTTGTGAGCTATAACCCATAATTTTTATTATTTTTGTCATTTCAACCAGTTGGAAAATAATTTTATGGAGGCCTAAATTTAAGATTTCATTAAGTATAATCCACAACTATTGATCATTTATAGTTTGGTGACCAAAATTCATAATTTCATGACATATAACCAGCGATATTTGGTTATTTTTAGTTTTGACCCATTGGCAAATAATTTTGTGGTGACCAAAATTCATGATTTCGTGAACTATAACCTATGATTTTTTACTTTTTTATTTTTTACCCATTGGAAAATAATTTGACAAAGACTGAAATTCATGATTTCATGAGCTATAACCCATGATTTTTGGCTATGTTTAGTCATTTTGACCCATTGGCAAATAATTTTGTGGTGACCAAAATTCACTATTTTATGAGCTATAACCAACGATATTTGGTTATTTTTAGTTTTGACCCATTGGCAAATAATTTCATAGAGGCAAAATTTTACGTTCTCATAAGCTATAACCCACGATTTTTGGCTATTTTAATTCTTTTGACCCATTTTCAAATTATTTCCCAGAGGCCAAAATTAAAGTTTGGGAGCTATAAGTCTATAACCCATAATGTTTGGCCATTTTAGTCATATGGACTTTTGACAAGTAGTTTTATGGAGACTAAAATTTAAGATTTCATGAGCTATAACCCACGATTGTTGGATATTTTCTTATCATTTTAAACTAGTGGTAAATAATTTAGCGAGTCTAAAATTCATAATTTTATGAGTTATAACCCTAATTATTGAAAATTTCTAATCATTTCAACCCATTGGCAATTAATTTCGTCGAGTCCAAAATTCGTGATTTTATGAGGTATAACCCATGATTATTGGACATTTCTAGTCATTTCGACCCATTGGAGAATAATTTCACGGAGGCCAATATTCATAATTTTATGACTTTTGGATACTTTTAATCATTTCAACCCATTAGCAAATAATTTCATGGAGTCCAAAGTTCACAATTTTGTGAGCTATAACCCACGATTTTTGCCTATTTTTTGTCAATTCGACCCCGTTGCAAATAATTTCATGGAGGTAAAAATCTAAGATTTTATTAGCTATAATCCATAATTATTGACCATTTACAGTCATGATGATCAAAATTCATGATTTCGTGATCTATAACCAATAATATTCAGCTATTTTTATTTATTTTGACCCATTGGCAAATAATTTCACAAAGGCCAAAATTCATAATTTTATGAGCTATAACCCCTGATTTTTAACCATTTTTAGTCATTTTGACCCATTGACAAAAAAAATCACGGAAGCCAAATTTCATGATTACGTGAGCAAAACCCATAATTTCTTGCCATTTTAGTCATTTTAACAAGTGCAAAATAATTTTCGGTCACTAAAATTCATGATTTCGTGAACTATAACCTATGATTTTTTACTTTTTTATTTTTTACCCATTGGAAAATAATTTGACAAAGACTGAAATTCATGATTTCATGAGCTATAACCCACGATTTTTGGCTATTTTAATTCTTTTGACCCATTTTCAAATTATTTCCCAGAGGCCAAAATTAAAGATTTCATGAGCTATAACCCATGATTTTTATCATTCTTAGCCATTTTGACCCATTGGCAAATAATTTCATGGAGTCCAAAGTTCACAATTTTGTGAGCTATAACCCATAATTTTTATTATTTTTGTCATTTCAACCAGTTGGAAAATAATTTTATGGAGGCCTAAATTTACAATTTTATGAGCTATAACCAACGATATTTGGTTATTTTTAGTTATTTTGGTCGAGCGTCAAATAATTTTGTGGTGACCAAATTCATAATTTTGTAAGCTATATAACCCAAGATTAATGGACAATTTTGTTATTTTGAACTAGTGGTAAATAATTTAGCATAATCTAAAATTCACGATTTTATGAGTTATAACCCACGATTATTGAAATTTCTAACTGTTTCAACCCATTGGCAATTAATTTCGTTGAGTCCAAAATTCACAATTTCATGGGATGTAACCCATGATTATTAGCCATTTCTAGTTATTTCAATCTATTAGCAAATAATTTTTAGTCAATTGTACCCATTGGCAAATAATTTCGTGTAGGCCAAATTTTAAGATTTCATTAGCTATAATCCATGATTTTTATCATTCTTAGCCATTTTGACCCATTGGCAAATAATTTTATGGAGGCCTAAATTTAAGATTTCATTAAGTATAATCCACAACTATTGATCATTTATAGTTTGGTGACCAAATTCATAATTTCATGACATATAACCAACGATATTTGGTTATTTTTAGTTTTGACCCATTGGCAAATAATTTCACAAAGGCAAAATTTCATAATTTTATGAGCTATAACCTGTGATTTTTACCATTATTAATCATTTCACCCATTGGCCAATAATTTCAAAAGGCCAAAATTCACAATTTCATGAGCTATAATCCATGATTTTGGATATTTGTAGTAGTTTTGACCCATTGGCAAATAATTTCACAAAGGCAAAATTTCATAATTTTATGAGCTATAACCCATTATTTATGGCTATGTTTTGTAGTTTCAACCGTTGGCAAATAATTTCACGGAGCTCAAAATTTACGATTTCATGAGCTATAACCCATGATTTTTATCATTCTTAGCCATTTTGACCCATTGGCAAATAATTTCACGAATGTCAAAATTCACGATTTCATGAACTATAACCCATGATTTTTACCATTATTAATCATTTCGACCCATTGGCAAATAATTTCACGAATGTCAAAATTCACAATTTCATGAGCTATAACCCATAATTTTTATTATTTTTGTCATTTCAACCAGTTGGAAAATAATTTTATGGAGGCCTAAATTTAAGATTTCATTAGCTATAATCCATGATTTTGGATATTTGTAGTAGTTTTGACCCATTGGCCAATAATTTCACGGAGCTCAAAATTTACGATTTAGTGAGCTATTACCCACAATTTTTATCCATTTTAAGGCCTTTTTATCTATTGGTAAAATAATTTCACGGAGCTCAAAATTTACGATTTAGTGAGCTATTACCCACAATTTTTATCCATTTTAAGGCCTTTTTATCTATTGGTAAAATAATTTCACGATAGCTAAAACTCACGATTTCATGAACTATAACCCATGATTTTTTATCATTCTTAGCCATTTTGACCCACTGGCAAATAATTTCGTGGAGTCAAAAATTCATGATTTCATATGCTATAAAGGATATGAAATCATGAATTTTCTCCGCGAAATTATTGGCTAGTGGGTCAAAACGGCTCTAGTATATATATTTATGTGATTAAAGATATGTATGATAGAGTAACAACTAGAGGAAGAACTAATGAAAGAGAGACTAAACCGTTTTCTGTTACCATATATTTACACCAAGGTTCAGCCTTAAGTCATTATCTTTTTGCATTAGTTATTGACCAACTTACTAGGCTTATTCAGTATGAAATCCCAAGGTGTATGTTATTTACGGATGATATAGTGTTAGTTGATGAAACTACAAGACGTATAATTTCTAAAATAGAAAGGTGGAGACAAGCTTTTGAATCTAAAGGTTTTAGAATTAATAGAACAAAAAGCAGAATATATGGAGTGTATTTTTAGTAAAACTAAGAAAAGAAAAGAGCCTATAGTACATATTGATGGTTAAGAAATATCTAAAAGTAATCATTTTCGCTATTTAGGATCAATCATTTGTCATGATGGTGAGATTGAGGATGATATTATTCATCGAATCAAATCGGGATGGTTGAAATGGAGCAGTGCTTCGAGAGTCTTATGTGATCGTAGGATACCAATGAAACTAAAGAAAAAACTCTATAGGATAGTTATAAGACCAACAATGCTTTATGGGTCAGAGTGTTAGGCAATTAAAAAATAACATGTACAAAAGATGAGTGTAGCAAAAATGAGAATGTTATGATGATCTTGTGGGTATACACTAAAAGATAGGATAAGAAATGAGTGCATCCATAGTAAATTAGAGGTTGCTCCTATTGAAGATAAAATAAAAGAGAATCGACTAAGATGGTTTGATCATGTACAATGGAGACCTCTTAGTGCATCGGTTAGGAAAAGTGATAGTATTATAGTTAATGGGGCTAGGAGATCTGGAAGTAGATCTAAAAGAACTTGGTTAGAAGCAATTAAGAATGATATGATAATGTTTTACTTAACAAAGGAGATATCCCATAATAGAATGGAATGGAAGAATAGGAGTCATGTAGCGACCCCAAACATTTGTGATAAAGGTTTTGATGTTGTTGTTGTATATGATGTAAAGGAGGCAAATTCCTGATTACATGAGCTAAAACCCATGATTTTTGGTCATTTTTAGCCATTTCGACCCGTTCAAAATAACTTTACTATGTCCAAAATTCATGATTTCATGACCTACAACCAACGATTTTTCACCTTTTTTAATTGTTTTGATCCATTGGCTAATAATATCACAGAGGTCAAAATTCATGATCTCATGAGCTATAACCCATGATTTTTTACCATTATTAGTCATTTTGACCCGTTGTCAAATAAATTCATGGTGACTGAAATTCATAATTTCTGAGCTATAACCCATAATTTTTATAATTTTTAGTTATTTGACCCATTGGCAAATAATTTCACGAATGTCAAAATTCACAATTTCATGAGCTATAATCCACGATTTGTGGCGATTTAGTCATTTTGACCAATTGTCGAATAATTTCACGGAGCTCAAAATTTACGATTTAGTGAGCTATTACCCACAATTTTTATCCATTTTAAGGCCTTTTTATCTATTGGTAAAATAATTTCACGGAGCTCAAAATTTACGATTTAGTGAGCTATTACCCACAATTTTTATCCATTTTAAGGCCTTTTTATCTATTGGTAAAATAATTTCACGGAGCTCAAAATTTACGATTTCATGAGCTATAACCCATGATTTTTACCATTATTAGTCATTTTGACCAATTGTCGAATAATTTCACGGAGCTCAAAATTTACGATTTAGTGAGCTATTACCCACAATTTTTATCCATTTTAAGGCCTTTTTATCTATTGGTAAAATAATTTCACGGAGGCCAAAATTCACGATTTCATGAACTATAACCCATGATTTTTGGCGGTTTGTCATTTTGACCCGTTGTCAAATAAATTCATGGTGGTGAAATTCATAATTTCTGAGCTATAACCCATGATTTTTACCATTATTAGTCATTTTGACCAATTGTCGAATAATTTCACGGAGCTCAAAATTTACGATTTCATGAGCTATAACCCATGATTTTTACCATTATTAGTCATTTTGACCCGTTGTCAAATAAATTCATGGTGGTGAAATTCATAATTTCTGAGCTATAACCCATAATTTTTATAATTTTTAGTTATTTCGACCCATTGGCAAATAATTTTCTGAAGGCCAAAATCTCGATTTCATGACCTATAATCCACGATTTGTGGCGGATTTAGTCATTTTGACCAATTGTCGAATAATTTCACGGAGGATAAAATTCACTATTTTGTGAGCTATAACTAACGATTTTGGTTATTTTTAGTTATTTTGGTCGAGCGTCAAATAATTTTGTGGTGACCAAAATTCATGATTTCTTGAGCATAACCCACTATTTCTTGTCATTTTTAGTCATTTCGATCCAGCGGCAAATAATTTCACGGAGGCCAAAATTCACGATTTCATGAGCTATAACCCATGATTTTTACCATTATTAGTCATTTTGACCCGTTGTCAAATAAATTCATGGTGACTGAAATTCATAATTTCCTGAGCTATAACCCATAATTTTTTATAATTTTTAGTTATTTCGACCCATTGGCAAATAATTTTACGAAGGCCAAAAATCTCGATTTCATGACCTATAATCCACGATTTGTGGCCAGATTTAGTCATTTTGACCAATTGTCGAATAATTTCACGGAGGATAAAATTCACTATTTTGTGAGCTATAACTAACGATTTTTGGTTATTTTTAGTTATTTTGGTCGAACGTCAAATAATTTTGTGGTGACCAAAATTCATGATTTCTTGAGCATAACCCACTATTTCTTGTCATTTTTAGTCATTTCGATCCACTGGCAAATAATTTCACGGAGGCCAAATTATTAATTTCATGAGCTATAACCCATGATTTTTGGCCAGTTTTGTCATTTTGACCCGTTGTCAAATAGTTTTGCAGTGATCAAAATTCACTATTTTGTGAGTTATAACCAATGATCTTTTGCTATTTTTAGTTAATTTGACTGATTAGAAAATAATTTCACGGAGTCCAAAATTCGCGTTCTTATGAGTTATAACCCGCAATTTTTATCTATTTTTAGTTGTTTTGACCCATTGTCAAATTATTTCATAGAGGCCAAAATTAAAGATTTCATGAGCTATAGTCCATGATGTTTGACCATTTTTAGTCATATCGACTTGTTGACAAGTAATTTGCGGAGGCCAAAATTCAAGATTTCATGAGCTGCAACCCACGGATTTTTTATATTTTTTGTTGTTTCAAACTAGTGGTAAATAATTTAGCGGATTCCAAAATTCATGATATCATGAGTTGTGACCCCCGATTATTGAAAATTTCTAGTTGTTTCAACCCATCGGTAATTAATTCTATGGAGTCCAAAATTCACGATTTCATGAGTTATAACCCATGAGTATTGGCCATTTCTAATCCTTTTAACCAATTGGCGAATAATTTTATGGAGGCCAAAATTCACGATTTCATGAGTTACTACCCACGATTTTTGGCCAATTTTAGCTATTTAAACCCATTAGCAAATAATTGTACGGAGGCCAAAATTATCGATTTCATGAGCTACAACCTAAGATTTTTGGCCAGTTTTGTCATTTTGACCAATTGTCAAATATTTTCACGGTGATAAAAATCCACTATTTTGTGAGCTATAACCAACGATTTTTGGCTCTTTTTAGTTATTTCGATCCATTGGCCAATAATTTCACGGAGGCCAAAATTCACGTTCTCATGAGCTATAACCCACGATTTTTTACTATTTTTAGTCATTTTGACCCGTTGCCAATTATTTCGCAGAGGTCAAAATTAAAAATTTCATGAGGTATAACCCATGATGTTTGGCCATTTTTAGTCATATCAACTTGTTGACAAGTAATTTTTTAGAGGCTAAAATTCAAGATTTCAAGAGGTATATAACCCACGATTGTTTGACATTTTTGTTGTTTCAAACTAGTGGTAAATAACTTAGCGGATTCAAAATTCACTATGTCATGAGTTATAACCCACGATTATTAGAAATTTCTAGTCGTTTCAACCCATTGGCAATTAATTTGAGGGTCCAAAATTAACGATTTCATGAGCTATAACCCATGATTATTAATCATTTCTAATCATTTTGACCCATTGATAAATAATTTTATGGAGGTCAAAATTCAAAATTTCACGACCTATAACCCATAATTTTTAGCAATTTTAATTATTTCGACCCATTGGTAATTTCACGGAGGCCAAAATTCGATTTTATAAGTTAAACCCACAATGTTTGGCCATTTTTGTCGTTTGCACTGTTGGCAAATAATTTGGCGAGGCCAAAATTTAAGATTTCATTAGCTATAATCCACAATTATTGACTATTTATGATCATTTTGACCCATTCTTAAATAATTTGAAGTGGCTAAAATTCACGATTTTATGAGCTATAATCCACGATTTTTGATATTTTTGTAGTTCCTACCGTTGTCAAATAGTATTGCGAAAGGCCAATGTTCAAGATTTCAAGAGCTATAACCCATAATTTTTGGACATATTTTATTATTTTGACCGTTGACTAAGAATTTCACGGATGCCAAAATTCACGATTTCATGAGCTACAACCTAAGATTTTTGGCGGTTTGTCATTTTGACCAATTGTCAAATATTTTCACGGTGATAAAATCCACTATTTTGTGAGCTATAACCAACGATTTTTGGCTCTTTTAGTTATTTCGATCCATTGGCCAATAATTTCACGGAGGCCAAAATTCACGTTCTCATGAGCTATAACCCACGATTTTTTACTATTTTTAGTCATTTTGACCCGTTGCCAATTATTTCGCAGAGGTCAAAATTAAAAATTTCATGAGGTATAACCCATGATGTTTGGCCATTTTTAGTCATATCAACTTGTTGACAAGTAATTTTTTAGAGGCTAAAATTCAAGATTTCAAGAGGTATATAACCCACGATTGTTTGACATTTTTTGTTGTTTCAAACTAGTGGTAAATAACTTAGCGGATTCAAAAATTCACTATGTCATGAGTTATAACCCCTGATTATTAGAAATTTCTAGTCGTTTCAACCCATTGGCAATTAATTTCGAGGGGTCCAAAATTAACGATTTCATGAGCTATAACCCATGATTATTAATCATTTCTAATCATTTTGACCCATTGATAAATAATTTTATGGAGGTCAAAATTCAAAATTTCACGACCTATAACCCATAATTTTTTAGCAATTTTTAATTATTTCGACCCATTGGTAATTTCACGGAGGCCAAAATTCACGATTTTATAAGTTAAACCCACAATGTTTGGCCATTTTTTGTCGTTTGCACCTGTTGGCAAATAATTTGGCAGAGGCCAAAATTTAAGATTTCATTAGCTATAATCCACAATTATTGACTATTTATGATCATTTTGACCCATTCTTAAATAATTTCGAAGTGGCTAAAATTCACGATTTTATGAGCTATAATCCACGATTTTTTGATATTTTTTGTAGTTCCTACCCGTTGTCAAATAGTATTGCAGAAAGGCCAATGTTCAAGATTTCAAGAGCTATAATCCATAATTTTTGGACATATTTTATTATTTTGACCGTTGACTAAGAATTTCACGGATGCCAAAATTCACGATTTCGTGAGCCATAACCCATAATTTTTATCTAGTTTAAGTCATTTCAAAACATTAGCAAATATTTTTACGGAAGCCAAAATGCACATTTTTATGAGCTACAACCCATGATTTTTTGCTATTTTTAGTCATTTTGACCCATTAGCAAATAATTTCATACAGGTAAAATTTCACAATTTCATAAGCGATAACCGATTATTTTTAGCCACTTTTAGTTGTTTCAACCTGTTGACAAATAATTTCACGGAAGCTAAAATTCACAATTTCATGAGCTATAACTCGTGATTTTTTGCCATATTTAGTCATTTTGACCCATTGGCAAATAATTTCATGGAGACCAAAATTCACAATTTCATGAGCTATAACCCATAATTTTTTGGTTTTTTTAGTTATTTTGACCTATTGGCTAATAATTTCCCAAAGGCTGAAATTCACGATTTCATAAGTTATAACCCACGATTCTTTGCTATTATTAGTCATTTCGACCTGTCATCAAATAATTTTGTTGTGACAAAAATTCATGTTTTCGTGAGGTATAATCCCACGATTTTTGGCTATTTTTAGTTGTTTCAACTCATTGGCAAATAATTTCAAGGAGGCCAAAATTCTCGATTTCATGACCTATAACCCATGATTTTTAGCCATTTTTAGTCATTTCGACATGTTGTCGAATAATTTCATGGAGGCCAAAATTCACTATTCTGTGGGCTATAACCAACGATTTTTGGTTGTTCTTAGTTATTTCGATCCGTTGTCAAATAATTTTATGGTGACCAAAATTTATGATTTATTGAGATATAACCCATGATTTTTAGCCATTTTTAGTCATTTCGACCCACTAGCAAATAATTTCACGAAGGCTAAAATTCTCGATTTCATGACCTATGACCCACGATTTTGGGCCAGTATTAGTCATTTCGACCCGTTGGTGAATAATTGCACGGAGGCCAAATTTTAGTATTTCATGAGCTATAACAATTGATTTTTGGCTCTTTTTTAGTTATTTTGACCCATTAGCAAATAATTTCACGGAGGCCAAAATTCATGTTCTCATGAGCTATAACCTATGATTTTGACCCATTGTCAAATTATTTCATGAAGACTAAAATTCTCGATTTCATGAGCTATAACCCATAATTTTTGGTTTTTAGTTATTTTGACCTATTGGCTAATAATTTCCCAAAGGTGAAATTCACGATTTCATAAGTTATAACCCACGATTCTTTGCTATTATTAGTCATTTCGACATGTTGTCGAATAATTTCATGGAGACCAAAATTCACAATTTCATGAGCTATATAACCCATGATTTTTAGCCATTTTAGTCATTTCGACCCATTGAAAAATAATTTCACGGAGGCCAAAATTCTCGATTTCATGACCTATAACCCATGATTTTTAGCCATTTTAGTCATTTCGACATGTTGTCGAATAATTTCATGGAGGCCAAAATTCACTATTACGTGGGCTATAACCAACGATTTTTGGTTGTTCTTAGTTATTTCGATCCGTTGTCAAATAATTTTATGGTGACCAAAATTTATGATTTATTGAGATATAACCCATGATTTTTAGCCATTTTAGTCATTTTGACCCACTAGCAAATAATTTCACGAAGGCTAAAATTCTCGATTTCATGACCTATGACCCACGATTTTGGGCCAGTATTAGTCATTTCGACCCGTTGGTGAATAATTGCACGGAGGCCAAATTTTAGTATTTCATGAGCTATAACAATTGATTTTTGGCTCTTTTTTAGTTATTTTGACCCATTAGCAAATAATTTCACGAAGGCCTAAATTCAAGATTTCATGAGCTATAACCTATGATTTTGACCCATTGTCAAATTATTTCGCGGAGACCAAAATTAAAGATTTCATGAGCTATAACCCATCATGTTTGGTCATTTTTAGTCATATCAACTTGTTGGTAAGTAAATTTGCGGTGGCTAAAATTCAAGATTTCATGAGCTATATAACCCATGATTGTTAAACATTTTTTATCATTTGGAACGAATGGTAAATAATTTAGCATGGTCCAAAACTCACAATATTATCAGTTATAACCCCAAATATTAGAAATTTCTACTCATTTCAACCCATTCGCAATTAATTTCATCAAGTTTAAATTCACAATTTCATGAGCTATAACCCATAATTATTGGCCATTTCTAGTCATTTCGACCCATTGAAAAATAATTTCACGAAGGCTAAAATTCTCGATTTCATGAGCTATAACCCATGATGTTTGGCCATTTTAGTCATTTTGACCCATTGGCAAATAATTTTATGGAGGCCAAAATTCACGATTTTATGAGCTATAACCCACGATTTTTGGCCATTTTAGTCATTTTGACTTGTTATAAAATAATTTCTGGGGAGCAAAATTCATGATTTCATAAGCTATAACTAATGACTTTTACTATTTTTAGTCATTTTGACCCATTGGCAAATAATTTCACGGAGGTCAAAATTCTAGATTTCACGAACTATAACCCACGATTTCTAGCCATTTTTAGTCATTTTAGCCCGTTGTTGAATAATATCTCGACGACTAAAATTCACTATTTCATGAGCTATATAACCAATGGTTTATGGTTATTTTCGACCCATAGGCAAATAATTTTATGAAAGCCACAATTCTTGATCTCATGAGCTATAACTCACGATTTTTTACCATTTTTAGTTATTTTGATATGTTGTCAAATTATTTCACAGAGGCTAAAATTAAAGATTTTATGAGCTACAGCGCATAATGTCTGGGCCATTTTTAGTAGTATCAACTTGTTGACAAGTAGGTTTGCAGAGGCTGAAATTTAAGATTTTATGAGCTATAAACCACGATTATTGAACATTTTTCATTTCAAGCTACTAGTAAATAATTTAGTGTAGTCCAAAATTCACAATTTCATGAGTTATAACCCCCGATTATTGGAAATTTCTAGTCATTTCAACCAATTGGCAATAGATTTTGTTAAGTCCAAAATTCTCGATTTTATGAGCCCACGATTTTTGGCTATTTTTAGTTGTTTCAACTCATTGGCAAATAATTCAAGGAGGCCAAAATTCGATTTCATGACCTATAACCCATGATTTTTAGCCATTTTAGTCATTTCGACATGTTGTCGAATAATTTCATGGAGGCCAAAATTCACTATTTTGTGAGCTATAACCAACGATTTTTGGTTGTTCTTAGTTATTTCGATCCGTTGTCAAATAATTTTATGGTGACCAAAATTTATGATTTATTGAGATATAACCCATGATTTTTAGCCATTTTAGTCATTTCGACCCACTAGCAAATAATTTCACGAAGGCTAAAATTCTCGATTTCATGACCTATGACCCACGATTTTGGGCGGTATTAGTCATTTCGACATGTTGTCGAATAATTTCATGGAGGCCAAAATTCACTATTTCATGAGCTATAACAATTGATTTTTGGCTCTTTTTAGTTATTTTGACCCATTAGCAAATAATTTCACGGAGGCCAAAATTCATGTTCTCATGAGCTATAACCTATGATTTTGACCCATTGTCAAATTATTTCGCGGAGACCAAAATTAAAGATTTCATGAGCTATAACCCATCATGTTTGGTCATTTTTAGTCATATCAACTTGTTGGTAAGTAAATTTGCGGTGGCTAAAATTCAAGATTTCATGAGCTATATAACCCATGATTGTTAAACATTTTTTATCATTTGGAACGAATGGTAAATAATTTAGCATGGTCCAAAACTCACAATATTATCAGTTATAACCCCCAAATATTAGAAATTTCTACTCATTTCAACCCATTCGCAATTAATTTCATCAAGTTTAAATTCACAATTTCATGAGCTATAACCCATAATTATTGGCCATTTCTAGTCATTTCGACCCATTGAAAAATAATTTCACAGAAGCTAAAATTCACAATTTCATGAGCAATAATCTGATTTTTGGCCTTCATAGTCATTTAGAACCATTGGTGATTAATTTTGTGGAGCCCAAAATTAAAGATTTTATTAGCTATGACCCACGATTTTTGGCCATTTTTAGTCATTTTGACTTGTTATAAAATAATTTCCTGGGGAGCAAAATTCATGATTTCATAAGCTATAACTAATGACTTTTTACTATTTTTAGTCATTTTGACCCATTGGCAAATAATTTCACGGAGGTCAAAATTCTAGATTTCACGAACTATAACCCACGATTTCTAGCCATTTTTAGTCATTTTAGCCCGTTGTTGAATAATATCTCGACGACTAAAATTCACTATTTCATGAGCTATATAACCAATGGTTTATGGTTATTTTCGACCCATAGGCAAATAATTTTATGAAAGCCACAATTCTTGATCTCATGAGCTATAACTCACGATTTTTTACCATTTTTAGTTATTTTGATATGTTGTCAAATTATTTCACAGAGGCTAAAATTAAAGATTTTATGAGCTATAACCCATCATGTTTGGTCATTTTAGTCATATCAACTTGTTGACAAGTAATTTTATGGAGGCTAAAATTTACTATTTCATGAGCTATAACCCACGATTTTTGGCCATTTTAGTCATTTCAACCCATTGGCAAATAATTTCATGAAGGCCAAAATTCACAATTTCATGAGTTATAACCCCGATTATTGGAAATTTCTAGTCATTTCAACCAATTGGCAATAGATTTTGTTAAGTCCAAAATTCTCGATTTTATGAGCCCACGATTTTTGGCTATTTTTAGTCATTTTGACCCATTGTCAAATTATTTCACGAAGGCTAAAATTCTCGATTTCATGAGCTATAACCAATAATTTTAGCTATTTTTAGTTATTTTAACCTATTGGCAAATAATTTCACGGAGGCCAAAATTCACGTTCTCATAAACTATAACCCATAATTTTTTACCATTTTTTATCGTTTTGACATGTTAAATTATTTCACGAAGGCCTAAATTCAAGATTTCATGAGATATAACCCATGATTATTAGCAATTTTCTATCATTTTGAACTAGAGCTAAATTATTTCATGAAGACTAAAATTCTCGATTTCATGAGCTATAACCAATAATATTTGTCCATTTTTAGTCATTTTGATTCGTTGTCAAATAATTTCACGAAGGCCAAAATTCATGATTTCATGAGCTATAACCAATGATTTTTGACTGGTTTTAGTTAATTTGACCAAATGTCAAATAATTTCGTGGTGACCAAAATTCATGATTTCGTGAGCTATAACCCTCAATTTTTGGTCATTTTAGTCATTTCAACCCATTGTCTAATAATTTTATGGAGGCCAAAATTCAAAATTTTATGAGCTATAACCAATGATTTTTGGCCATTTTAGTCATTTCAACCCATTGGCAAATAATTTCGTGGTGACCAAAATTCACGATTTCGTGAGCTATAACCAATAATTTTAGCTATTTTTAGTTGTTTCAACCCATTGGCAAATAATTTCACGAAGGCCAAATTTCATTATTTCATTAACCAATGATTTTTGACTGGTTTTAGTTAATTTGACCAAATGTCAAATAATTTCGTGGTGACCAAAATTCATGATTTCGTGAGCTATAACCCTCAATTTTTGGTCATTTTAGTCATTTCGACCCATTGGATTATAATTTCATAGAGGCCAAAATAACTTTCATGAGCTATATAACTAATGATTTTTTGCCATTCTTGTCATTTCAAACCGTTGTCGTATAATTTCTGGTGACCAGAATTCACTATTTTGTGAGCCCTAACCAAAAAATTTTAACTATTTTTAGTATTTTCATCCTATTGGCAAATAATTTCACGAGGCCAAAATTCACGATCTCATGAGCTAAAACCAAAGAGTTTTGGCCATTTTTGGTCATTTTGACTCATTGTCGAATTATTTAAGGATGCCAAAATTAAAGATATCATGAGCTATAACTCATGATGTTTGGTTATATTTAGTCATATCGACTTATTGACAAGTAATTTTATGGAGGCCAAAATTCATGATTTCATGAGCTGTAACCCACGATTATAGGACATTTTTATCGTTTTGAACTCTTGGTAAAAATTTAGCGGAGTCCAAAATTCACAATTTCATGAGTTATAACCCCTCGATTATTAGAAATTTCTGGTCATTTCAATTTATTAGCAATTAATTTCATCGAGTTCAAACTTCACATTTTCATGAGCTATAACCCATCATTATTATTCATATCTAATTATTTCAACCCATTGGCAAATAATTTCATGAAGGCCAAAATTCAAAATTTTATGAGCTATCACCAATGATTTTTGGCCATTTTTAGTCATTTTGACCCCATTAGTAATTTCGTAGAGGTCAAAATTCACGATTTCATGAGCTATAACCCATGATTTTTAGCTATTTTTCGTTTCAACCCGTTGGCAAACAAGATCAAGGAGACCAAAATTTAAGATTTCATTAGCTATACTCACAGTTATTGACCATTTATAGTCGTTTCGACCTATTGCTAAATAATTTTACGGAGGCCAAAATTCACGAGTTTATGAGCTATAATCCACGATTTTTGGACATTTTTAGTAGTTTCAATCTATTGGCAAATTACATCGCAAAAGTTAAAATTCATGATTTCATGAGCTATAACCCATAATGTTTTGCCATATTTTGTGCTTTTGACCGTCGACAAATAATTTCACAGAGGCCCAAGTTCATTATTTCATGAACTATAACCCACAATTTTTATCCATTTTAAGTCGTTTCGACCCATTGGTAAATAATTTTGTGGTAGCTAAAATTCATGAGTTCATGAGCTATTACCTATGATTTTTGGCCATTTTTAGTCGTTTTGACCCATTGACAACTAATTTCGTGGAGGCCTAAATTCACGATTACATGTGCTAAAACCCACAAGTTTTGGCTGTTTTTAGTTCTTTTGACCCATGCAAAATAATTTTATAGTGACCAAAATTCACGATTTCGTGAGCTATAACCAATGATTATTTGCTTTGTTTAGTTGTTTTGACCCATTGGCTAATAATTTCACAGATGCCAAAATTTATGATTTCACGAGCTGTTAACCCATGAATTTTGGTCATTATAAGTCATTTCGACCCATTATCAAATAATTTTGTGGTGACCAAATTCATGATTTCGTGAGCTCTAATCCATGATTTTTTGCCATTTTTAGTCATTTCGACCCATTGGCAAATAATTTCACGGAGGCCGATATTCTTGATTTCATGACCTATAACCCATGATTTTTGGCCAAATTTAGTCATTTCAACCCATTGTCTAATAATTTTATGGAGGCTAAAATTTACTATTTCATGAGCTATAACCAATAATTTTTAGCTATTTTTAGTTGTTTTGACCCAATGTCAAATATTGTCGTGATGATCAAAATTAATGATTTCCTGAGCTTTAACCGACGGTTTTTTTTTTTTTGGCCATTTTTAGTCATTTCGACCATTGGCAAATTATTTCAAGGAGACCAAAATTATTGATTTTATGAGCTATAACCCATAATTTTTGGCCATTTTTATCATTTCAATCCATTGGCGAATAATTTTACAGTAACCAAAATTCATATTTCATGAGCCATAACCAATGATTTTTTGTTATTTTTAGTTATTTCGAAAATAATTTCATGAGGCCAAAATTCACGATCTCATGAGCTAACACATGATTTTTGGTCATTTTTATTCGTTTTGGCCCGTTGTCAAATTATTTCGCAGAGGCCAAAATTAAAGATTTCGTGAACTATAACCCATGATGTTTGGCCATTTTTAGTCATATCAACTTGTTGACAAGTAATTTTGTGGAGACCAAAATTCAAGATGTCATGAGTTATAACCCATAATTATTGGACATTTTTTATCGTTTTGAACTACTGGTAAAAAATTTAGCGGAGTCCAAAATTCAAGATGTCATGAGTTATAACCCCCGATTATTGGAAATTTCTAGTCAGTTCAACCTATTGGCAATTAATTTATCCACAACTTCTATTCATTTTTTCTAATTTCAAACCAATGAAAATATTTTATGAAATCCAAATTTATGATTTCATGAGCTATAACCCATGATTTTCTTTTTATTTTTTATTTTGACCAAATAGAAAATAATTCTATGGAATCCAAAATTCATGATTTAATATAACTCATGATTTTTGCTTATTTTGACCAAATGGCAAATAATTATGCAGAGTTCAAATTAATTCACGATTTCATGAGCTACAACAAACAATTTTTATTTATTTTTCATTATTTTTACCTAGTGGAAAATAATTATGCAGAGTTCAAAATTCATGATTTTATGAGCTTAAACCAATTATTTTTGTCCATTTTACTTATTTCAACCCTATGGATAATAATTTTTTAAAGTTCACGATTTCATGAACTATAACCCATGATTTTTACTTATTTTGTTAGTTTAGGCCAAATGGTAATTAATTATGCAGAGTGTGAAATTCATGAATTCATGGGCTATAACCGATGATTTTGGAAAATTTTATTTGCTTGACCAAATAGCAAATAATTATGCAGAGTGCACAATTCTTTATTTTAATCCATGATTATTATTTTTTTCATTTTTATCACCCTATAGCAAATAATTTCCAAGGAGTTCAAAATTCATGATTTCATGAGCTATAATTCACGATTTCATGAGTTATAACCCATAATTTTTGTTTTTTTTTTTGACCAAATGGCAAATAATTACGCAAAATTAAGTATCGACCATGTACAAAGTAATTAATTAGATTTCAAATTTTACAATTTCATGAGCTAACCAACAACTTTCTTCATTTACCATCATTTTGAGCTAATGGAAAATAATTATGCATAGTTCATAATCCACGATTTTTGTTCATTTCAAACTAATGACAATTAATTATGCAGAGATTGAAACTCACGATTTCATGAGCTATAATCAATAATTTTATTTATTTTTGCTCATTTCGACCAAATGGCAAATAATTATGCGATGTCAAAATTCACAATTTTATGAGCTTTAGTATATGATTTTTGTCCATTTTCTCTTGTTTCAACCCAATGGATTTTCAAAGTTTAAAATTTATGATTTCATTAGCTATTACCTACGATTTGTCCATATTTATGTTCATTTTGATCAAATGGATAATATTTATGTGGAGTACGAAACTCACAATTTCATGAGCTATAACTTATGATTTTTGGTAAATTTTATTTATTTCGACCAAATGGCAAATAATTATGTGGAGTTCCAAATTCATAATTTCATGAGCTATAATCAATAATTTTATTTATTTTTGCTCATTTCGACCAAATGGCAAATAATTATATAGAGTACAAAATTCATAATTTCATGAGCTACCCACGACTTTTATTCATTTTTGTTCATTTTGACCAAATGGCAAATAATTATGTTGAGTTCAAAATGTATGACTTAGTTAGCTATAGCACAAGATTTTTGTCCATTTTGTTCATTTTGACCAGAGGGCAATTAATTATCAGAGTTCAAATTAATTCACGATTTCATGAATTATAATCCATGATTGTTTTCCAATTCCGCTTGACCCAACGATAAATAATTTCATAGAGTTCAAAATTCAGAATCTTATGAGCTCACCCATAATTTTTGTTTTTTTTTTTGACCAAATGGCAAATAATTATGTGGAGTTCCAAATTCATAATTTCATGAGCTATATAATCCATGATTTATTTAATTTTGTTCGTTTAAACCCAATGGTATAGAATTTTTAGATTTTAAAATTCATGATTTTATGAGATATAATCCATGATTTTTTATTATTTTTGGTCATTTTGACCCAGAGAAAATAATTCTATGGAATCCAAAATTCATGATTTAATATAACTCATGATTTTTGCTTATTTTGACCAAATATTAGATAATTATCCAAACTTCAAGATCATGATTTTCGTGAACTATAACCCATGATTTTTATTTATTTTTATCATTTTGAGCTAATGGAAAATATCCATGAACTTAAAATTCACGATTTCATGACCTATAATCTATGATTTTTATCTATTTTCATTCATTTCCACCAAGTAGCAAATTATTTAGAGGAGTTCAAACTTCATGGTTATCATGAGAATAATCCACATTTTGTTCCTTTTATTTAATTTGACCATGTGGGAAATAAATATGCAAAGTTCAAATTTTTTGTCTATGTTTTTTTCTTTACGATCAAATGATAAATAATTATGTAGAGTTTAAAATTCACAAATTCATGAGCTATAGTGCATTTGTTTCCCCATTTTTGCTCGTTTCGACCCAATAGCAAATAATTTTGTTGAGTTCAAATTCAAGATTTTATGATTTTTGTTTTTTGGACCAAGTGATAAATAACTATGTAGAGCATAAAATTTATGATTTTCATGAGCTATAATCCATAATTTTTATTTAATTTTATTTGTTTGGACCAAATGACAAAAAATTATGTGGAGTTCAAAATTCTTGATTTCATGAGCAATAATTCACGATTTGTTTTTTCATTTTCGCTTGTTTCAACCTAATGACTAATAAGTTTTTGGAGCATAAATCCATGATTTCATGGGCTCCTACCCGCAATTCTTGTTCATTTTTGCTCTCTTCAATTCAATGGCAACTAAGTGTGTGTTTTCTCAAAATTCGCGATCTTCATGTGTCATAACCCTCGATTTTTATCTATTTTCATGTATTTCGACCCAATAGCGATTAATCATGTGTAGTTCAAAATTAGTGATTTTCATTGGCTATAACTCATTATTTTGTCCATTTTTATTTGTTTTGATCCAATGGCAACTAAGTGAGGCTACTTCATCTTTGCGATTTTCATGGGCTACAAACCATGATTTTGCTCATTTTTATTTATTTCAACCCAATAACAAGTGAGTATGTGTATGTCAAAATTTGTAGTTTTCATGGGCTGCAACTCACGAGTTTTGTCCATTTCGTTCATTTCAACCAATGACAAGTAAGTATGCATATTTTAAAATTGGAGATCTTAATAGGTTATAAGCGATGAATTTTGTCCATCTTCGTTCAACCCAATGGCAAATAAGTATTGCTACTTAAAAATTTATGATTTTCATGTGCTATAACAAATTATTTTTATCAATTTTTATTTGTTTCAATTGAGTATGTTTAGTTTAAAATTTATGGTTTTCATGAGCTAACCCACGATTTTTTACCATTTTGTTTATTTTTGACCCAACAAAATCATAGTGCGAGTCTTCAATTTTGCGATTTTTATAGGCTATAACTCATAAATTTTTTCCATTTTATTCGTTTTGAACCAATATCAAGTAATTATGCATACTATAAAATTTTTAATTTTCATCGGCTATAACCCATAATTTTTTTTCATTTTCGTTTATTTCAATACGGATTTAAGTGTCGGTTCTTTAAAATTCAAGGTTTTCATGAGTTATAACCCATGATTTTGCTCATTTTCATTCGTTTCAACCAAAGGGCAAATAACTATGCGTAGTTCAAATTTTGTGATTTTTATGGGCAACTAAGTAGTACATCAAAATTCGCGATTTTCGTTAGCTTTAACTCATACTTTGTATGTGCACTTTAAAATTTGCAATTTTCGTTAGACGAAATGACATGCATGAATATTTAGTTGGGAAAACTTTGTTTGTGCTTTTGGATTTTGCTCCATCTCTTCCCTATTACTTTTATGCATTTCCCCTTGTTCCCAAAGGTTTCAGTCATCCAGAGGTCAATAACATAATAACCCAAGCAGGTTGCCTAATGAAAGTGTTAGGCGAGCGGGTCTTCTTTAATGTTGGATTTTAGAGCATGTTCCATTATTATAGTACAAAAGTAAAACAATCGTATACTAGAAAAGTGTTTAATGTTGGACTTTAGAGCATGTTCCATTATTATAATACAAAAGTAAAACAATCTTATACTAGAAAGGCGTTATCGCCCGTGCTCGCACGGGTTGATTTCTTTGCTTTGGATTGTTGCTCATTCTTTAAAAGTAGATAATTTACTGGAGCTTTTTTTTATAGAGGAAATACAAAATAAGGGTGCGGATAATTTTTATTTCAAACTTTAAAATTTAAATTGGATGGGTTGACCATCAATCTCTCCTTTATAATATTCCTTTTTTTCGTAATATTCCAAAATTAAAAAGGGGCAAAAAAGAAAATACTACCTCACTAAATAAAAGTGCCGATAGTTGCTATAAAAAAAGAGTGGATAGTTTTATTTCAAATTCAAAATAAGAGAGGGACATGTGACTTTTTTTTCCTTCTTCTTCTCCATCCTCTTTTTTTTTCCTTTTGTATTGGTGTAAAACTAATAGTAAATCACAAATCCTTTTTAATATATAAAAGGAGATTTAAACTACTTTTTCATATCTATCCTTTTATGTAGTTCAATTTATTTATCCTCCCAAAGAATAACAAATCCAAGTTTTCTTTATTTATGATATCTTTCACATGACTCTCTTGTCCAGTTAGGATTTTAGTTCTTATCTTAATTTGATAGCTAAAGTCAATTAATTCAGTAGATGTAAGGTCTTCACACATAACCACTAATATCTACCCTCTCTACTATATATATAAAAATATATTGGTAAATTTCACTAAATCCCCAATAAGTTGGCTTTTGACACTAACCCCAAAAAAAAACCTTTGAAATTCACTAAATCTCCAAAAACTTTTGGTAGAAAGCTCCCAAATGAACAGTAGTTCATGTATGGTCAAGTGACCAAAATATCCCCAATAAATTTTGGAAGAAAACAGCCAACAAGTTTTTAGTTTTTTCATTTAACCCCTAATAGCTTTTGGTTAAAAAAACCCTAATAATGGTTGTACTTTAGGGCTCTGTATTTAATTTTGGATTTTTTAGGAGGTTGTGTCTAATCTTCGGATTTTAAAAACAGGTTGTTTGTAATTTTCAGTTTTTGCGAGGAGACATTTGTAGTATTCAAAAACAAATTGGTCAGTTGTTTGAGATAGGTCATCAGAGGCGAAATTGGAGCAGCTCCTCTGAGCTTTATCTTGAAGCTGGTTCTTGTACATAACTAAAACTAAAAATTAAAAATTTAAATAAAAAATTCAAAACCCATGAGAAAAAAAAGAGAGAGAGACCCACCTAGAGAATTGAAGGGAAAATGTATAGAATCTTTCAATTTTTAAATTTTTAAAGTTGTAGGCTCTGGTTACATATTTTGGATTTTCTTTAGAGGCTTTTTGCAATTTATATTTTCTATGGATTGTTAGTAATCTTCTTATTCTCCAATGATCTTTTGTAGTTTTAGGGGTTATCTATAATTTTTAGAATTTAAAGGGGTGGTTTTAATTTTTAGATTTGTTAGGGTTTCTCTGTAATTTTAGAATTTCAAAGGGTTTGATTGTATTTTTAGATTCCTGAGGGGCTTATTTGTAGTATCATAATTTTCAGAGGGCTATTTATATTTTTTATATTTTTAAGGGGTTGTTTGTAATTTTTGAGATTCCTCAGGGCTTATTTATAGTTTATATTTTTCAAAGGGCTAATTGTATTTTTTATATTTTTTAGGGTGGTTTGTAAAAATAGGAATGAGTTGAGAGGTGTATATTAGCCTTGAAGGATAATGTTTATCACTGTAAAATTATGAGGTAGTTCCCTTATGGGGTTAAGTGCAAAAATTAAAATGTTTTAGTGGTTTTCTAAAATTCCCAAACTTATCGGGTTTCTAAAATTTTATGAGCTTTTAGTCCCAAACAACTTAACTTAGTGGAGGATTAGTGAAATTTATCTTTTAAAGTATGAGGATTAGATTTTTTTTTAGAGTGGATAATTAAAGAGAATTAAAATATATTATTAGAATTTTTAATTATGAATAATTATAATTTGATTAGAGTACAAAATATTTGACTATAATTAGAATTTTTAATTAGGACAAATTTAATTTCATAAGAATTCTTAGAGGAATATAAGATTAAATGTTCACATATCACCTTCTCCTATGGCATATGGCATGTCGTTTGCACCTTTAAGAACACCACCAATATCTCCTTATATACAATGGAGGGATAAGAGGCTGGAGGTTCCACTAGCACCACGGTGACATGTCTCTAGGGAGAAGAAGACGCTGAACTGTATGCTTGGCCCAAAAAAAAAAAAACATAAAATCAAACGTAAGTTGCGAAGTTCCGTACAAATGCAGAACATTTCATATAGGACACGAGGTTTTGCTGGCAGCAGTGGGACATGAACTTGAGCTTTAAGCTTTAACAAAACCAAAACAGAGTTCAGCATACAATAGTAACCCACTGCTTGGATGTCATCCCTACATTCTACAGCATGTATATTCTCCGCCATAATCCTTGTAACCCTGTTCCTTCGCTTGCTGAGAACTGGATGTCTTCAGATAAATCTATCTATACTTGAATACATGAAAATTAGCAGCAAACTTGCGTTCCATCACAGCATTCATACAATCACTTTATTCAGTAATTTCACAAATTGCGCTCAAAAACATTATAATCCGTAATTTACTCTGCTCAACTTGCATGCTCTCAATCGACATACACTTTCTAAGGGTAAGAAAAAGAAAATCACATATAAAAGAGTAGCCAGAATACAATTTGGCATTGCACAATGTCTAAATCTGGACACTGTCCCTCCGTCTGAAGCCTCAGAACCCTTAGTTCAAAATGAGAAACATTAGCATATAACAGGCATTCAAATGCTCGGACAGTGTGCAATTGCTTTTTGGTGAGGAGAAAGAAAAAGGTAAAAGGAAAAAAGAACAGCCAAACTTATTCGCGCCTTTCATCTCATAAATAAAACTGGCCTGCTCCCTTTATCCTTAACAAGACTTTTCAAATCCCACTATCTTCAACATCTGCAACCATGCCCAAGGTCAAAGTACCACATTCTACATTCTAAGCTGGAACGTAAGATTCCAACATCAATTGAGTCGGAGATGGTGACTTAATCTCAACAATCAGATAGGTGAATTTCCACTTCCCGTCAGAACTGTCCTTGAACATTTCAGCATACACAATACCAGCACCACGAGGCCCTCGAATATAGAAGTTTACCTGAAAAAGCGTTTAACATTTACTATATCTATATGCAAAGTAGTGAACAACATCATTTAACCACTTACGGCATTAGATTTTTAATTCCTTAGTCTCAGAAATACGTATTTGGTATATTTGGGATGCAGTATAATTTCTAAATATGCAAGATCCGAGTGTACAAGTATCTGATATGCACTAGATTTGGGTACATCTCCCCTCGATTCATGCAATATTGATCCTAATCCTACTTTGAGAGCTAACCTCTTCAATATCAATAAAATTTCCTGGTATCTGAAAGATCTTTTATTTGAATAATACATAAATTTTAATTGGATGTAGAAAGCACAAGAATCTCCAGTAACAGAGATATGCAGAAAGCATATGACATTTCCAGCAAGCTAAAGATGCTTTTCCAGGTTTTTGAGATTTTTACCTTACATTTTTTTTCCTGATTGGCAGTGGTAAGATCATTTAGCAGTAAAAATACCTTTGAATAAAGATGAAAATTTGACGAAAAGAAAAGAGAAGAGTTCATATCTTCGTATTAAATGAACTCTATTAGGGATAAATGTCTATTAAGTCTCACCTGAACATGCTCAACACCATCTTCGTCAGTCCAGACTCTATTTGGGATGCGTTGGCGAGCAGCACGATTTCTGCTTTCAGACCCATATCCAGTAACAGGGGAACCAATTCTGACAGTAACCTGATAAGGCCACCTAGAGAACATCATCGATAAAGAAAATATTTAGATGAATTCTTTCAAGAACATTCTACAGCTTATACTAACCTGACTATCATGCTGAACCCTTTCCAGAGCCTTTCCAAAAATCTTGTACCTATACAGGTCATAATTTAAAGGTGTATTAAGGAGAAACTCTCTTCAAAACTAAAACAGAGAAATATCGACATTTCATAAATAAAGGGTCAATTGCACATTGACCCCCTGTAGTATTGTGTTTTGACACTGATCACCGCCATAGTTTGATTTTGGCAAATAGAACCCCCTGGAAGATATTTTTTGACTCTCTTACGCTCCGTAGGTCATTGCCAATAGAACAATGTTTTCTTTCTCTGAGAGTAAAAGAGTCGGAAAAATCCGCTCAAGGGGTCTATCTGCCAAAATCAAACTACAGGCGTAATAAGTTTCAAAGTGCGATACTACAGGAGTTCTATATGAAATTAACCCATAAAAAACAATGTCCAACACAAACTACTCAAAACTACATGATTATATGAATTTTGATTGTGCATTTGCATGTAACTGGCCAAGGCATTAAAAGTATCTACAATCTTGTTTTCGAATCATCCATTTGGACAATGAGATCTCCATCATCCTATATTGGAATGTTCAAAATATGAAGACGCCACTTGAACACATTTCACATAACATTACATCAGAATATCATCATCACCTTCAACTGGACTTGGAAATGTTACAGAACTATAAAGGTATTGGTAGTCATGTGAGCTCTAAAAAATATGTGACATAAGCATAACATCGTACAAATCTCTATGGCCAATGGTCTCAGTTCAGCAAAGATTAAGTCTTTTTAGACGGATTTATCAAGTTTTTGCACTCTGCACTTTAATGCAATAGACTTGGACACAGTAACACTAGCATTTTTATACATTTGAAACGTACATTCTCAGATGCATAAGAATTCCAGGCTAATATTCAATAAGGGATAACAGTTCAGGAGGTGAAAAAAATAAAGTGAACATACTCCTTAGGCTCAAAGATTAGCTCTTTGAAAACAGCATAAGCAGCCAATCCTGCAATTCCGAGACCAGCAAGTATTACAACACTGTAGGAAGCACCTTCCGTAAATGTAACTGGCTTTTCAGGAATATGATAGGTGGGAGCATCAAATGGGTCATCAACTGTGGATATATCCTTTTTGGTCCCCTGTGGGAAAAGGGTAAAATAAAGTCTTCATTAGAATGTTAATAACAAGGAATGGAACATATCTGATAATTATGAAGGAGAAAAAGAACAATCTGTAATAACTTGGTGACTGACAAATAAAAAGAAAACTACAGCATTGCAAATTTATGAAGCAGCATAGAAATATGGTAAGTCACTATCAAACATATGTCTTTGCCTTGTGTTTTGACCTGCTATAAAGTTTCAATCATATGTCCTCAACTCCTCGTGGGCTAGACTCTCGCTAACATTACTGAAACCTGAAAAAGCAGGTCAAAGAAGTGGATATCTAGTAAAACATAGTAAACATAATAAGTACTATAGCCTCCTGAAATTTCAGTTTTGATTTGTGAATATTTTATTTGTAAGACTCTAGACTATGAGGAATATATTCAGAGTTTCAACAACTCTTCACTTCTCCTAGAAACTTGAGCACAATATTCTGCAAAAGGATGTGGTTTGAAGCTTTCAGCACAGTACATTTCCAAGTTCCAACCCAAAAAACAATCTTCTAGGTAATAAAATGAGAGTGGAAAATGGTCATGAAAAGAGATGCATGCATGTAGAAAGACTGACTTCCATTTTGCAATGTATATTTGGGCCCACCTTGCTAAACTTCCCATGCAATGGGTGTATATCCCGGGATACGGCCTTAGAATGGTTGACTAAACTCTTTAACAAGATTATAAATACTAAGAAAATGCACGACAAGTGGAGAATTAGCAGTTTGATACCGATAATTAAGGAGATACAAGAAGTTGTTTAAACTATCACAGTATCAAGCTTACATGTCACACTATAAAACTTTGAGAAAGTGATTGCGCAAAGGCTAACAAAGGACACACATGTATCCGGATTCCGAACCAATTTGGCCGTATGCTGTGCAGGTCAAATGGAATCTATTTAAACATTACAACAATTGATGGAGAGAAAAAGAGAGAAGCGGAAAGATCTACATATGGTTTTTATTGATTTAGAAAAAGCCTGTGATAGATAATGTGGTGGGTTTTGTAAAATAAAAAACTAGGATCAGAACAATTGAGGGAGAAACAAAATCATTTTATACTACCATCAGTTTACTTCAAGCACCGGCTCTAAGCCTTATCTCTTTTGCATTGGTAATGAACAAGCTTACTAGGCATATTCAGGATGAACTCCCATGGTGTATGTTATTTATTGATGACATAGTATTGATTGATGAGACTAGGGAAGGGATTACTTGTGAAGTAGCAAGGTGAAGAGAAACACTTGAATCAGAAGGATTTAGAATTAGTAGAATAAAAATTGAATACATAAAATGCAATTTTAGTAAAACTATAAAAAAGAATGTGTATAGTACATCTTGAAGGCAAAGAAATATCTAGGACTAATTATTTATGTTATTTAGGATCATTTGTCAGAATGGTGAGATTGGGGATGACATGGCCAATCAAATCAAATCTGGATGGTTAAAATTAAGTGCTTCGGGAGTCCTATGTAATCGTAAAATACCACTAAAACAGAAGACTAAATTCTATAGAACAGTCATAAGACCCACGATGCTTTATGGATCGGAATGTTGGACAATTGCAAAAAAAAACCAGTGAAAGAAATGAACGGAATAGAAATGAGAATGTTACGATGGACGAGTGGATACACTAAGGGATAGGATAGAAACATGAGTTTTTTCTTAGTAAGTTAGAGGTTGCCCCTGTGGAGAATAAAATGAGAGAGAATCCTCTGAGATGGTTTAGTCATGTGCAAATGCACCAATTAAAAGGCGCGATGAGATCATAATTAATATAGAAAGAAGGACTAGAGATAGCCCTAAGAGGACTTGGGTAGAACTATTAAGGATATGATAATGCTTCACTAGTTGAAGTGAACGGAAGAGTAGGCTCATAGAGCTGACCCCATAAATTTGGGACAAAGGCTTTGTTGCTGTTATACACATACATGACACATATGCATATAGATGAGTAGACATTAGATCAACAAGAATTTCTCAAGAAGCAATAGTATATGTATAAACAATGAACTAATAGTTACTACATAGCCACTGTCCACCGAGTTAATTGAATGACATGAAACTTCATAGCATGGAAACTGGAAAGATTTATGCATCACTCCAAGCTCTAAAAGCAACTAAATCTACTCAAATCAGTTATAGAGAGTGTTTGGGAGAGCTTATTTTTTGGTCAAAGTAGGTTATAAGCTTTGCTTATTCATATCTACTTGTTTGATGACCTCTCTGATAAGCTAACTTTTAAGGCACATTTTAAAAAGTTGGGTTTCCCAACTTTTAAAAACTAGCTTATAAGCTCATCCAAATAAGCTATGTTTGACCAAGTAAATGACTTTTCTGTCCATACAAGTTTAATAAAATGTTTATCATAAAAGCCAAAAGCTATCAAAAGCCGGCATAACTTATAAGCTTGAAAAAAAAGCTCTTCCAAACACCCACGTAGCATCATAATGGTAAGTCCAGATAACAAATAGCATGGACAGATAGTATATGAAGAATTCAATTTTTTTTTTTTTTGTTTTAACTATATGAAAAAAGAAGGTGAAATAACCCATAGTTTTAGCTAGGAGCTATTATGAATTAGATTATCAATGATATGATCTTCCAATAAATGCTTGCAAGTATGAAAAAGCTATATGATATTGTTAAATAAATAAAAGATAAGAGAATCATGATAAGAGAATCATGAGGGTTTTATGCAAAATTAGTTGATATTTGTTGAATGGGTAATAGATTGTGGAGGTGTCACCGATATGAGAGAGGAGGGACACATGTCTATTGAGTAAGGAGGGAGGTGTCGAGAATATAGGTGGAGGTGGCATGAAGGAAAGGAAGAGGAAGCACATGTCATCATGAAGGATGAGATGGAGGATGAGGTGTCAAGTTGGGAGAGGAAGGGACACATGTCCCTTGAGTGAAGAAAGAGGTGGAGGGTTTTATGTTGAGGTGGCATTCTTGGTGACAAGCAAGAGCACAATCGGTCTTCATAACAGGAGAGGTACAGGAGGGTACTTAATCCTCTCTATCTCACTTACTCTCGCTGATTTGGAACCAGCAACAGAAGGAGCAAAGGAACAGAACAGAGAAATGTCTCTGTTCCTGAACCAGAAAGAGAGAAAGAGAGAAAAAAAGATGAACAATAGAAGAAGAGGGGAAGTTGCAGGCTGCAACAAGACAAAAGAAAGATGAAAGAAAATAAAAGAAAGCGAAGAAATCAGAGAAGGAGAAGGAGGAGCAGCAGCAGGACAAACAAAAGCAAAGGCAAATAAGAAAAGAAAGAAAGAAAAAGAAAAGAGGAATAGGGAGCAGGAACCAGAGATAGAAAAGAAAAGAAGGAGAAGAAGAAGAAAAGAAGAGGACAAGAAAAAAAGAGAAAAAGGATTTCTTGAGGTAAATCCTAACTTTGTACTATTGATTGTAGAGTACAGTCGTGGGATTTTCAGTTAAATATTTGGGATTTATGATATAATTAAGATACATCTATTTGATTTAAGAATTTATGTTTGAGATCAGCCTGCAGTTTGCAGAAATTAGTAATAAAACCCTTGCAATTTCAGAAATTACAGAATGCCCAACCTACGGTTTCTGAAATTTCAGAAATGCCCCTGCAGTTTCTGAAATTTCAGAAATACCCCTATGACAATTAACCTAGTTCTAGAGCTTCAAAACACTACTATAGAGTATGTAAAGATGTTGAGGATTGTTCTAAGACAATTTGAAAGATTCTACACTACGATAACTAGAGTTGAGAATGTAGTTATGTAATGTATTGGTATAAACATATGTATTGAGTTGGAAGCTAATATTTATGTACGTATTTGTACTAGGAAAGTCTAGTGAGAGTTAGAAGTACCTCTTGAAGAACCACGCGAGGAACTGGGAGTTTTATGAAATATTGGTAGGTGGAGTTACATATTCAGATATTCTTCAATTTATGATTTTCTCATCGTTTTCTTACAAATGCTATATTTTGATGTGCAACATTGAATTCATGTTAAAAGTATGTTTCAAGATATTCAATGACTATTGCAAGCATGAGTTAATGTTTGTTGAATTTATCACATGGATATTTGATTTTGTCATTGTAGGCTATGCATGGCATGCAGGTTTTGTCAAATGATATCAGAACCATATTGATGCATATATTGCACTATTCATTGGTTAATAGTATACGCCAAGAAATTAAATCATAGGCCTACCAAGGGAGTAGGGTGTTATAATGGACAAATCGCCACTGTAGGCAGTCCGGGGCAGACAGATCGCAGCAGTAGGCAATCTGGTGGAATATGACGTAAAAGACATAGCGTCGCAACAGGCAGCCTTTCTAGACATATCGTCGTTGTAAGCAGTCCAATTGTCAAGATAGGGTGTGGCGTTGCTAGATTTCTATGCATAAAATTAATTTTGAAAGATATTGTATATTTACTATAAACTCCTCATTTGGCCAGTATTTTATTATGTGCATGGTTTCCGTTACACAAATTATTGAATATGTATGTCACTTACTGAGCATGTGGAAAGCTCACCACAAATATAAAACATTTTTAGATTAGTGTGGCCAAGGGATCAAGTTGAATGGGGTGCACCGAATTATTGGCTACAAATACTCTGATGATATGGTAAGGAGCTACTTAGAGTTAATATGTAATGTAACCTTGAATTTGGAGTCTTTCTTCATGGATTATATAATATGGAAATACTTCTTTGTGGGACTTTTGGAGTTAGGCTTCGCAGGTCCTCTTGATGAGAGGACTTGTGGTCGACTGTCACATGCCTTAATTCTATTATCATTTTCATTAATATTTGTGTTGGTTCGAGGCTTGACAGAAGGGCTTTTTCCTTTTAAACCCAATTTGAACGGGATTTCTTCTGGACCTGACTACTTTTAAATTATCTCTTGAACCCAAAATACCAAACGTTTATTATTTTCAAGCCAAAGCACAAGTATTTAACGTATAGCGCATACTTCCTCCAAACCCAAGAGGTCCCAAAATTCTCTGTTAAACCCAAAGTACCAAACTTTTTTTGTTTACAAACCCAAGCACAAGTATTTTGATGCGTAGTGTATACTTCCTCAAAAACCCAAAAGATCCCAAAATGTCATCCACTTTCTACCAGATTCCAAGTTTAAACCTGAAAAACCAAAACAGATTTAGTCTCATTCAATGTGATATATGTGGAAATGCTAACGACGCTATCCTTTCTGCCAAATTTTGCCTACAAAAGCTCTTTATTAAGCCATTACTTCCTTTCTCATATTTCACCATTAATTTCTTTTGATGAAGAAAGTTGCTTATATTTGCACATAACGTGGGTAAATGTAGCGAACTTCAAAAAAAAATTTAGGTCTTTTGTATGGAAACATTGAAGATGAGCCCTATAAATAAGACCATTGTTATTTCGTTGGGAAGAAGTTAGTTCGCTATAAATTGTTGTTAGCTGCTATAAATTGACGTAAATTTCAATCTTCAAAATCATTGTGGCGAAGACCAAAACATCATTATACTTATAATAAAATCTCGCTTGATAAATCTATTTTATGCGAAAACAATCAATTTTTGGCTCATTTAAAAGCAACCTAAATTTAGTCTTATGTGTTTCTAGATCTTCGCCACCGAAACCATTAGCTTTGATACCACGTAAAATTAAGCATGCAAATATACATACGTGTAACCGAAAGCGAAAAAATTACACATACCGTGATCGAATAGTTAGTAGCAACGAATCTGACTTAGATCCTGATAGTGGAGAGTTATGTTGAACGAGACTCTCGTTATCCACAACACACTCAGCAACCTCCTCCAACCTAGAGCGATTTTCGAGCCCTAGCAATCAATGTATTTTGTCTATTTGGAAGTGAAGCCTTCATCTCTATTTATAAAGAGAGCTTCAACTAGCAGTAAGATCAATTAGTTTCAAACTCTGTAAAATAAGGTTTAACCATAAGATGATAGGATCATATCCGTTTTGAATAATAACTAACAGTTACCCATAATATTTGATCTTATCTCCAAGGATGGCAGCCCACAAGATCTAGCGCTCAAATCCTTATCCCAATCAAAGATAGTTTATAATTCGAGCATAGAAGTGACCGATATCGACAATTTCCACTTAGATCGTGGCATACAAGATTTTATCTCTACTTTTTCCAAAGAGTTTGATATCTCTATGGTCGCTCTTTACAAGGTTTTGTAGTAAAGAGTTCATAGATTGCAAGTTGGTTTGATGGTTGCACAACACAGCAACAGTATGGACCTCATAATTGATTAAAGTGTTGTACCCCACTATTCAGTCGAGTAGGATAAGGATTTGAGATCTTGTGGGTTGTCATCCTTAGAGATAAGATTAAATATTGTGGATAACTGCTAGTTATTATTCAAATGTTGTGGATATACTCTTATGGTTAAACTTTATCTTATAGATAGAGTTTAGTAGCAAAGTAATCTTTATCTCCATATGAAGTTCTCTCCATAAATAGAGATGAAGGCTTTACTTTCAAATAGCCAAAATGCAAAAATTGCTAGGACTCGAGAATCATTATAAGAAGTTGTTAGTTGTGTTACGGATAGCGAGGGAGTCTTATTCAACATAGCGCTCTGCACCATTAGGATTCAAGTCAGATTCATTGCTAGCAACTAATTGAAGCATTGATCGAGGTATGTGTAATGTTTACGCCTTCAATTACACATCCAATATTTGCATGCTTACTTTAACATGGTATCAGAGCTTATGGTTTTGATAGCCATGACAATTCAGGGGCAAACTATAACTTATTTTGGAAAAAAAATTTCTACCCCCGAACCTCTCAAAGTTATTGTATTTACACCCTCATTCTTCTTCAACTCCCCCCCCCAAATTCAAATTTCTTCCACCCCCTTACCCATAAAACTCTCATTCACCCTCTCTTTCCCTCTCATCAATGGAGCATTTCCTTCAACCTCTCCTAATTCAAACCTAAACCCTAATCCAATTGGGTTATTAGCAGTTGAGGATCCAAAAAAAATTTCTTGGCAGCGAACGATAAGTATCTATTTACCTTAATGAAAATGAGCTACTATTTTGTAAATGATAAATGCAAAGTGGTTGAAAATTCAACGTGGGGTGCAAAAATTTTAAATCTACAAGGGCTAAATATAATTATAGAAAGCTTCATACTACAATTTCTAGATTGTTAGGGGTGCAACTGCACCCCTAATCCGCCCTTGGGTCTCGGATGAAAGTTGTTAGGTTTGGATTAGGGTTTTGATTTGAACTGGGGAGGTTGAAGGGGAAAGAGGGGACTCCTTTGATGAGAGAGAAAGAAATGGTGAAGAAGGGCCTTATTAGGTAAAGGGATGGAAGAAATTTAAATTCAAGGGAGGTTGAAGGAATGCACAAATTTAATAACTTTGAGAGGTCAGAGGGTGGAAGAGATTTTCCCAAAAATATTACAATTTGCACCGAAATTCTTGCTATCGGCCAGAAAAAGGGCCTTACCGCTTAAAATGCCAGAAGTTAAAATGACTAACAAACACCGAAGTTTTCAAGAATACCATATTGGTAATGGGGGTCAACTAAAAATACTAGTGTGGTAATTTAGCACTACTATTTTATATAACAATTGTTCCAGCATGCTTGCAAGACAATCCTATTCATTCTCACTCAAGGCTACAAGTCTGATACTCAACATTCACTTTGAGATAAGAGAAGACAAACACTTTGTACAGGATTGAAGTCGAACTACAAGACAATAAGTCACTTTATTGATCAAAATGAGATTTTCTTCTACGATATGTATTAATTTCATCGTCCACTTACTTTATCCAATTATCCTTCATACCTTTCATTTAAACATCGATAATTTACCATCTACATCGGTAAGCAATCGAACATTCTTGGTCAAAACATTAAAAAGAGCTCGGCTAAATTTGAAGTCAGTCACCCACACCTTCCCAAAAATAACAGCTCATCAAACTCCGTGGTTTCATCTTTAGCATTTTTTTATTTCTTTTGCAGTTTGTAACATTCACTATCAAACACATGCAACCTGTAAGCATAAGCAGCATGGTATAAGTTTCAGGCTCTTCACATTATATATACAAGAAAGATCATTCATCTCAATACCATAAGAAGATCAGACATTCTAGTCATTACCACCAAGCCCATTCAAATTGGGATACAAATTGGTAGCTTGAGGTCAACGGAAGGCAAGTTCCCATACCTCTTAAGTCTTTTCTTCTTCAAAAGTGAAAGCTGGTAGCTCACAAATCAAGAAATGATTCTGAGACTTTGTTTTCATACTCAAGCATTGATATCGATCTCGAGTCGAGATAATTGATAAGGATTGTTTGACTCACACAAGTTCAGCAATCCCAGTTATTTTAGTGAAAGTTGATTCTCCCTCTATGTTATCAGCCAAAATTGTACGTGTTCTGAATGCTCAGTCATTTTGGCATGCATTGGATTTGTTACAAACAACCGATCCCAATTGAGTAAGTTTGACATCATCAAATTTACACATTCACCATTTCAAACACCCAATTGAGCAAATTGATTTTCAAGAATATATACTTTTTATTAGTGTTGTAAATAGCGCGAAATAGCGATAGCGGCCTATACCCGCACTGCTATGGTCAAAAGTGGTGATTTTAGCAGCATCAGCGCTATAAGCTCAAAATGGCGGCCAATAGCGCATAAAAGACTGAAATGCACTTTAAAGCGCTTTACAGGGATATAAAACATTTTCATATACAAATTATCGGGTTTATACCTGACCGAAATCCAACCCAAATTCATAAGTAAATGGGTTTTGCCATACCCAACCTTTAACTTAAAACTCATTTCTTTTCCCGATCCACCCCTCTCCGCTACTCGAACCCAAGAAAATGAAAGTAAATTATCAATATAAGAACTAGCAGGTGAATTAGTAGATCTTCCATATCACTTCCATGAAGATGTGGAAGACTTGCATAATTCATGGAAACACAAGCATATTATGCAGAGCTATAAACTCTCTATGTTGATGCACATACATCAATGCAAAAGGCACAAAAGCATAAACTTCAACCAAATAGTGATAAGCTTCAAAAGGGGTAGGTAAGCTCCGTAGTTTAGAGCTTCACCCAATAGGCTATCAAGTCAATTCAAAATTACTCATCTATGCTTCAAAACGCACTAAACCAACCTTTTAAAACCACACGCATGCATACTTACCAGCACACGCACACAGAGATATATTGTATTCTTGAGAAACCCTTGGTCTGCATTCTTGAAAATTTGATATAATGTGATACCTTCCAAACATATATGCCCACTAAGGTTTCAGTAACACGGTATGAGCCATGACATACTACTTGAGTGCAAACAAAACAAATCAAAAATATTTCAGGATACAAATCGTATATATGTGCATCACAGATTCACAGGAGCAAGAGAGTTGAGCTAAGTGGCTACTAAAAGTATTGAGGATGCTGATATTTCCACTTTGAATCAATTATACACTATCCAAATAGAAGATCCACAGCGTTTGATGTGATCTACCATCTGAAAAACATCTAAAAACGAGAACTCAAGGTTTTGATCATGTTTTACACAATTAAATGGGCAAAGAATCAACACTTTAGGATGATTATGGTACGATGTTGACGCATCAGTAGAATATAATAACAATCTTCCAAATTTTATTTCTCGATAGTTTTATATGGACAACGGTTTGGACTTTCAACATCCAATATAGATAGTTCATAATTCAACTCGGAAACAGAAGTATCTAAAGTTCTAAACCTAAACACTTCAAGCCTACTTCAAGTTTCTATCTCTCTCTTATGTACAATTGTTGTGCCCTGAGTTTGGAATTCGGTGACTCCACACCCTATATCGTGTCAACACATTCATGCTATTGCAAGTTTGTAACGTTTCTAGAGAACATTAGGAGGATAGCACATATTCTCATTATATAGAATTTGCAAGAATTCAAGCCCAAGGGTTTCTCAATATTCTCTTGAATCCATAAAAACACGAACATAAAGCTGAAGTCCTTTGTATCAGCCCCATATACCAGTTCACAATTGAAGTCAAAATAGAATATTGAATCTGATGGATAATATTCATAACTAATTCAGTTAAAGATGACATGCACTAAACTTGTAGCTTCTAAAACTCAAATCCTTCATGTTTAGATTAGGAGTCAATTCCATGTAAATTAATATGCAATTTTATTTCAAAAAAGCAGGCTATATTCTTGCCCGATGCCCCGTTTGAAAGAGTTAATTATTCTGGCTTCTTTATTGATACCCAAATATGTTGCCATTGGAACGGGGTCACAAGAGGGCACCTTTTTTCTTCCAAAAAAGGGGTTTCGACACAAGAGCATGGAAACTGTGTACTATTAAGAAGTTATCTGCTAACAGTTTGCTGCAGAAAAGGTTAGTTTATATTTTAAGTTCCACATAAAGATCCACCTCAACTTCATATGCAAGTTATAATCAATCTAAGGTTGATGATAAGTTAACCAAATTGTGAATATTAATATCACAAGCTCATTTAAGTGCTAAGCTAATTGTATTAAGCATTGCAAGAAAGTGATTGAACCTCTTGTGATGTCTGCCGTGATGCCTGTGAACTATCAGATGCCAATGTTCTCGTAAAACGAGGGAGCATGTACTGTTTTCCATATTGTCCCCGAAACATAAATGAGCTACCTGTCAAATCAATCAGTCAGCGGAAGTCTGGGATGTATAAACACACCACATAGAGAGCTATATAAGTGATTGTGCTCAAATATGAAAAGAAAATGGGACCAATATACAACTTCTCAGAAACCCTTATAGTCCAATAAGGCAAAACAAATGGCAACAGCCACAGAAAAAGTACATTTTAGTAAAGACCATTAGTTCCAAAGGTTTATACGGCTAACCTTTAATGTTCCTTAAATCCTGCAATAAAAAAGAACCAAAGATCAGGCATTCTTCTCTGAAAGATAAAAGAAAGCTTAATTCTTTCATATTATACATTGATCACACTACTTGAAAGAACTGAGCAGCTAAAGTGATCAGACTTGATGGCAACTATAGAAATGTAGTTTAGTAGCAGATTGTCAATGGAGCACAAAACACTGCTAACCGCAGAAAGTGGACAACAAATTTGTACATAATAGAAGGTCCACTAAGAGAATTTCCTCTTGTTGCTACATGGCATCAGGTGTCTGTGTTTGGCTACATTCGAGCAGCATCATTTCCCGCATGGCATGCTGGACACACATATTAAGCTGGGAATATACAGATATCTAATTATTAGATTATTAGATCCACCAGCTGAAGCACAAATGAAGGATGATAATTGAACCACTACATTAATGATGTAAACTTTTATATCAATTCAAAAGAATATAGCTTCCAAGATTATCTATTGCATGCAAATTTTGCATTGACATTGCTGAATTTGATATAGACCTTGAGAAACTATAAAAGTTACCCGATATAGATAGACTACGGTCAGTAAAAGCTTAAGAAATTCCGATGTTTGGTGATCAAAGTTCATCATTTACACAAAATCCCCATCAAAGGAAATAATACCAACATAGGCTGATGATATGGCCATAAAAGTCCCAGTGGAATCCTGGTGGTGTATATCATAGAAACTTTCATCATTTCTATGATATGAGGTTACTAACCTTTGGGAGTCTTTCTAAGACAAACGTATTGGGTATAAGAATTTAATAAATACAAGAATGGTCTAAAGATGTGTGCATGTCGTGTATATCCATGAGTGTCATTTGAATATATATGTGTGCATGCACGCATCTGCTTATGAATATAATTATATAAATATTATGTGGTCCATACCTTAGCCATGCTTGAAGAAAAGAAGCGCATTCCAACATTTGGATGCAAATCTGAAATCACATGTTGCACACAATTTTTAGTAAGGACCTTATTTGGCCACTCCAAGTTATAATTGAAAGGCAAAAGTAACTGTTGTATGAAATTTCACATAATACAACTGAAAGAAAATAAATAATCAAAGCCGACTGCTCATCTTACATAAAAGAGAAGATCATATCTATCCATAAGAGTAAAGCTCCAAAATTTTGGCATTTGGTGCTTTAAAACATTTCATTATTGATCATAATAAAATAAAAAAAAAATCCAACAACAACGAACATCTAGGAGAAGGATTTGATCAAATTTTGGCCCTAATTTTGTGCTTAGAACACTAGAAACAGTTGAAATCATAACAAAAATAACAAAAGAACCGAAATTTGCATACCAACATGTGCAGAATCCAAGGAATAATGATGGGCTGGCCTCCGTACAAGATTCCGAGCATTCTTAATCTACAAAATCATAAATTTATCAAAAATCGTAAATTATTTCCAAAAATTCAGAAAAAAAAATGCGTTAAAAAAGGGGGTTTTGTGTGAGTTTCAACTACAACTAATGATTGATTGAGAGAAAGAGGGAGTAGTTACCTGTTGATTTACGATGCTAATGCCACGACGCATCTCGTTCAAAAACCCTAATTCTGAAGAGCAATCGAATACTAGGGTTTAAGGATTTTGGGGGAGCGATGAATAATGTGAGGCGATCTCAACCTGAAACTCCGCGATTGCAATTTGATACGTGGAAACGGGTTTCGGACTCAAGATCCAACTGCAGATCCGAAACCGCAATGATATCTTATCGGGCTTTGGACCCAACCAAAAACCGAATGTTATTGGATTATCCGAAACCCGTATAAGTTAAGCGATAGGATCAAACGCTAAGAAACCAAAAGATCTTGTATTTTGAAGCCTCATTGAAGAAATTTACAGTTCACCTCTCAGCAGTATAAGTTTCCACCACAGAGCATGATAATGTAAGTTTGTACAGAAGTACAAGTTGCGTGCGAGTGAGAAATGGTAGTAAATAGATTCAAAATCATTCGAACTCAATTCAATGTGTTAGTATGTATTTGTGGATTTGATCGATTTTGCGGCCAATTTAATGAGAGCAAAAGCTAGTTTTGAAAAGAAAATCAAAAAAATTAAAAAAGAAATGTCACCTCATCAAATAACAATTTTTTAATTCAAATCTTGCTAGTTATTGTCCACCAAACACTGGATTTACAATATAATTACATTTTGTTTTGCACAATAAAAATTGTAAATAATGCATACAAAAATTTTAATTTTTTGTTTTAGGAAAATAAGCCTTTGGCACACATAACAACAACCACAACTACTGCGTCATTTGCGTACATGAGAATCGAACACAGGCTCTCCACAGGGGAGTGACACGGTTTTGCCATGTGACATACCGAGCTGCCCCCAAAAAATATTGGAGTTGATTTCTTGCAACAAGTAATTCATACAACAATTTCATAAATAATTGCACACAACACTTGTTGCAATTCATTTTTGCAACAAACCGAACAGCCCCTTAGTGCATTTTAAGTACTTGATTATGCATAAAATTGTCAATTATTTTGCGAATCAAAATGATTCATCATTTTATTTGGATCCAAAAAATCATTCATGCGAAACCCATTATCATACTTCATATCATATCATATCATATCATACTTCTTATTAAAGTTTAAGTTTCTAAAACTTTCCATAGATAAAAATACCCTTTATTTTTTACAAATAACTATTGGGGTTTTCAAAATTTTGGGGACTTAGTGTGAAACAACTAAACTTTTGAAGGTTTAGTGACATTTATTATTTAAAGAAAGTGGGTTTTAGATATATACCAAAACTATAGGTATTTTAAATTGCCCATGAAATCATCATAATTTTAAATCCCCAAATTACTTCATTCCTTAATTTTGCCCTTCAACTTAACTAACATCAACATAGAATATTCCGTTAAATTAACGAAGATTTCTTAAAATGACTAATTTAGAAGATTTCTTAAAACAACTAATCTATCTTCAAATTCAAATAAACTAGTTTATTAATTTTAATAAAAGATTAATAACCATTTATATCTTTTCAACCCAACATCCCATGAACTAGATAATGGCAAAGTATGTAATATGCCTTCTCTTTTTCCTTCGTGTCAAAATCTCTCAATCATAAGTCTAAGTCCCCACCGACGAAGCCACGATGAAGCAAGTCAGAGACATTAAATCTTATTTAGCTTTGAGAATTCTATTGATTATCTATTAGAAATAGAGAATTTGCATCAATAAAACCCACAAAGCATCCGCTCGATCAATTAAACTATCAAAATGGGGACATGGAGGTAATTTAATCCTAAAATTGCTAAAATTTTAGCATAGTTTGGGAGAGGGATAAAGTCGAGTGAATCAAACAATTAAAGGAATTAATTTAGAATCATGATGACTTGAAGGGAATACTTAAAAACCTATAATTTGAGTGGTACATATTGAAAAAATCTTTTAAAAGCTAAGGCCATGATAATTTTTTAGTGTAGGGTTAATAGTAAACTATAATAACTAAGATAATTATATTTTTATTTAAATAATTATAATTTGATTAGGATTACTAAATATTAGACTATAATTAGGACTTTTTAATTATGAATAGATTTAACTTTAATTAGGATTATTGGGTGAATATAGAATTAGGTCATATGAAATAATATTTGACCCTTATAGTTTTAAGTATTGCTTTTAATATTTAATAAAAAGAGAAGTTATGATAACATTTATTTGTTTACTGTGCTCATCAAAGCCTTTGTTGGCATTTATTCATTTACCTACAGGATACTATCATCTCAATTTCAATCTTTTACTCTAGATTTATTCTATAGTTACGTGTATTAGGTTAGTAGCTAAGTCGACAATTTATATGTTTCAATTATGATGATTGTAGTTGGTCACTTGGAATCGTATTTAGGGTAAGAAATTATAATTTTATATATAAACATTGTTGGTAATTATGTTACAATTTCTTAGTTATATCTAATTTTAACAAGAAAACATATTTATAAAAGGGGTTTTCATCTTTAGGTCCAATTATTTACCCTAGTTTATCTTTAACCTAACTATTTTCTTTTGTATTATTGAACCCACTTATCTTTATGTATTTATCTCTAAACCCAAGTTTCAAAATACAATACATAAGTATGTGGAGCCCCCTAAATTTTTTTTAAAAATCCGGATTTATCCTTCCCCAACCTCCATGTGTTCCCTCGTTCTCTCTTCCGCACCCTTCACATCGCATTTACTGCAATGGTAGAGTGAGAAAGCGATGAAACCAGATCCAGATCCCCCTCCCTCCCCGTCTCCCTCCCTCCCTCTCTGTCTCTTTCTCTCCACTTCTCATTTGATTCCTTCTCTCTCTCTTCCTTTACTCTTTTCCCATCAATTAATTCTCAACCCCATCAATGCTTAGGGTTTGATTGGTTGATTTTGGCGGAGATTCATTACTTTCTTAGTAATTTAATGTGTAATTTTATCTTTTACTGAATTCCTAACTTTATAGCATTAATTTCTTATTTTATTCATCAAAATTATTTTACATTATTATTCACGAATTCTCATAGTTGGTTATTACAGTTAATAAGAATTAATAATACTAAAAAAGCAAAATGCTAACTTTAATTTCAGAATTATGATTTTACTTTCATAATTTTTGTCGGACCATATTTTATAGTTAGTTAAATTTGGTTTTAGTTGACTATCTTTGATGAAATTTGCACATTTTTGTTTATTTTTAGTGACAAACATAGATGGATGAAGATTTGTACTGTGCATTGTCACATTTTAGAGAAAATAATCACTTTTTAAATTGAATGTCAATAGGAGTTACAATGATTTAGCGGTTGCGGTACAAAGTCTAATTACTTGTAGTGCAAACACGATGCACTTGACTTACAAAAACCTACACACACAAAAAGTTTTTGTGTGTGTATGTGATGATGATGATGTGTTGATAATGTTCAATATACATCGAAGTTGCAAGGAGAATGTAGTTATTATAAATGTTAAAATGAATCAAGAGGTATTATTTGGGCAACAATCTAACCGTCCATATAATATAACTTACACTTTTGTCATACTTTTATTTTTTTATCATCAATTGTAATTTAACTATCTTTAACTCTTATATATTTTTTATGTAGAAATCCCTGCATCCTCTCTCTTATTGAAAAACATGCTTCTTCTTCACAAAATCATTCGTCTTCACAAAACATGTCTCATGAAGTTGGGAGCTCTAGTATGATTCCTCTTGCGTGGCACAATACAGTTAGAAGTGTTGGTCAAGAATTTGATGATATTGAGCATTGTCAGCAGAGTTTAAGCAATTACTCTATTGCATAAGGTTTCAACCTTGTCTTCATAAAAAATGAACGAAAAAGAGTGACAGTAAAATGCATGGCCACAAACTATGAATGGGTTCATTGCACCCGTCGGAGAGATAGGGATCAATTCTTTGTGAAAGAAATTGGTCGTCCTCATAGTTGTTTGGGAGGCATAGGAGAGGAAGGATATAGACGGGCATCTTGTAAGTGGAATGCTAATCACCTCAAATCCAACTTGAAGGAACAACCCACTTATCACCCAATTGATTTTAAAGAAGCTTTCTATGAAATTTGATTTGGACATCCCTTATCATAGAATTAGGTGGAAAAATGAGCTAGCTCAACGTGAATTATATGGTGATACTAAATATTCATATGAACAATTCTGATGGTACAAGGACAAAGTTATGGAAACTAATCCGCGATCAATTATTCACTTGAAACATGAAGTGAAAAATTTACAAGAGTATTTGTGTCTTATTATGCATGTTGAAAGGGGTTTATGGAGGGATGCAGGCCAATGTTGTTCTTAGATCGTACAAATCTTTTTTATAGGTATAATAAACGTCAATTTAATCAAAACTTATATTTAAAGTAATATATTCTAATTTTCATTAAAACCTAGTATACTTTCATAATAACATGCTATACTTTCAGAATAAAATGTTATATTTTTATTAAAATATGTCATACTTTGATAATAGCTCATCTTTTTAATAGGTATAAAGGAACCTTACTTGCCGCAACTAATCTAAATGGAGATGGAGGAAAGTTTCATGTAGCAATTTGCATATGCGAGACGGAGAATGAGAATAATTGGGAATGATTTTTAGAATGCATTCGAGACATTCTCTTCAATAATGAAGATCCATATACTCCAAATGATAAGCTGGTTTTAATCACTAATAGGGACAAAGGACTTTAAAATTCCGTGAAAAAAATGCTTTCCATGGTCATATCACTTTTATTGCATACGTCATCTCTTGGCCAATTTTAAGAATAACTTGCCAAAGAAAGGCATTACACCACCTTTACGAGATGAATGTGTGCAAACTATGAAGAGAGCTACTTATGCATACACTTCTCATTCCTATAACAATGAATGAAACAAGCTACAGAACAATCAGAGATTGTCTATAATAAAATGTTGAGGATGAGTCCAGAAAATTGGGCTAATTGCTACTTTCATGGAAAAGGTTAATATTTTAATTTAGGCAGGCTTTATATATAAATTATTTAAATATATGTACCGCTATAATTACAATTTATTGTAATGCGTGCATATATGGATATTTGACATCAAACCTAGCGGAGTCATTCAATTCTTGGATCAAAGAAGCTCGTTATTTTCCAATTACGCAAATAATATTTGCAAGAAATTGATGAAGTTGAGTTTTGAAAGGCGGGAGGCATCCCACAAGTGGAACAAGACATTTATTTCTACTATGGAAAAGCACCTCATTCTAATCAATGAGCAATAGCGTTGTCTTTCCATTACTCCTTCTACAACAGGAAGGTATGAGGTGTATGATTTTCCTACAGTCTAAATAAATTTGAATGATCGCACATGCACTTGTCGTGAGTGGCAAGTAATCGGACTACCTTGCAAGCATGCCGCCGCAGTAATAAGACAAAATAATGACATTCTTTACTCCTATATTTCTCACTACTTTAGTGTGGAGACATACCGCAAATGCTACTCATTTCCTATATACCCAATTCCTAACGGTGACAAGCCATATGTAGATCATAAAAATATGGTAATTCGGCCGCCAACAATAATAATTCTTCATGGAAAACCAAGAACAAAGTGCGTTCCTTCAGGATTGAATCCCCATATAGAGTTAAAGTGTAGTAGATGTCAGCAGTACGGTCACAACTGTAGAACATGTAAATAACCTATTGCAGACTAAATTGGATTTATATTCTAACTTTTGGAACATGTAAGCAATATCTTGCGGACATGCATGAGTTTTGTATTCTACTTTTGTGTAAGTATTGTGCACTTTATTTTATAAGATATGACTGTGTTTGTTATGTGTTTGGTATGATTGTGTTTTTTTTCAATAACACGATATACTTTCAGGATAGTACGCTATACTTTTAAGAAAATACGCTATACTTTTAGGACAACACGCTATACTTATAACACGCTATATTTTCATGAGAACATGCTATACTTTCAGGATAACACGTTATACTTTCAAGATAATACGCTATACTTTCAGGACAATATGCTATACTTTCATAATAACATGTTATACTTTTAGGATAAGATGCTATAGTTTTAGGACAACACGCTATACTTTCAGGATAACAAGCTATACATTCAGAACAATACGCTATACTTTTATAATAACACGCTATACTTTTAGAATAACACCCTATACTTTTATAATAATACGTTATACTTTAAGGACAACATGCTATATTTTCATAATAACAACTATACTTTCGGGATAATACGCTATACTTTCATAATAACACGATATACTTTCATAATAACATGGTATAATTGCATTGAAGATCACAAAACACATCCAAGATAACAAAATACACAAGGATGTAAAATAAACAACACATACCCGCCATATCCAATACTATTATCCACACAAAATACATCGAAGATCACAAAATATATCCAAGATCACAAAATACACAAGGATGTAAAACAAACAACACATACCCGCCATATCCGATACTATTGTCCATACAAAATACATCCAAAACCTCAGAATACACCCAACACCAAAATACATAAGGATGTAAAATAAACAGCACATACCCGCCTGTTCGCGGGGAAAGTTATTTTGTTATTCATTGTTTGTTGAACTTGTTTACAGCTTCGTTGGCCTACAACAAAATTCAAACAAAAAAGAAAATGCCTTTTTATTTCAGGCGTACAATGAAAACAAAAATTACAACTTTTTCCTTTTGTGAACAAACGCTCAGATCTCTATTATTCGGGATCCTCGCTTGTGTGGGTTCTTCGCCTGTGCCGAGGACTTTTTATTCGTCAGTGGACTACCGCGCGAATTGGATCGGTGAAAACCGGGTTGCGGAACTTCTGAGGCGTAGAGGGCTCGTTCCGCGAAGGAAGCGAAGCGCTGAGGATCACACTCACGAAGAAGAGGATCGCCGGGGATCACACTCACGAAGGAGAGGATCGCCGGGCGGGTGAGATCTACTAGGAGAAATCCGCAGTGCTATTACGTAGCCGACCGAATTAAACACCTCGTGATCGTAGATCGGCGTCGGCGAACTTCGTGCTTGCCGGTGCTTTCGGGCTGTCGTCGGCGGCTCGAGAACTCTCACAAATGTCAAAAAATCCGAGATCTCCGAAAATCCGACCAAAATCCGACCTCCCAAAATCCCCACAGGCGGGAAAACCCCTATTTATAGAATAGGGGAAAAATCGACCAAGTGGCTCGGCCACTTGGTAGAACCTACCAAGTTGGCCGAGGTGGCCGAGCCACTTCGGCCACTTGGCCGAGGTAACTCGGCCAAGTTGGCCGAGGTTCGCCGTTTTCGCCGTTTTGCCATTTTTTCTCGGTCTTCCGGCGTAATTTTTCTCCGGTGACGTCTCCGTTGTGTTTGAGTCCGTATCCGGTCAACTTCCAGAGCTCAATCGGCTCATTCACGTTGATGGACTAAGTACGGTTGATTCCGTCTCGTCGACGTTTGAGTTTAGTCAACTCGCCTCGTCGAACTTCATCATCGGGTTTATTCCACAATACGTCGTTTTATTGACTCGTATGCCTTGTCGACTCACTTTATGCGTTCGTCGACTTGCTCTATGCGTTTTGCGGCGTAATCACGTCGTCAGCAGTTATGGGTCGCGTTATCGGATGGGTCATCGGTTGTCAGCCCACCGTCACGAGTCTCGCTCGGGTACTGATAAGCAATTTTCAACGCCTACAGATACCCCCTCCAAAGTGTTCCAGTCTCGATTTTTGACGAGTCTGGGATACTTTGGATATGATGAGCCCTTCACCCTTCAATCGGTGTGATAGGACTTGTAATGACCTTGGTGTTTGATCTCTCCACTCCTTTCAGTCTTTCCAGTGCTTTGTAGGATTGCTGAAGGTATTACGGTACTGTATTTTTTTGTCTGACCGTTATCGAGATCTTGACCAGAAGTCGATAGGTTAGCTCAAGTATTTGATTCCTCCAACCCTCTCAGGTTCTCCAGTGCTTTGTAGGATACCCGGGGGTGTTACGGTGCTATATTTATTGCTTGACCGTTGTTGAAACTTCAAACTGTAGCTGATTAAGTTCTATTACTGTTGGCTCGTGTTGGTGAACTGTCATTCAATTGACCACCCAACTTTTTTACGAAACTTCTCCGTTGGTCGGGGAATTCTTCGCTACGACGCATTGATTGGCGCCAAACTATCCTTCACTCGGCGAGTGCAACGCGTTGACCGGAGTGCGATCTTACGTTGATCCGTGAATCCTTCGGCGACGACGCGTTGGTAGGAGTCGTTACTGCATTACTCCTTATTGGAGTAGGATTTATCCCTCTTTGAGGTTCCACAGTGGGAGGAAATTGAGGGTTATCGAGTTATCCCTAAGAATATTTTTTTGTGGAAATATTCTTCCGGGAACTTCTCGACAAATTAGGAATCAGTTTATACTCGTAATCCTATTTGGAGTAGAATTAGGCGACGCATTGATCGGCGTCGATGTGATCCGCACGATCGAGTTATCCCTAAGAATATTTTTTGTGGAAATATTCTTCCGGGAACTTCTCAACAAATTAGGAAACAGTTTATACTCGTAATCCTATTTGGAGTAGGATTAGGCGACGCGTTGATCGGCGTTAAGGGCCTTCGCGAGGTGTTATCCTGCCGAATAAACATTCAGAATCTTTCCAAATATAGCGGAGGGAGTAGGAGTCAATCAATGGTCTGATTTGGCACTATTTTGACATCCGGATAAGGTTCCAATTAGGACTCCTAATTAGGGACTGATTTGGTTCCTTTTTGGATATCCAATTGGGTTCCAATTAGAATTCCTACTCATAGCCAAATAGGAGTCCTTATGGGGCTATTATAAATACCCTCCATCACCTCTTTTTCTTGACTTAGGCCGCCCCCCCCCCTCTGCTCTTTTTCACTTGTTTACATCTCCTCTCGCGCCGTCTCGTCTCCTTCGATTAACAAGGTATGCGCACGAGAGTTTTGCAAATTCTTTTTCTTCTTTTTCTTCTTTTCTCTTTTTTTTTGTGTGCGTGCAGGTGACGCGAACCACGAGGGGAGAAGACCGAGGGCACGAACGGCGAGGCGGCGGCGCTAGGCGGCGGGCCTTCGGTCTTGACCGGCCTTCGGTCTCGGCAGCCGGCCTTCGGCCACGGCCGGCGCTGGCCTTCGGTCTCGGCAGCCGGGCAGCTCACACAGGCGTGCTTCAGCGCTTGGTCTCGGTTGAGCCAGGGCATCCGTTGGTGCCTCGGTCGTGGCCAGCGAGCCACGACCTGACCAAACGGGCCTCTTTTGCTGAATTCGCTGATTTCTCGACTGCATATCTGACTTTATTTTGTCCTTTTTGCAGTTTCCGATGTCGTCGCGAAGATCTCATGCTCCAAGTGGTCGATCCACTCGTATGCCGCGTGAATGCACGCCTCCTTCTTTTAGTGGTGCGCCAGTGTTATCATCTTCTCGTATATATATACGTTGTATCCCCGCTTCGCTCTCCTTTGTGAGGCGATTGGGAAGAGCCGAAATCCTCCTTTGTGGGGACCGACGCTTCAGATTGTTACGACCCCGCTTCGTTCTCCTTTGTGAGGCGATTGGGAAGAGCCGAGGTTCTCCTTCGTGAGGATTGAGGCTTCAAAGATTGGTTTTATCTCTAACGGGAGCGATTTCATACCGTACTCATGCTCTGTAGAACGGGATATATTGCCGCTTTGTTTACACGACTGTATTTATCGTTCTCTGAGTATTCAATACGGGTGAAATCGTCGTACCCGTTATAAGGCCGTGACTCAATCTCATAGGTTTCTGAGAAGAGTTCTACGCCTTACGCTGTTTTCTTTTTTAAGATATTCCTCCTAACGATCTGTTAACTCTTTGTTCTCTTGTAGTAGACGGATGCTCCGACGATTACTCGTCTATTTTGAAGGCTCCAAATGTCAAGTCTCGATTCTTAAGGTCATCGGGGAGAATACCTCTTTCCACCGAGGAAGCGAACTGCAGTGAGGCAAACGCCCACAGGAGGAAACCAGCGAAGCCTGAGCCTACTATCATAATTTTGGATGATGAGTCTGAGGGATCGCTTCCATCGTCCGATCCGCTGCCTTCCTCACAGCCTCAGCCGAGACCAGGATTTCCCAACCCTTCGAGTATAGGGCGCGGGTGGAGGCCTCAGGTTAATCTTGACGGACCACTTCCACGGATTCAACCTATCGCCGAGATTGCCCCGGGCCAAAAATCTGCATTCACGATTCGGTTACGTGATGGGTCTCCTTCACCGTTGGAGAATGGTTTGAAACAGCGATCTCTATTATCGAGGTTAGATGGGCGACCTTTATGGTCTTCTACCCATTCATATTGAGTAGCTTGGGGGAGATTCAGCGTGTCGGTGGCCCTCAGCTGGCTAACCGTTGTGAGCAAAGGCTCACCAGCTGGCTAACTCTTGCGTATCGTGTGGATAGTTTAGCCTTTTTTGATTCATGCAATGAGGTGAGGCGACTCATCGGCGAGGCTCGGATCAAGGCTTCGTGAGCAGCGCATCTCGCGAGAGGAGAATATCAGAGCAAGAGGTTATTTTCGCGAACTCATATGAGCGGCAGCGTCACTTGCAGCGTCAGATAGACTTGTACCACACCCATGTCAATCGCACAGAAATCAGGACCGTTCAAGTGGAGAAGACTTTGAAGAATTTCACGCGTGAGTGCACGAGTCCGGGCATCGAGCGTGAAAGCAAGTCCTCGAGGCGATCGTCGGGAACATCGCGGTACGCTATTGCTGCGGACTCTGAAAAGGAACTTGAGAAGGAAGCCAAAGCTCGGGTTCGAGCGAAATAGAAGGAAAAACTAGCCGCCGTCAAAGCTGACCTCGCTTCCTTCACATTACTAGATTGCACCAATGAAGTCTGATGTGTTGCTTTGGTCTCGAGACTTTTCTGTTCTCTTTGTTCAGCCACGTCGTTGTGATTTTTGTTTAGATGTATTATCATAACTTTGCTTGAAACGATTATCTCAACATTCCTTTATAAATGAAGTTCATTGCTCGCTTAACCCCTCTGTTGATCAACTTCTAGGATTTTTAGCAAACCCTCAGCTATCAACGGATTTGACTAGCCTTTACCGATTACCGTTTGAATCGGGCTAGCGTGCGGATTGTCCAAATCCGTTCCGCACGTGACGTTATGCTAAAAGAATAAAACTCTCTCAGACTTAATGCTACGATGTTGAATACGTAGGCTTTGTCATTTTTCACGGGAATAGACTACCCGGCAACGCGTGTGAGGCGTTGACTTTAAGGTTTTTGGCAAACCCTCAGCCATCAACGGGTTTGATTAGCCTTTACCAACTACCGTTTGAGTTGGACTAGCGTGCGAATTGTCCAAATCCGTTCCGCACGTGACGTTGTGCTAAAAGAATAAAACTCTTTCAGACTTAATGCTACGATGTTGAATCACGTGAAGCCGTCTTTTCTCGGGAAGACTAACGAGCGGCTAAGAATTTACGGCAATGCACGGTAGGCATAGGCTTATCCCTACTTAGGTTTCGGGATAAAATATCCCAGAATCGAACTCTGGTGTCTTCTTCAATCGGAGAAAGACTAAACCGACAGCAGCGTGTGGCGTTGGCTTTATCTCTTCTTAGGCTTCGGATAAAATACCCCGAATCGGACTCACGGTGTCTTCTTCAATCGGAGAAAGACTAAGCCGACAGCAGCGTGTGGCGTCGGCTTTAGGGTTATTGGCAAACCCCAGCCCTCAACGGGTTTGATGAGCCTTTACCAACTACCATTTGAGTTGGGCTAGCATGTAGATTATCTAAATCCGTTCTACACACAACGTTGTGCTAAAAGAATGAAACTCTCTTAGACTTAATGCTACGATGTTGAATCGTGAAGCCGTCTTTTCGGGAAGACTAACGAGCGGCTAAGAATTTACGGCAATGCACGGTAGACATAGGCTTATCCCTACTTAGGTTTGGGATAAAATACCCCGAATCGGACTCACGGTGTCTTCTTCAATCGGAGAAAGACTAAACCGACAGCAGCGTGTGGCGTTGGCTTTATCCCTTCTTAGGCCGGGATAAAATACCCCGAATCGGACTCACGGTGTCTTCTTCAATCGGAGAAAGACTAAGCCGACAGCAGCGTGTGGCGTTGGCTTTATCCCTTCTTAGGCTTCGGGATAAAATACCCCAGAATCAAACTCTGGCGTCTTCTTCAATCGGAGAAAGACTAAACCGGCAACGCGTGTGAGGCGTTGGCTTTATCCCTTCTTAGGCTTCGGGATAAAATTCCCCAAGATGAATCTTGGTGCCTTCTTTTGACCGGAGAATGATTGAACCGGAATAGGATTGATTGAGGTGGGAAAGGAAGAATGTATTCTATTTCCCGAAGGTGGAGAGGAAGGAGGATCTTGTCTCCTATCTCCGGGTAAGGGATGAACAAGAGAGGAAGGTTTTGTATCCTATCTCTTGCCAGTGGAGAGGAAGGAGGATCTTGTCTCCTATCTCCGGATGTTGGAAAGGAAGGATATTTGTCCTGTTTCCAGTGAAAGAGACTAAAAATGGGATCTCCACTTTGAGAATCTTGAAAGATGAAACTAAGAGTGGGATCTCCACTCTGAGAATCTAAGACAAGAGAGGAAGAATGTATCCTATCTCTTGCTTCTGGAGAGGAAGAATGTATTCTATCTCCAGGTAAAATGTGGGAAAGGAAGAATGTATTCTATTTCCCGCTGAGAAAGAAACTAAGAGCAGGATCTCCGCTCTGAGAGTCTTAAAAGAATGCAGATAGCTTTCACTTTTATAGAAACGCTAACCAAAATTTGAATGTGGACCTCTCGTTCGTGGAATGAATCGAGAGAGGATTTTGCTGGTGGTCGGACCAGGGAGACTTTTAGTGGGCCCACCGTCAATGAATTTGATCGGTGAGAGAATTTTGGAGGAAAATAAATTTATTTAGGGTTATCCTCAAGAAGTGGGTAAAATATTCCCGAGGAACTTCCCATCAAAATAGGTTATCCTGAATGTACTAAGGGTGGTACTTTTTCAAAAACTTCCCGTTTATCGGCATTAGTTGCCGGTCGCCAGTCTGGGTGATAAGGCGATATGCACCGTTTGAATAGACCGTGTCTATTATAAACGGTCCTTCCCATTTGGGTTCGAATTTACCTTTTTTTTTGGAGTTGAGAATTATCGGCCGTCGAGCGGCGAGGACGAGATCTCCCTCCTTAAAAGTTCTCTGTCGAACTTTCCTGTTGAAAGCCCTCGACATCCTAGCTTGATAGAACTCAATGCATTGTTGAGCCTCCGGGCGCTTCTCATCTAACATCTCAAGCTCTTGAGATGTTTTAATGTTGTTCTTGATTCGTCATCTCATCCGAAGGCGTCTGAAGTGGCGAATCTGGATTTCCAACGGGAGAACCGCTTCACACCCGTAGACCAGAGAGTACGGGGTAGCTCCTGTTGGTGTACCTACCGTTGTGTGATATGCCCAGAGTGCTTCTCCGAGTTTATCGTCCCAGTCCCGCTTGTTATTTTTCACAAGCTTCGACAAAATTTGGATAATCGTCTTGTTGAACGCTTCAGCTAATCCATTTGCTTCTGGATTATAGGCTGTCGACGAGACATCTTATATCTTGAACTTTTCGCAAAACCCGATGAAGGAATTGCGATGAATTGGGGGCGTTGTGGGTACGCGATCCGTCTCGGGACACCATGTCGATAGATGACATGGTGTTTGATAAATTGGCGGCGGATTTTCGCCTTGACTTCTTTTAGCGGGATTGCTTGACCCACTTGGAGAAGTAGTCGGTGATCGCTAGAATAAACCGATCTCCTTTAGCGATGGAGGAAAAATGGGACCTACAACGTCCATTCCCCATGTCTCGAATGGCGGGATGTGGCGAAGGATGCAACCGCCAGAGGTCGATGCATATAATTGGCGTGAAGTTGACAGCGTGGCATTTCGGCGTGCTTATTGCGTCATTAATCATTGTGGGCCAAAGTAGCCCATTCTCTGATTCGATCGTAGAGCTTGGGACGGTAGTGCGCACCACATTCACCTTCGTGTGCTTCGAAGGACCTCTTACGCCTCCTTGTTTGAAAGGCATCGGAGTAAAAGACCGTCATACCCCCGGCGATATAACATCTGGGTGTCTGTGTTGTAAAAGAATCTTGGAGCTCTTCGCCGGATTGACTCTCTCTCCCTTACGTCTTCTTGCAGAATACCATGCAAGACGTAGTCGATGATAGGAAAGCGCCAATCTCGGGGCTCCAATTTGGTTTGGGTTGCATGTACCTCTTTGGTAGCTACCCCTTTATCTTCTTGTACCTCATTATATATTGGTACGAAGAGTTGATGAGTCCTGACCGTAACTAGTTGCTCGGTCTCGGAAGGTTGTGCTAACGACACAGCTAATGCCGCCAGTGCATCTGCGTGAGCGTTTTGGAGGCGCGGGATATATTCGATGAAGAACTCTTCGAACGAGTCTGCCATTTCGATTGCTACCTGATGATAAGGAATTAGATCTAGATTTCTAACTTCGTAGTCTCCGCGGATCTGCTTGACTATCAGTTGTGAATCGCCGTATGCTTCGAGATATTCGACCCCCAGTTCCTTGGCGAAGCTAAGTCCGATAAGTAACGCGTTGTATTCGGCTACGTTATAGGAACAAGGTTCGGTGAGTGAATAAGCACGGGGCATGACGTGATTCCCCGGGGAAACTAAGACCACCCCGACTCCGGCGGAAATCTTAGAACATTCGGGAGCACTTGCCACATTAGTGGCCCGAGAAGCTCCGTCAAAATACAATCGCCATATTTATTGGTGCGATGTAGTGTTGACTTCCTGAACTTCATCCGGAAGATCATCATATAGCTCAACTGCGTCCGTTGTCGGGTTGGCAGCCAAGAGATCGCAAATCGCTTGTCCTTTGACCGACTTTTGTTGTTTGAAGTGCAAGTCATATTGGGACAAGAGCAAGGCCCATTTCACCAGCGTCAACTCATTGAAATTTGTTTGGGTCATAAATACTTTCGGACGGTTCGTTAGAGATAACATAAATCGTCGTCCGACTAAATAGTGCCGCATTTTACGAATCGCGAACACTAATGCAAGGCACGCTTCTCGGCCGTTGGGTATCGAGACTCGCCGCCGACTAATGTTATTTCCGGGTAATGCTTGCTGTTCATGACCGCCGTCGTCGTCTGCGAGTAAAGCTTAACAGTGATCCGTTGCCTTGATGTAAATCGAAGCGGTTTTCCGACATGGTGCAACAAAACGGGAGGTTTAGCGAGATCGATTTGATCTCTTGAGCGGCTTTCGGCGGCATCGTCCCAGTGTAGGCATCAAAATTCTTTGAAGAACCTCAAATATAACTAAATTATGAGAAGATCGAAGGACAAGCGTCGTCGAAATCTCAAGAAGTCAACACATGAGAAGATTGTGTCTGCTTCTGGCGAGACACTTTGATGTGTCTCGCAACTAGCGAGACACTTGTTCATGTCTGTTGTTAGCGAGACACTTGTGTGTCTGCTTCTGGCGAGACACTTTGATGTGTCTCGCAACTAGCGAGACACTTGTTCATGTCTCGCCATGGCGAGACACTTTGATGTGTCTCGCAACTAGCGAGACACTTACTTGTGCCCCGCCAAATCACGAGACACCGAGAATACTTAAGCGGGCTCTTGAAGGGTCTAAATCAATGCGATGGGGCCCACTTGACTTTATAAAAGCAAAGAGGCGTTGAGATACTTTAATGGCGGTTACCGCGAAAATCGCCCACTAGGCGTGATTTTAGGGCATTTAATCGTGCCTAAAAGCGTGAAACCGTTACAACGGTGAAGGGGCGACCTTGCCTCGCCGGTCGGCGAAGGCGGCAAATCTTCGCCATGGCGAGACACTTGTTCATGTCTGTTAGCGAGACACTTGTGTGTCTGCTTCTGGCGAGACACTTTGATGTGTCTCGCAACTAGCGAGACACTTGTTCATGTCTCGCCATGGCGAGACACTTTGATGTGTCTCGCAACTAGCGAGACACTTGTTCATGTCTCGCCATGGCGAGACACTTTGATGTGTCTCGCAACTAGCGAGACACTTGTTCATGTCTCGCCATGGCGAGACACTTTGATGTGTCTCGCAACTAGCGAGACACTTGTTCATGTCTGTTGTTAGCGAGACACTTGTTCATGTCTCGCCATGGCGAGACACTTGTTCATGTCTGTTGTTAGCGAGACACTTGTTCATGTCTCGCCATGGCGAGACACTTTGATGTGTCTCGCAACTAGCGAGACACTTGTTCATGTCTCGCCATGGCGAGACACTTTGATGTGTCTCGCAACTAGCGAGACACTTGTTCATGTCTCGCCATGGCGAGACACTTTGATGTGTCTCGCAACTAGCGAGACACTTGTTCATGTCTGTTGTTAGCGAGACACTTGTTCATGTCTCGCCATGGCGAGACACTTTGATGTGTCTCGCAACTAGCGAGACACTTGTTCATGTCTCGCCATGGCGAGACACTTGTTCATGTCTCGCCATGGCGAGACACTTTGATGTGTCTCGCAACTAGCGAGACACTTGTTCATGTCTGTTGTTAGCGAGACACTTGTTCATGTCTGTTGTTAGCGAGACACTTGTTCATGTCTCGCCATGGCGAGACACTTGTTCATGTCTCGCCATGGCGAGACACTTTGATGTGTCTCGCAACTAGCGAGACACTTGTTCATGTCTCGCCATGGCGAGACACTTGTTCATGTCTGTTGTTAGCGAGACACTTGTTCATGTCTGTTGTTAGCGAGACACTTGTTCATGTCTGTTGTTAGCGAGACACTTGTTCATGTCTCGCCATGGCGAGACACTTTGATGTGTCTCGCAACTAGCGAGACACTTGTTCATGTCTCGCCATGGCGAGACACTTTGATGTGTCTCGCAACTAGCGAGACACTTGTTCATGTCTGTTGTTAGCGAGACACTTGTTCATGTCTCGCCATGGCGAGACACTTGTTCATGTCTCGCCATGGCGAGACACTTTGATGTGTCTCGCAACTAGCGAGACACTTGTTCATGTCTGTTGTTAGCGAGACACTTGTTCATGTCTCGCCATGGCGAGACACTTTGATGTGTCTCGCAACTAGCGAGACACTTGTTCATGTCTGTTGTTAGCGAGACACTTGTTCATGTCTCGCCATGGCGAGACACTTTGATGTGTCTCGCAACTAGCGAGACACTTGTTCATGTCTCGCCATGGCGAGACACTTTGATGCCTTAGCGAAAATTTGACATTTCGCCCCTTTCTTCAGCTTCTCGGTGAGGTATCAGCCGTTAAGTCAGGAAATCCGTTAACCGGTGTTTAATCGCCTTGGTCCACGGCTTCGGAAATAAAGGCAAGGTACCAATGAAGAAGCGGTTGAGTTACCCGTCGAGAAGAGTCACGAGCAAGGCTGAAATATCTCGGTCTCGAATTCAATTGCATCTCGTTTGAGCATCCATAGAAGTCGCGAAGTCTACTAAAGGGAAGAACTTCGGCGTGTGATTCGTGAAGTCACAAGAGATGATAAAACACTTGTGATTTGTACCAAGACAACCGGCGGATGAAGTTAAAACATCAAAAGTGCTTTCGAGTCGAATGATCGGCGCCACCAAAAGAAGCGTGTCCTCGGTTAAGGACAACGTTACACTTGGGGTGAAAGTACAACCGATGACAAGCCACATCAAGCTGTGTCATCGGTGGGGTAGTAACACCACGAAAGAGCGATTGATGAAATAAATTGTTCTTGCTCGTGTGCACAACTAATCAAGGCGTTGTTATCGGGATGTGCTGTTCGAGTCAAGCGCTCAATCACAAAGAGCTTGATTATTGAGAGGCTTTCCTTGCCAACAACGGAAGATTTGAAGGCGAGTCAAAGGCGACCCGAAGAAAGAAGATCTACCATTGAGCGGATGAACTTCACGAAGTTACTATTAACATGGTAAACAAAGGGAAAGGGCTGGCGGCGGATCACGAGATCGACTTTACCCACGGAGGAAAAGTTGGGTCTCGATTTCGAAGATTGTCCGATTGCAATTGCGAGCTACAAGGCGCATTGACTATAGAAGAATGCATGAAGGAGAGTCATCAGAAGATGAAGTTTCCGGCCTTTGCTCGGCAATAGCTTGAGGCGATCTTGTTTCAAGTATGAGTCGCCACCGTAGGGAGGCTTTTACCATTACCCCGATGTCACGGCTCAAATGTTACAAGAAGCCTTAGCCAAGCAAAGAGAAGAGCTTAAGGTCAAATGAGAACAGATGGAGCTAGCCATGCAATGATGAGGGAGTTGCAAACCCATACAACAAGACAACCGGCGGATGAAGTTAAAACATCAAAAGTGCTTTCGAGTCGAATGATCGGCGCCACCAAAAGAAGCGTGTCCTCGGTTAAGGACAACGTTACACTTGGGGTGAAAGTACAACCGGTGACAAGCCACATCAAGCTGTGTCATCGGTGGGGTAGTAACACCACGAAAGAGCGATTGATGAAATAAATTGTTCTTGCTCGTGTGCACAACTAATCAAGGCGTTGTTATCGGGATGTGCTGTTCGAGTCAAGCGCTCAATCACAAAGAGCTTGATTATTGAGAGGCTTTCCTTGCCAACAACGGAAGATTTGAAGGCGAGTCAAAGGCGACCCGAAGAAAGAAGATCTACCATTGAGCGGATGAACTTCACGAAGTTACTATTAACATGGTAAACAAAGGGAAAGGGCTGGCGGCGGATCACGAGATCGACTTTACCCTGGAGGAAAAGTTGGGTCTCGATTTCCCGAGATTGTCCGATTGCAATTGCGAGCTACAAGGCGCATTGACTATAGAAGAATGCATGAAGGAGAGTCATCCGAAGATGAAGTTTCGGCCTTTGCTTTCGGCAATAGCTTGAGGCGATGCTTGTTTCAAGTATGAGTCGTCACCGTAGGAGGCTTTACCATTACTCGATGTCACGGCTCAAATGTTACAAGAAGCCTTAGCCAAGCAAAGAGAAGAGCTTAAGGCGAAATGAGAGCAGAGATGGAGCTAGCCATGCAGCGGATGAGGGAGTTGCAAACCCATCTGTTGCACAACACAGGTCGATCAACGGCACGGATCTAGTCAACAAGGTGGAGCTATCAATCTTGATACCCATAATGTCGAAGGCAGTGATTAGGAGATAGATGAACACATTTATGCCGATAAACCTCCTAAGAAAAAGGTGTTAAGCTACCCAAAGCGGAAGTGTTCCAATTCCTCTTACTAGGAATCATCAAAACAAGCGAGGATGAAAATGAAAAGATGAAGGAGCTTGAAGGCAAAATTAATGCTTTAATGGCTGCTCACGAGGTTAAGAAGACCGAATCCGTGTCCATATCAGAGAGTGGGATTCAATCCCTTACCTTGAAGTTCAGTTTGATTAATTTCACACCTTTTGGCGGGAGGGTTAGCCTACGACACTTGATCTATTTCAAATCTCACTTGGGGTGAAAGTACAACCGATGACAAGCCACATCAAGCTGTGTCATCGGTGGGGTAGTAACACCACGAAAGAGCGATTGATGAAATAAATTGTTCTTGCTCGTGTGCACAACTAATCAAGGCGTTGTTATCGGGATGTGCTGTTCGAGTCAAGCGCTCAATCACAAAGAGCTTGATTATTGAGAGGCTTTCCTTGCCAACAACGGAAGATTTGAAGGCGAGTCAAAGGCGACCCGAAGAAAGAAGATCTACCATTGAGCGGATGAACTTCACGAAGTTACTATTAACATGGTAAACAAAGGGAAAGGGCTGGCGGCGGATCACGAGATCGACTTTACCCTGGAGGAAAAGTTGGGTCTCGATTTCGAAGATTGTCCGATTGCAATTGCGAGCTACAAGGCGCATTGACTATAGAAGAATGCATGAAGGAGAGTCATCCGAAGATGAAGTTTCGGCCTTTGCTTTCGGCAATAGCTTGAGGCGATCTTGTTTCAAGTATGAGTCGTCACCGTAGGAGGCTTTACCATTACTCGATGTCTGGCTCAAATGTTACAAGAAGCCTTAGCCAAGCAAAGAGAAGAGCTTAAGGCGAAATGAGAGCAGAGATGGAGCTAGCCATGCAGCGGATGAGGAGTTGCAAACCCATCTGTTGCACAACACAGGTCGATCAGCGGCTGGATCTAGTCAACAAGGTGGAGCTATCAATCTTGATACCCATAATGTCGAAGGCAGTGATTAGGAGATAGATGAACACATTTATGCCGATAAACCTCCTAAGAAAAAGGTGTTAAGCTACCCAAAGCGGAAGTGTTCCAATTCCTCTTACTAGGAATCATCAAAACAAGCGAGGATGAAAATGAAAAGATGAAGGAGCTTGAAGGCAAAATTAATGCTTTAATGGCTGCTCACGAGGTTAAGAAGACCGAATCCGTGTCCATATCAGAGAGTGGGATTCAATCCCTTACCTTGAAGTTCGGTTTGATTAATTTCACACCTTTTGGCGGGAGGGTTAGCCTACCACGACACTTGATCTATTTCAAATCTCACTTGGGGTGATCTCGGAAATGAGCCTTTGATGATTCGGTCATTAAATCGGTACCCTTGAGGGCTGCCTTGATTGGTATCGAAGACTCAAAGGCTGGGAGCATTAGCTGTTGGAATGACATGGAAAGCTCTTTTCTCGGTAACTTCTTTGATGATGACACGAAGTTTCCATTGGAACTCTCCTAGGCGAAGCGAGAAAAATGGGAGACAATTGACACCTTCGTTAAGCGTTTCATAATAAAGCTATGAATGCGAGAGATCAATTCTTGAAGAGTTCATTTTGAAGACTTGCCACAACAATCTTTCTATAGAATTGTTGGAAGTCATGGGGTTACACCACCAACCACTTGGAAAGAATTGAAACTCAGCGGTGAAGAAGCGAGCGGTTCATCGGGAGAAAGAAGAATGAGAGAGGTGAACCCACAGCGGTTCCCTCAAGCGAATTTTGTGCCCGTGGCAAAGGAAAGGCGCAAGCCAATCTTTGTTGAAGCAAATCGGGCATTCAACGGCAACAACAAAGCGTCTAGCGGCAACCGCAATTGAGGTTTCAACAAAACCTCAAAATTGCGAAGGCTCAGGATACTAGGTTCCAAAAGAGCTATACTTTCAAAGAGGAAGAAGTGCAGTTATCTTCAAATACCTCTTGGATAACAACAAGATCAAATTGCCTCAATCACAAATCAAGAGGAGGCTAACAAGACCTCGGACCCTAAATATTGTGCGTACCACGAAGGGTCCATCATCCAGACCAAGAGTTGTTTTGTTCTTAAAGACAAAATTCAAGCTCTAATCGATCACGGGAATCATAGCGGCGAAGAAGGAGAAGAAAGTTGGTTCAAATATGGTGGCTATCAACTTTGGATCTCTACGCCCATGTCATATTCTGAGAAGATTGTCCACGAGGTTGAAGTTAAAGCTGTTAATGATGATCCGCATGGGCAGCGTCGAGAAAGGGTTGGTATCATACCACGACTCCTAACGGCGAAGTACTTTGGATTCATCGGATCTTCTTCAAGATGAGCAATGGGCGGGTTCTTCTTCAACACGGAAGTCAAGCGTAAAGGCAAGCTCGTGCTCATATTTGGCAATTAGGAAGAGGGTGATGAAAAAGCTCCAACTCTTCGTCATCGAAAATGAACATGAAGTTCGTGTGAGAAGGTAACCCGGCTTATGCTACGAAGTGGGCATAAATTGATTATCAATACCGAGAATTCGATTCGAATGCCAAAACTCTAGCGGGCTGGGGGTGGCAATGACTCCACCTACACAATCTGGCGGCGAGGAAGTAGCTAAGGAGGATACAACCAAGCGAAAGATAAACAACCTCAAGAGGTGCAAGTCGAGGCGGTCGATTTAATCATCCGATTAGGAGGGACAAGCCAGGAAGTTCGAGCTCATCATATCGTTTTGGCGTTATGACCCGGTTAGCCAACATTCCGGCAAGGATAACTCTTTCACGAGTTACTACGTCTTTCTAAAGAGACTAGAAGCCTTACGAGGAAGCTTTAGGCGATTGAAGCTTTATCACTCAAGTCAAGCGGGTTAGGAGAAGACCGAACAACGCAACTTGGCGACAACACAATTCCCTTGCATAACCTTTGCAGAAGATATGCGGTGAAAAATTCGAAGCATGACGAGGCCATTATATTTCCTTTGGGTACATTGGCTCGATTAACGTCAGCGAGTTCAAGTTGATCACGGATCTGCGGTCGACATTATGCCACTCCGGTTGATGTATCATCTTGGAATTAGGCTAGCAAGTTGGCTTCTCTGAGCCGCGGTGATTTATGGATTTAATACCGGTGGTCGGACCTTTGGGTAAAATCGGATAAAGTGCCGACTTGGAGATCTCAAATCGAGGTTACATGTTATGTAATCGATCACGAGACTTCATATAACCTACTATTGGGTGGACCTTGGATCCACGGTAGCCTTATAGTCCCATCCACATTACATCGGTGCTTGAAGTATGTCGACGCGATAATGTGGTCAAAGGCGATGATGCGGATAAGCAACCATTCAAGGGGTTAGAAAATTATTTCTTGACTCTCTTTTGTATGGTCTTTGAATCCGATCTTGAACCATCGGCCCGAGTGCGGACAGCGGTAATGAAGGCGTCTGAGGCGGGCTCGATTCGATGGAAGCTTTGTATTTAATGACATCGAACCTCTTATGTCGATCTTGGCGGATCTGAATCGTCGGGGAGAAAGTTATGTGGCGGCTTGCGATGAATATATAATAAATGGCGATTTAGAGTATGTACATAGTGTTGATCTTGTAATGCGGTATTATGCGAGGGATCATGATGTACATGTACCACTCTCATCGTTGAACGGTGAAGAAATGCCTTCAAAGTTCGGCGGGATCAACATTCCTCCTTCCTTTGAAAGATGCAAAGCAAACAATCTTTGGAAAAGGAAGAAAATCTCCACCACAAGATTATTGTGAGGAATCGAAGATAGCAGCGATGATCCGTGCAAACATTTTTCAAATATAGCTCACAAGCACCATTACATGAAAAATGGGGATATAACCGTTACGGACCGGTCTTGGCCGGGCGGTGTTGGATTCGCCTCGACCCTCTCATGTTAGAAGGAAAGCCCGTCGTTATTATGAATATAAAAGTGCGGGCTATGTTTCTTCATCCTCGGCGAATCTTTGTTGGCAAATTGATGATCATGGCGGCTCGTCGATTCTTCGACTTGGGATTGGATTTTAGTCTTGGCGAAATGTTCAAGGGGCTAATGTCAATATGACCACAATAAGTCCTACGGTCGAAGAAGATGATTATTTACGAATGGGAAGACCCTTGGACTTTCCATCGAATGTTGATTCGTGATAGGTTTGAACAAAGAGAGCCTACAGAAGATCTGATTGTTCAAGTTAATATGGGTGATGAAGATAATCCGAAACCCATATTCATGAGTGGTAGTCTTCCTCGGAAGAAAAAGAATTGATTTCTCTTGTTAGGAATATATTGATGTATTAGCACGGAATTATGAAGACATGCACGGGCTTGATCGAGTAGCGATGCACCGACTTAATATCAAGCGAGAATCTAAACACGTGAAACAACAACGTGAAGATTTAGTCCACAAATCATGGAAGCAATCGTAGCTGAGGTTAAAACTCATAAAATCGGGTTTATCGGGGAAGAGCAACATCAGTTGGGTGGCAAATATTGTTCTGTTCTAAAAGAATGGGACAATTAGAATTTGCATCGATTTGAGATCTAAACTTGGCATGCCCTAAAGATGACTTTCCACTCCCCATCACGAGATGTCATCATAGATATCGTGTGGGTTTGAAAGAATGTCATTTATGGATGGGTTCTCTGGATATAATCAAATCAAGATGCATCGGCGATGAGAAACATACCTCATTCGGGCCTCTTGGCATCTTTTGTTATCCGTTATGCCCTTTGGTTTGAAGAGCGGGAGCTACTTATCAGCGGGCAATGACAAATATTTTTGAGGATCATCTAAGAAAGACCGTCGAATGCTATGTTGGCGATTTAGTAGTGGCAGGGATAAGAGCGATCATATTAAAGATCTCGGGATGGTATTTGAACTTATGCGGGGTCATCAATTGAAGATGAATCAACTAAATCTTTCTTAGGAATGGCGGTAAGTTCCTTGGTTTCGTCGTCACGTCAAAGGGAATTCATATTGATCCAGACAAGGTGAAGGCGATTAATGAATTACAACCCCCGAAGAATCTCAAAGAACTCAGAGGGTTGCAAGGGAGATTGGCTTATATAAGGCGGTTTATTTGAACCTTGCGGGCAAGTGTCGGCCGTTCTCCAAGCTAGCCAAGAAGGGTGTTTCATTTGTTTGGGATGATGCTTGTCGAAGGCTTTTGAAGATATTAAAATATATCTATCAAATCCTCTGTTCTCGTCGCACGAAATCGGGAAGGCCGTTCTTGATTTCGTCGAGGCGACCAACCATTCATTAAGTGCTTTATTAGCACAAGATGATGATACGGTCCGCGAACAAGCGGTATACTATTTGAGTCGGACAATGGTGGTGAATCCGATATCGATATCGAGAAAGAATGCCTAGCTTTGGTATTTGCGGTCGAGAAAATGCGTCATTACTTGGTGGACGGGCGATACATGTCATCTCGGATGTTAATCCAATTCGGTATTCATGACACAACCGGCTTCTTTGAATTGGCGATTAGCGAGATGGGCATTACTCCTTCATATCGACATCCACTTCAAGCGGCGAAGTCGGTGAAGGGACAAGCGATTTGTGATCTTCTAGCGTAGCGACCGTCGGCGATAAAGCTATACTTTATGAAGATTTACGGCGAAACCTACGAGGTTAATCACACTTCTCATGAATATGTGTGGCAATTATACTTGACGGGCGTCAGCGCAACCAATGTGGCGAGTGCTCCTGGATGTTCTAAGATTTCTGCCGGGGTCGGAGTTGTCTTAGTTTCCCCGGAGAAACATGTGATGCCTCGGGCTTATTCGTTGAGTGAGCCGTGCTCTAATAATGTGGCTGAATACAATGCGTTACTTATTGGGCTCAGTTTTGCTAAAGAGCTGGGGGTCGAATATCTCGAAGCGTTCGGAGATTCTCAACTCATAGTTAAGCAAATTAGTGGAGACTATGAAGTTAGAAATCGGTTTGATCCCATATCATGAAGCGGCAATAGAGATGGCAGAATCATTCAAAAGTTTCTTCATCGAATATATACCACGGCTTCAGAATGCTTATCTTAGATGCATTGGCGGCAGGCTGTTTCATTGGCGCAACCCCTCAAGCGAGCAATTCGTCCTTTGTGAGGACACACCAACTTTTCATACGAATATATTTTGGATGTCAAGGAAACACATGCTACTTCAGCGGGACTCGAACTTGAGATTGGCTTTCCTATTATAGATTATGTCTTACGGTATTTTCTGGGAAGATATAAAAGAAAGGGAATCTATCAGAAGAAGAGCAGAGATTCTACTACAGCGACATCTCGAACACTTTATCGTCGCCGCGTCACGATGGATTGTTACTCCGATGTCTTTCGACCAAGGAAGCGAAGAGGCACTTAAAGAAGCACATGCTACTTCAGCGGGACTCGAACTTGAGATTGGCTTTCCTATTATAGATTATGTCTTACGGTATTTTCTGGGAAGATATAAAAGAAAGGGAATCTATCAGAAGAAGAGCAGAGATTCTACTACAGCGACATCTCGAACACTTTATCGTCGCCGCGTCACGATGGATTGTTACTCCGATGTCTTTCGACCAAGGAAGCGAAGAGGCACTTAAAGAAGCACATGGCGGTACTTGCGGTGCGCATCAACTGGTCCTAAAGCGGGAGATAGACTAAGAAGGTTAGGCTATTATTGGCCGACCATGATTAGAGATGCAATTGAATATGCGAGGCGATGTCCGCGTGTCAAATACATGCAAATTACATGCATCGACCACGGAAGATCTACACCGTCGGCTACTTCTTGGCGTTTGAAACATGGGGAATGGATGTGGTAGGACCCATATTCCCCGTCGACAAAAGGTGATAAGCTTTATTTTGGCAATTACCGACTACTTCTCTAAATGGGTGAAGCAATTCCGCTCAAAGAAGTCAAAAGCGAGCAATTCGTCCTTTGTGAGGACACACCAACTTTTCATACGGAATATATTTTGGATGTCAAGGAAACACATGCTACTTCAGCGGGACTCGAACTTGAGATTGGCTTTCTATTATAGATTATGTCTTACGGTATTTTCTGGGAAGATATAAAAGAAAGGGAATCTATCAGAAGAAGAGCAGAGATTCTACTACAGCGACATCTCGAACACTTTATCGTCGCCGCGTCACGATGGATTGTTACTCGATGTCTTTCGACCAAGGAAGCGAAGAGGCACTTAAAGAAGCACATGGCGGTACTTGCGGTGCGCATCAACTGGTCCTAAAGCGGGAGATAGACTAAGAAGGTTAGGCTATTATTGGCCGACCATGATTAGAGATGCAATTGAATATGCGAGGCGATGTCCGCGTGTCAAATACATGCAAATTACATGCATCGACCACGGAAGATCTACACCGTCGGCTACTTCTTGGCGTTTGAAACATGGGGAATGGATGTGGTAGGACCCATATTCCCCGTCGACAAAAGGTGATAAGCTTTATTTTGGCAATTACCGACTACTTCTCTAAATGGGTGAAGCAATTCCGCTCAAAGAAGTCAAAAGCGAGCAATTCGTCCTTTGTGAGGACACACCAACTTTTCATACGGAATATATTTTGGGTGTCAAAGAAGCACATGGCGGTACTTGCGGTGCGCATCAACTGGTCCTAAAGCGGGAGATAGACTAAGAAGGTTAGGCTATTATTGGCCGACCATGATTAGAGATGCAATTGAATATGCGAGGCGATGTCCGCGTGTCAAATACATGCAAATTACATGCATCGACCACGGAAGATCTACACCGTCGGCTACTTCTTGGCGTTTGAAACATGGGGAATGGATGTGGTAGGACCCATATTCCCCGTCGACAAAAGGTGATAAGCTTTATTTTGGCAATTACCGACTACTTCTCTAAATGGGTGAAGCAATTCCGCTCAAAGAAGTCAAAGCGAACCTTGTCATCAAATTCATTAAACACCATATTATCTATCGATATGGTGTTCGAGAACAATTGTGCATGACAATGGTCCTCAGTTCATCGACAGCGCCTTTGTCGGATTCTGCGGCAAGTTCAGAATACAAGACGTCTCGTCCACAGCTTATAATCCCACTGCAAATGGTTTAGCTGAAGCCTTCAATAAGACTATCATCAAGATCTTAGCAAAGCTAGTCAAAACCAATAAGCGATTGGGATGATAAGCTTGGTGAAGCTCTTTGGGCATATCGCACCTGATTCGAACACCAGCGGATTCACACCATATTCCTTGGTATCACGGATGTGAAGGCTGTTTTGCCTTTAGAGATACAAATTCCGTCGCCGTGTAGCCCTTGCGATAGGGATGACAAGTGACGAACAACATCAAAAGCGTCTTGAAGAGCTTGAGATGTTAGATGAAAGCGGCAGGAGCTCGGCAACAAATTGAGCTATACCAAGCCAGAATTTCCAAAGCCTTTAACAAGAAAGTCCGGCATCGGAGTTTCAAGGAAGGAGACTTGGTACTCGCCGTCCGGCGACCAATGATTCTTAATTCCAAGAAGAAAGGCAAATTCCAACCCAAATGGGAAGGACCGTTTATAATTGATACGGTCTACTCAAATGGAGCATATCGCTTGATCACTCAAGATGGTGACAAGTTAATGATGCCAATTAACGGAAAGTTCCTGAAGATATATTATCCCTAATATATTCAGGATAATCCGTTTTCGCAGTATTGAATGATTAGACTTGTGAACAGTCACATTCACTAAGCTCTCATTCGGCTGAAAATCTTAAACGATTGAAGCCACCGATAATATTAACACCTATTATTAATTTCTTTCATGAAGCGAGGGTTCGTTTTAGCCCCAAGAGAAGACACAACGGGTTCGTTTTAAGCCCCAGAGAAAACACAAAGGGTTCGTTTTAAGCCCCAAGAAGACACAACGGGTTCGTTTTAGCCCCAAGAGAAAACACAAAGGGTTCGTTTTAGCCCCAAGAAGACACAACGGGTTCGTTTTAGCCCCAAGAAGACACAACGGGTTCGTTTTAGCCCCAGAGAAAACACAAGCGGGTTCGTTTTAAGCCCCAGAGAAAACACAAGCGGGTTCGTTTTAAGCCCCAGAGAAAACACAAGCGGGTTCGTTTTAGCCCCAAGAGAAGACACAATTCCAAAGGTTATGTATTCATTACATAGGCTGGTTATATTAAATCTCGCCTATTTATGCGTAGTGGGTGTTATTCTGTCCTTAAATCGGGGAATAAGTCGATCTAACACTGCGCCGTAGGGTAGTCAATTCAGTGATAATTGATAAAGCCTCATTATTCAATATCGTAGCACAAAGTCTGAGAGAATTTATTCTTTTAGCACAGCGTTATATGTAGAGCGGACTTAGATAATCTACATGCTAGCCCAATTCAAGCGGTAGTTGGTAAAGGCATATCAAATCCGTTGATGGTGAGGGTTTGCCAAAATCCTATTGAAATTATGTTTATTTGTTCAAAGCAGAATAGATGAAAACATGATAAAAGAAATTTTATTTCATGTAAAGTGAATTACAAAGTGTTGGCAAAAGCTAACAAAAGTGTTCTATGAAGATATTTGGCGGCAGCGGATCTGTTCTTCCGACTCAGCTTCGATCACGGTATTCTTGTTCCAATTCTTTCGAGAAGGACTCTAGAAGCATCATTAATAGTTAGAAGTTGAATAATCTTACGATCGATTCGTGAGACCTTTCATCGGATGCTTTCAATTGTTACGCGGTTTGGGCGAGTCTTCTCACGAACTAGCAAGATCAATTTTCGGGGAAACGCAGCTTCTTCAACATCTTGAGAGCTTTCTTGGTGGCGATCTCAAGGTCGTGCGTCTCGGCGAAGCGGACCAAGTCGGCGTGGCCTCATCCGTGTATTCAAGCTTGCCCTTAGGCAGCGGATTGAGCTTGCACTTGCTGTAGTTCTTCTTCAACGGTTCTTGGCTTGGCTTCTCTAGCTTGTGTAATAGACTCAACTTCGAGAAGAGATATAAGAAGAAGTACCCCGGACGAAGTCTCGAAGTTTACTCAGTTCTGTTCTAGGCTGGATCGGATCTTACGCAATGGAGTCGACCAAGTCGGAAAACCCTCCTCTCTTATGATATTTACATGCCGATCGAGGCAGCTTATTTGGTGAAGGAAGAACCTTTATTCACGACCTTTTCAATCAATTTATTGAGAAGGAATGTGAAACCATCAAGCTCTGCTTGATGACCATCTTCTCACGGATCCTCATCGCCATTAAAGCTTTAATTGTGTCATACGGTATGGAAGGAGCATTTGTGAAAGAAAGTGTAAGCTTAGAGGATTCGAACTCAAATTTAAAAAATCAAGATTGGAAGATATCTGGAATGCGGCTAGAAGATCCTCCGGCAAGTGTTGTTTCTACACTCATCAATTGACTTGGGGAATCACGGAGTTGATTCAATTTCGGGTTGGATAGCCGGTGGTCTGGGTGAATAATAGGGCCTTCAATTTGAGTTGTTTGCTCCATAGTTGGTTGTTAGGTCGTGAACCACGGCGGTCGAGTTCGGCTTGAGTAGTTGGTGGTCGGGTTGAACAAGCGGACTCTCGACAGCAGTGGATACAATGATGGACTCGGTAGGGAGAACAAGGGTTGAATCTCCAAATCTGAGACCTTGAGGAGTTTGTTCTCTGATGGTAATGCGAGTCCTACGGTGAGAATACCATCAAGTGTCAATTATCCGTTAAAAGGCCGACAAGACTTGGGCGATAAGACGCGTACCGACGAAGAGCTAGCTTCTACAATAGATTCCCTCGAGTAGGTTCGATAGCATCTCGAAATCGGATGTGGATCAAATTGAGAAAGAGATCATTTGGCGAAGCTTTGTTCAAATGACCCCTCGAAACTCTCTTCGTAATGCGGGCTCCGTTGGCCTCGGCTTTCATTTGTGACATCAACAATACGCTCACGGGTGTTAGTATACACATATCTACATATATGAGAATCATAATAACATATATGTACATACCAAGAGCGGTTCAGTGGGTTCGATAGATTTATCAAGCTCTCCTTTGAAGGCTGCTTCTCCCTCAATCTGCTCTTCCATCACTGCGATTCTGATGTATTAGTGCTTCAATTCAATGAAGGAGAACAAAAGTAAAGTTCAAATCTCATACCAAGACTTCGGCTCGCTTGGCTAACACTTGCGCTCATTTCTTGGAATTTTTCTAAAAGAATATGAGCGTTAGCAATAAGTGGAGGAACCAATTGAGACTCTTTCATGATTCTAAGTCGCCATCGGATGAAATGGTGGTACTGCGGCGGCACCCTCGAAGCGGAGGGATGTCAATGTCGGCGTCTGTAGTGGTATCGGGGCGTCACGATCCATAGTTTGGCGTTGGTATCTCGGTAGGATCCTCATAAGTGAGCGCTCTTGGAGGAGAAGGTTCATTTGGAACCTCGCCTTCTTGAGATAAGAAAAATGGAATAATTAATAATCATAGATGAAATGGTAAAGTCGAGATGATGAATCTGAGTCATACCTTCTCTTAGGCGGAAAATCGGTGTCTATCGCCTCGGGGAGTTGGTGATTTTAGGGATCTCGTGCGACAAAGCACGTGTGCGACCTTCTTCGTGCGCATTAAAGCTCGAGGCGATAGAAGTGGAAGTATGAGCGATCGGTGATGGGCGAGCCCTCTTTGGAGTATAAGTTGGGCGTTTCTTCTTCTTGAAGTGTGGGCTGTATAATCAAATTCTTCTTCTTCACTCTCTTCTTGGGCGACCTTCTTCTTGCCTTTTGATTTCTTTGAAGGGCGAGCTCGTTTGGGGAAGCACGGGTTGGTGTAGGCTCTGTCATGTCCTACTTCCGTGGAAGCATTAGGCTGCAATGAGCCATTTGCGGTATAGGAAAGTCATCTGAAGCTTGACCGGCGTGAGGCCCGAACTTGGCATTGGTGCGGCCGCTTATGTTCAATACGGTAGCGGGCACCGTCAATAAGACCTCCATGAGTCTTCATTCCCGATTTGAATTCCGACATAGATCAGTGCGTATGGCCCGGCGAAGCGGCATGGGAAATAAGGCTCGATATCGCGAGAATTCTTCACGGGAAGATCGGGTAACCAATGCGAATGTTCATTAGCCATCGGAAGCAACCAAGATCCAGAATAGTTCGACTTCCGCTAGGCCCGGCGGCATCTACAAGCATTTCATCATATCGGCTGAAAAGTTCGGAAACATTTGAAGAATTCCCAACTCTTAGCAATTACGAGTTGGCGAGATGCTTGAGACCAACATCTCGCTTTCCATTTACATTCTTCCAAGATCGTAAATAAAGGCGGTTCATAATCTACTATGTCGAGTACGTCATCGGATCACGGGCGATGGAGCACGAGCGAGCCATCAAATAAGTATCTGGCGGTTCTACTTTGGCGGTGGGATGTCGCTAGAAGACCCTTTACCCTTGTGGAAAACCGGAAACTATCCGTCGAGTCCCCATGAATGTCGCCACCATTCTTGGGAAGAAGAGAAAGGCGACGACCGGTGACCAGCTCAGCGGTGGGAAAAGCACTTCTAAAGCGGGGCATCGAAGATTGATGCGGGACTACACTTCTTCAACGGATAGCCAAGTAGCCCGCCAAGAGAGTTTGTGGCTTGATGCGCTTTTGTAGGCTGCCACAAGAAAGTCTCAAATTCGTTCCCTTAGGAATTTTGCCCTCGGCATATGGGGTAGTGAAGGATTGGGCATTTATCTTTGCAATTAGTTTGTTGATGGCGAAGGAGTGGAGGTTTTACGTTGATTACATCCTCGTCACCCTCTAAGTTACGGAATAGATAATGTGGCTGTTTATGGCTAATCTGCGGAAGCCTCCTAGCCTTCCGTCCCTTTGTCGCTATTGCGGCTTGATAGTGGCAAGTCGGCTCCCGAGAATATCATAAGCGGGTGATCTCTTCTCTTTCATTTCCCTCAATGCGTCGATTGGCGGAAAATATTCTTGATATGGTGCTTCACCCATTGGAAGACCGGACACCTTCATCATCTCATGAAGTGGTAGACCCAATTCCCCATTCTTCGTCGGGAAGGTGTTGGTATCTCGGTAGGATCCTCATAAGTGAGCGCTCTTGGAGGAGAAGGTTCATTTGGAACCTCGCCTTCTTGAGATAAGAAAAATGGAATAATTAATAATCATAGATGAAATGGTAAAGTCGAGAGATGATGAATCTGAGTCATACCTTCTCTTAGGCGGAAAATCGGTGTCTATCGCCTCGGGGAGTTGGTGATTTTAGGGATCTCGTTTGGGGAAGCACGGGTTGGTGTAGGCTCTGTTGTGTTCTACTTCCGTGGGGCGTTAGGCGCAATGAGCCATTTGCGGTATAGAAAAGTCATCTGAAGCTTGACCGGCGGCGAGGCCCGAACTTGGCATTGGTGCGGCCGCTTATGTTCCAATACGGTAGCGGGCACCGTCAATAAGACCTCCATGAGTCTTCATTCCCGATTTGAATTCCGACATAGATCAGTGCGTAGCCAAGCCCGGCGAAGCGGCATGGGAAATAAGGCTCGATATCGCGAGAATTCTTCACGGGAAGATCGGGTAACCAATGCGAATGTTCATTAGCCATCGGAAGCAACCAAGATCGAGAATAGTTCGACTTCCGCTAGGCCCGGCGGCATCTACAAGCATTTCATCATATCGGCTGAAAAGTTGGAAACATTTGAAGAATTCCCAACTCTTAGCAATTACGAGTTGGCGAGATGCTTGAGACCAACATCTCGCTTTCCATTTACATTCTTCCAAGATCGTAAATAAGGCGGTTCATAATCTACTATGTCGAGTGTCATCGGATCACGGGCGATGGAGCACGAGCGAGCCATCAAATAAGTATCTGGCGGTTCTACTTTGGCGGTGGGATGTCGCTAGAAGACCCTTTACCCTTGTGGAGAAAACCGGAAACTATCCGTCGAGTCCCCATGAATGTCGCCACCATCGCGGAAGAAGAAAGCGGCGACCGGTGACCAGCTCAGCGGTGGGAAAAGCACTTCTAAAGCGGGGCATCGAAGATTGATGCGGGACTACACACTTCTTCAACCGGATAGCCAAGTAGCCCGCCAAGAGAGTTTGTGGCTTGATGCGCTTTTGTAGGCTGCCACAAGAAAGTCTCAAATTCGTTCCCTTAGAATTTTGCCCTCGGCATATGGGGTAGTGAAGGATTGGGCATTTATCTTTGCAATTAGTTTGTTGATGGCGGAAGGAGTGGAGGTTTTACGTTGATTACATCCTCGTCACCCTCTAAGTTACGGAATAGATAATCGTGGCTGTTTATGGCTAATCTGCGGAAGCCTCTAGCCTTCCGTCCCTTTGTCGCTATTGCGGCTTGATAGTGGCAAGTCGGCTCCCGAGAATATCATAAGCGGTGATCTCTTCTCTTTCATTTCCCTCAATGCGTCGATTGGCGGAAAATATTCTTGATATGGTGCTTCACCCATTGGAAGACCGGACACCTTCATCATCTCATGAAGTGGTAGACCCAATTCTCCATTCTTTGTTAGGAAGGTGTTGGTATCACGGGTTGTAGATTTCCGGCAATGCGAGGAAATGATCTGGTGGGAGGAATTCCATACATGCTATACGGATGGGAACATATAATCAATTTCTTTGAGTTCCGACTCCATCGATTAGAGCGTAAGCTGTCATCGTGTCCACCATCGATTCGTGATAGAATGTACCCAACGAAGCAGGTGAGATTTCTTAGGAGGCAACTCCCTTCCTATTTTGGCCAGCGATTCTTCAATGTGTCGGCTTTGACCATCAGTTCATCATGAGGTGGGCGTCACGACCCACAAGGCGGGTAAAAGCCCTAATATAGTTCTTGTCGCTAGAACACAGGCTAGCGCCCTGGCGATATATCCGCGGTGTATGCGTTCCAAATCTTGATCGATCTCGGGACATATTCCTCTTAAGCGATAAATTGCGCGGCCGCAAGAGTGAATGATGGCGGGCAAGCGGAGGTAAATAAAGATTAGAGCCATCACCTTCATACGACCATGGTTCGGTCCGAGCGGATAAGGCTTACGGATCCATAGCAGAATCCCGAATAAATAACTGGACTTCCTCATTATCTCTGTGGATCCAGCATTTTTTGTTAGTGGAGCGTCGGTGATCATTCTTCGTAAATCGCGACGATAACCATGTTCTAACGCTTCCAATAATGCAGGCGCATTTGGACCGGCGAGGAGCATCGATCACTAGTGGCATCTCTTGAGAAGAGGAAAACAGTACATGCAATCCACTTGGCTCATGAACATTGAATGCCGTAGGGGGAAACTCAACTGCAAAGCACACATATACTTATAAGTGCCGAGTTAAAATTAACATCAAAAATGGCTAAGTGTTGGGACAGCGACTTCGCCCGAAGCGAGGCGGTTTCAAGCTACCTCGCCCGGCGAGGCAGTTCAAGCTGCCTCGCCCGGCGAGGCAGTTCAAGCTGCCTCGCCCGGCGAGGCGGTTTCAAGCTACCTCGCCCGGCGAGGCAGTCCCAGCTATCTCGCCCGAAGCGAGGCGACCTCGACGCGCCTACGCAAACCGCGAGACAATGAAGCTTTGTTCGTTGATTTGACAAGTGTTTTGGCTATGCAAAACACTTGTTTTAGCGAGATCCACACAAAGGAGGACCTCGACTCTTCTCAAATGCCTGCATAAAGGAGAACAAATGAGGATTTTATACAAAAATGCAAACTTTTCAACCCAAAATAAGTGCATATATCGAGAAGAACTCACCCCAAAAGGCGAAGCGGTCGGTTCTTGACATCGAGAGGTTTGAGAGCGGTTTACCCTTGGGGACCACGAGATCTCTTGGGAGACATAGTAAAAGATTTGATTTTGGGCTTGAGAACAAGAAAAGGTCGGTTTTGATGAAACTTAGAGCAAGAAAAGCTCGAGGAGGCCTAGGGTTTGATGAAGAGGCTTGGATCGATAGAGGCGAGGAGGAGGCCGATTTTGTGGTGAAAAATCGACCAAAACGAGAAATCTCAAAGAAACCGAGCGAAACCCTAGATCTAAAGAGATCTTTGGGACTAATTTGAGGAGTTTGAGGGATTCTTGGGTTAGTAGAAGATCAAAATAGGGTTTGGGAAGGTTTAAGAAAATTTTGAAGTCTGAGGCGGGATATCGTATGGGGTTAAAACCCTAGGTATCGGGTTTATAAAGTCACAGGCACCGCTTCACTCTCTTTGGCGAGACACTTTATCTTTGCCTCGCTCAAACTCTTTGGCGAGACACCTCATCTTGCCTCGCTCAAGTCATTTGGCGAGACACCTCATCTTGCCTCGCTCAAGTCCTTTGGCGAGACATCTCATCTTGCCTCGCTCAAACTCTTTGGCGAGACACTTTATCTTTGCCTCGCTCAAGTCCTTTGGCGAGACATCTCATCTTGCCTCGCTCAAGTCCTTTGGCGAGACATCTCATCTTGCCTCGCTCAAACTCTTTGGCGAGACATCTCCGTTGCCTCGCTCAAGTCATTTGGCGAGACACTTTATCTTTGCCTCGCTCAAACTCTTTGGCGAGACATCTCATCTTGCCTCGCTCAAGTCCTTTGGCGAGACATCTCATCTTGCCTCGCTCAAGTCATTTGGCGAGACACTTTATCTTTGCCTCGCTCAAACTCTTTGGCGAGACATCTCATCTTGCCTCGCTCAAGTCATTTGGCGAGACACCTCATCTTGCCTCGCTCAAGTCATTTGGCGAGACACCTCATCTTGCCTCGCTCAAACTCTTTGGCGAGACACTTTATCTTTGCCTCGCTCAAGTCATTTGGCGAGACACTTTATCTTTGCCTCGCTCAAGTCATTTGGCGAGACACTTTATCTTTGCCTCGCTCAAACTCTTTGGCGAGACATCTCCGTTGCCTCGCTCAAGTCATTTGGCGAGACACCTCATCTTGCCTCGCTCAAACTCTTTGGCGAGACATCTCCGTTGCCTCGCTCAAACTCTTTGGCGAGACACTTTATCTTTGCCTCGCTCAAGTCCTTTGGCGAGACATCTCATCTTGCCTCGCTCAAGTCCTTTGGCGAGACATCTCATCTTGCCTCGCTCAAACTCTTTGGCGAGACATCTCCGTTGCCTCGCTCAAGTCCTTTGGCGAGACACTTTATCTTTGCCTCGCTCAAACTCTTTGGCGAGACATCTCATCTTGCCTCGCTCAAGTCCTTTGGCGAGACATCTCATCTTGCCTCGCTCAAGTCCTTTGGCGAGACACTTTATCTTTGCCTCGCTCAAACTCTTTGGCGAGACATCTCATCTTGCCTCGCTCAAGTCATTTGGCGAGACACCTCATCTTGCCTCGCTCAAGTCATTTGGCGAGACACCTCATCTTGCCTCGCTCAAACTCTTTGGCGAGACACTTTATCTTTGCCTCGCTCAAGTCATTTGGCGAGACACTTTATCTTTGCCTCGCTCAAACTCTTTGGCGAGACACTTTATCTTTGCCTCGCTCAAACTCTTTGGCGAGACATCTCCGTTGCCTCGCTCAAGTCATTTGGCGAGACACCTCATCTTGCCTCGCTCAAGTCCTTTGGCGAGACATCTCCGTTGCCTCGCTCAAACTCTTTGGCGAGACACCTCATCTTTGCCTCGCTCAAGTCCTTTGGCGAGACATCTCATCTTGCCTCGCTCAAACTCTTTGGCGAGACACCTCATCTTGCCTCGCTCAAACTCTTTGGCGAGACATCTCCGTTGCCTCGCTCAAACTCTTTGGCGAGACACTTTATCTTTGCCTCGCTCAAACTCTTTGGCGAGACACCTCATCTTTGCCTCGCTCAAACTCTTTGGCGAGACATCTCATCTTGCCTCGCTCAAACTCTTTGGCGAGACATCTCATCTTGCCTCGCTCAAGTCATTTGGCGAGACACCTCATCTTTGCCTCGCTCAAACTCTTTGGCGAGACACTTTATCTTTGCCTCGCTCAAGTCATTTGGCGAGACACTTTATCTTTGCCTCGCTCAAGTCATTTGGCGAGACACTTGTTCATGTCTCGCCATGGCGAGACACTTTATCTTTGCCTCGCTCAAACTCTTTGGCGAGACACTTTATCTTTGCCTCGCTCAAGTCATTTGGCGAGACACTTTATCTTTGCCTCGCTCAAGTCCTTTGGCGAGACACTTTATCTTTGCCTCGCTCAAACTCTTTGGCGAGACACCTCATCTTGCCTCGCTCAAACTCTTTGGCGAGACACCTCATCTTGCCTCGCTCAAACTCTTTGGCGAGACATCTCCGTTGCCTCGCTCAAGTCATTTGGCGAGACACCTCATCTTGCCTCGCTCAAACTCTTTGGCGAGACATCTCCGTTGCCTCGCTCAAGTCATTTGGCGAGACACTTTATCTTTGCCTCGCTCAAGTCCTTTGGCGAGACACTTTATCTTTGCCTCGCTCAAGTCCTTTGGCGAGACATCTCATCTTGCCTCGCTCAAGTCATTTGGCGAGACACTTTATCTTTGCCTCGCTCAAGTCATTTGGCGAGACACCTCATCTTGCCTCGCTCAAACTCTTTGGCGAGACATCTCCGTTGCCTCGCTCAAGTCCTTTGGCGAGACACCTCATCTTGCCTCGCTCAAGTCCTTTGGCGAGACACCTCATCTTGCCTCGCTCAAACTCTTTGGCGAGACATCTCCGTTGCCTCGCTCAAGTCCTTTGGCGAGACATCTCCGTTGCCTCGCTCAAACTCTTTGGCGAGACATCTCCGTTGCCTCGCTCAAGTCCTTTGGCGAGACACTTTATCTTTGCCTCGCTCAAGTCATTTGGCGAGACACTTTATCTTTGCCTCGCTCAAACTCTTTGGCGAGACACCTCATCTTGCCTCGCTCAAGTCCTTTGGCGAGACACCTCATCTTGCCTCGCTCAAGTCCTTTGGCGAGACATCTCCGTTGCCTCGCTCAAGTCATTTGGCGAGACACCTCATCTTGCCTCGCTCAAGTCATTTGGCGAGACACTTTATCTTTGCCTCGCTCAAGTCCTTTGGCGAGACACCTCATCTTGCCTCGCTCAAGTCATTTGGCGAGACACCTCATCTTGCCTCGCTCAAGTCCTTTGGCGAGACACCTCATCTTTGCCTCGCTCAAGTCCTTTGGCGAGACATCTCATCTTGCCTCGCTCAAGTCATTTGGCGAGACACCTCATCTTGCCTCGCTCAAGTCATTTGGCGAGACACTTTATCTTTGCCTCGCTCAAGTCCTTTGGCGAGACACCTCATCTTTGCCTCGCTCAAGTCCTTTGGCGAGACATCTCCGTTGCCTCGCTCAAGTCCTTTGGCGAGACACTTTATCTTTGCCTCGCTCAAGTCATTTGGCGAGACACCTCATCTTGCCTCGCTCAAACTCTTTGGCGAGACATCTCATCTTGCCTCGCTCAAGTCATTTGGCGAGACACCTCATCTTTGCCTCGCTCAAGTCCTTTGGCGAGACACTTTATCTTTGCCTCGCTCAAACTCTTTGGCGAGACACTTTATCTTTGCCTCGCTCAAGTCCTTTGGCGAGACACCTCATCTTGCCTCGCTCAAGTCATTTGGCGAGACACCTCATCTTTGCCTCGCTCAAACTCTTTGGCGAGACATCTCATCTTGCCTCGCTCAAACTCTTTGGCGAGACATCTCCGTTGCCTCGCTCAAACTCTTTGGCGAGACATCTCATCTTGCCTCGCTCAAGTCCTTTGGCGAGACATCTCATCTTGCCTCGCTCAAGTCCTTTGGCGAGACACCTCATCTTGCCTCGCTCAAACTCTTTGGCGAGACATCTCCGTTGCCTCGCTCAAACTCTTTGGCGAGACACTTTATCTTTGCCTCGCTCAAGTCATTTGGCGAGACACTTTATCTTTGCCTCGCTCAAACTCTTTGGCGAGACATCTCATCTTGCCTCGCTCAAGTCCTTTGGCGAGACACTTTATCTTTGCCTCGCTCAAGTCATTTGGCGAGACACCTCATCTTGCCTCGCTCAAGTCATTTGGCGAGACACTTTATCTTTGCCTCGCTCAAGTCATTTGGCGAGACACCTCATCTTTGCCTCGCTCAAGTCCTTTGGCGAGACATCTCATCTTGCCTCGCCCGGTGGCGAAGCGGCATATATGGCGGCTCGGTACGCAGCATGCTTGCAAATGTGGAGCACTTATGACTTGTGTTTCTTGGAGGGCACGTTTCCCAAGGACTATAAATACCCCCTACATCCACTTGGGCGGGGATCGGCATTTGGCAATCGAGATCAAAGAAATCGAGCTTTTGCAAGGAGAGAGAATCAAGCTTCCAAAGTTCAAGAACCACGATCCACGGAGATTCCTCGAGTTTAAGCTTTGACTTATTCTTGAGAAGAGTAGATATCTTACTTTGCTAAGATATTTGCTTAAGTTCTTGTTTCCTTTGCGAAGCATCAACTAAACCCGTCGATTCGGCGATCATTTTCGGTGGTCCACGGATTCTGGCGTCCCGACGCGAGGAAAAGTCCCACAAAAGCGGAGATCTACACTTGTAGTATCTTTTGTTCGAGTTTGTGAGAGTTCTTGAAATTTCTTTGTAGCGAAAATTAAGGTGTAATTTTCTTAAGTTTTGTAATGGAAATGACAAAGAAATCAACTTTCGACCCAAACACCAAGTAAGCGACCGCCCTTCTTGTTCAACTTAGAGAGCGGTTGACACTTCCACGATAGGTTCGATATGAACCGTTGGATGTCATGTCGCCCTTGTAACCCCGAGTTCCCTCAAATTTCTTGGAGGTTGTAAATCTTGAATCGCTTTCACTTTATCGGGATCGACATGGATTCCTTTGTTGGTGGCAATGGCCAGGAACTTGCCATGGACATCCCAAGGAAGGATTTGGCGGGGTTCATCTTTAGTTGATGAATTCGCATGAGTTCGAATACCGTTCTAAGATCTTTGATGTGATCTTTTTGTCCGCGGCTTTTCACAACCAAGTCGTCGGCGTAGCATTCGACCGTTTTCGGAGATGATCTGGAAAATTTTCGTCATCGCTTCGGCGATATGTGGCCGGCATTTTGAGGCGAGCGGCATGACCGTGTAGCAATATATTAGATGGGCGTTACGAGCGGCGTGTGTTTGGCATCATCGGGGTGCATCTTGATCGATTGTACCAGAAACCATCCATGAGCGACATTCTTTCAAATCCACCGCGTATTGTCGACTATGACATCGGTGATTGGAAGAGGAAAGTCGTCTTTCGGACAGCGACATTCAAGTCTCTGTAGTCGACCACGGATCCTAATCGAACCATTCTTCTTCATGGCCAGGGGCGATATTAGCCACCCAATCCGGATGTTGAATTTCCTTGATGAATCCGATTCTATGAGTTTCTTCACCGTCAGCGATTGCTGTAAAATTTGTGGGCGAGCAGTCTTCTTGCGTTTAGCGGGTTTGACATCCGCCTTGATGTTGGTGATGTGTCGCTACATTAGGGTCGAGTCACGCGCATGTCCTCGTAGCTCCAAGCGAATACATCGATATACTCCCTAATTAGGGTGATCAACTCTTCCTTCTCTTCCAAGGGAAGGGTATTGCTGATGTTTATGAGTTTAGGATGCTCTTCGTCACCCATATTAACCTGGACTACCTCGTCCTTAGTGGGGGGTTCTCTTTGTTCGAATCTATCCCCAAACTGCTCTTTGAGTTGATGGATCCATGGGTCTTCCCATGTTGGTATATCTTCATCATCCTCAATTGCAGCAGGATCGACCGTAGCCATATTTGACATCAAAACCTTGAAAGCTTCTCAGAGGTGTGGAATCCCAGAAGAATCGGGCGAATGTCAGTCTCCCTCATCGGGTGAATTATTATCAATCAGTCACGAGCATTCATCTTCTGAGGAGGATTCGTATCCCAATCCCCTTCTAAATGCGTAGTAGTTATCCGGCTTCCCTCTTGGTACATATGCCGCTTTAGGGGGGGCTCGAGGACCTCGCCCAAAACATAGACCTTCCCCTTGTGTCAAGTTGTACCCCCACTTCTTCATGATACCCAGTGTTTCTGGACTATATCTGAATGTGTGGAGGATAGGCCCATTGTCATCTTCATCTTCTTCTAAGAAATGATTCGCGTTGGGCGCATCTCCTTTTCAGTAAACCAAGTCTTTTTCACTACTTGATCTTCGTGGGATGACGAGTGTTGTTCCAAAGGAGTCTCGGAACTGCTTTTGTGTAAAGCAAGATGACCGAGTTGGTAGATGCAACTCTCGATCGTTGTATAAACCTGTCATCACACCATTCAAAAACGAAGGGTACTCTAAATCGTCATTTATTGATTCATCGGCAATTTGCCAATTACAATGTTCATCTGACGATTCTTCATCGTCAAGATTGATTACAAGGGGTACAATGTCATTTAGAACAAAACCACCACTATAACCAAGCCCGGCCGGTATCGGCTTCTTCACGTCCGTGCTTTGGGCGATGATTGATTTAGGACTCATTCAGTAGAGGAGAGAATCGGTGAAATAATTCTCTATCCTTAAGCGGTTATTTGTCGCGACCACCGCCTTGACCTCATTATTAGTGTCTACATATTTGAGACAACGATGAAGAGTAGATGGGACTATAGCGTTCTTGTGAATCGAGTCGACCCAACAATAAGTTATAGGAAGTCTGCGTCAATCACATAGCGGTGACTTGGACTTTAAGTCCCCATTTGGCACTTTATCCGAATTTTACCAAGAGACCGGTGTTAAATCCGTGAATCCGTGCGTGCTGAAGCTTCTGGCGGGGATTCAAGGTGATACATGAGGCGAGGGGCATGATGCTCCTGTGGAACCGTATCGACTTGGATCGGTTAACTTCACTAGAGCCAACATACCCGGTGAAGTATAGCGGCCTATCGTGCTTAGAATCCCTCGTCGCATATCCTCCTTTGTAAAAGTGATGCGGGGAAGTGTTTAGCCAAGGTTGCATTGTTGGGCCGACTCTTACGGACTCGGCTTAATGGAGTGAAAGACTTACGAATCGGCTAGAGCCTCTTGTAAAGCTTCGGGTCTCCTTCGACAAGCGAACCTTCGTGAGAGTTATTCTATCAGGGATGTTTGCCAATTGGGCCATGACATCAAAGCAGTATGGAGAGCTCGATGTTCCCGATCTATCCCTCAGAATCGGGCGATTGAATCGGGACTGCTTCGGGAGTTGAGCTTCACGGGCACGAGGTTGTTTCTCTTTTACTTGGTACTTTTTCTTTAGCGGTATGCTGTTGTCCTTTCACACTTGCAGTGAGGAGTTCGTAGCCACCCGGTTACGGCGTCTTCCGTTTGGATTTGGAGCCTCAGGATACTTGTAGCTGTATTCGTGTCCACTCCTTGTGGCGAAGACTTCTTCTTCAGAAAACTGGAAAGTCGCCACTTCTTCATCATCCTTCTCTGGAATTGCTGAAGCAGCATGACATAGTTTGCCTTTTCCTTTGGACTTCTTTTTGGCCGAATATGTAGTCCAGCGATGCGTCTTCCGACAAGTCAGGGTGGACCCAAAGGATTTCTCCGTTTGCTGTCGTGTGTGGTACGAGCCCCTTCTCACGTTGCCCGTGAGGATCTTCATTCACCATCTTCATTCCTACCTTCACAACTGGCGTCGGTTGAAACCAATCCAAAGGAACTGATCCGAAGCTTATAGAGACTACATTTGCTCCCACCTTCTTCTCTTTAGAGGGTTTTGGAGTAATGACTCCAACATCGATCAAGGCTTGAATCTTGTCCTTGAGATGGTAGCAGAACTTTGTAGGATGATGTACCGCCCTGCGGTAAGCGCAGTACGTAGGATCTGTAACCTTCTTTGCTTCCTCTTGGTTCACAATTGGGGGCAACTGGATCTTATTGTTCTCCAGAAGGTATTTGAAGATGTCCGGAACCTCCTCGTCTTTGAACGAGTAAGTTTTGGGGAACCTTGAACCGGAAGGTTTCTGATTTTGAGTTTGTTGTCGCCATTAAGCTGCGATTGTGGTGGTGCACGTTGTTGCGACTGTTGTTGTGGTTGCAGTTCGAACGTTTGATTAGCGTCTACAGACTTTGCTGGCGCTTTACCTCTGCCACGTGGCACAAAATTCTATTTGTTCGTGTTTATTGCCGGCTGGCCTCTTTCTGCTTTCTTCCTCTTAAGGAACCTTTCAGCTTGCTCTCCACGAACCTTCAAGTCCTTCCACGTTATAGATGGTGCTGTCCCCATTACTTCAAGCACATCCAAGGACAGATTATTGTGGCAGGTTTGGAGAATAAATTCCTCCGTGATGGGATCCCGACAATTCATCGCTTTGTTACGGAATCGTTTGACGAAGGCGTCTATTGTTTCTCCGTCCTTTTGCTTCTCGTCGAGCAATGTCCCGATCGATGCTTCGGTATCGTCGTCGAAGAAATTAGTGAGGAAGCTAGACTCCATGTCGTCCCAGCTGTGAATGCTCCCCGGCTTGAGGCGGCGGTACCAATCGAAGGCCCGCGAAGGGTACCAACGAATGGCCAGAACCATCGGGGCTCATTTGGGATATTACCCCAAGTGGGACTTGAAGTATATCAGGTGTTGAGTTGGTGAACCCTTCCCGTCAAACGGCGTGAAGTTTATTAAGTTAAACTTTGCCGGGTATGGGATTGACTCCCACTCCCTAGGATATGGGCAAGGGATGCGGTTTTCTTCACCTCTTGGCGGAATCGAGAGTTGATTTTGCTCGAGGTCTTTGATCTTCTCACTCTCATGAGCAACAACGTCTACATTATGCCCAGCGTTGCGTGGTTCAGGAGGGTTGTCATCCTCTTGTGCTTCGTCCTGGTCTGAATCGCTGTCATCTTGGTCAATGTCGATGCACTGACTCGATTCCCCTCGATGTTTTGTCAAGGCTTGGATCTGTTGGTCATGCATTTCTCTCATCGTCTGCATGGCCATATCCATCTCTAACTTGAAGTTTTCCCGTTGCTTATTCAATGCTTCGTCTAGCATTTTAGCCACTTGATCTGTACTGATCATAAGCGTTTCTTGAGGGCACCCTTTGCTAGATACAGTATTATCAGAGGCAATTGCGGAGCCAACATCCGACGCATCATCCTCTGCGGGTATCCCTCTCAGAAGTTTATCGTAATTGGACCGTCGGATAGTACCGGACCGCAAACGAGTTAACCGTTGTGATGCGCTAGGAATAGTCCGTGACGACGGTTCTTTGCCGGTCATATTATTAGTGACCTCTGGCAATTCATCCTCTCGGGATGTCATCCTTCTGCGAAATCGCCTTGACCTAGGTCTTGGCGTGTCGGTGCTAAGTCTCTGGAAGACCGAGACTCTTTCTGGAGTTTCTTGACAATAATTACACTCCGAGAGCACTGTTTTGATAAGCTTGGAGCATAAGCATGACTGTGTTGGCTTGGGAGAACCTCTTCGAGATTTCTTCGTACCCCCAGTACGATAGTATAACTCGTCGGCATGAGTGCCGGAGCGTTCTCCCGTATGTCGGGACGACCTCTCGGGTATAACGCTCTCATCGTCAGATGAAAACGTCTCCTTCCGAGGACGGGTAGTTTCGTAAAAACTGCCAAAAGTAACCCGCCTTGACTTTCGTCGGTGTGGGCGTGAAGTCTCGGCGGACTCTCGGACTTCGACTTTCAGTCCGGTATGGAGAGCTGTAGGAATCTTCTTGTCTTTGTGGGTGCGACCCCCTGTATTAAGAGTGGCCCGCGATTCCTTTAGCGGACCCAGGCGATCCTTGATGGTAAGCCTGGCAGTGCGTGGCGAAAGTTGGCCGCCCGAAAGTTTGGATCTGAACAGGAGGTAATTTGGCGTCGAAACAACTTTGTTGAGGTGCTCACAACTTCGATTTGACCACGGGGCGAGTTGGCTCTGCGAGCTGGGCTTGGATGCCGGGTTATTGGTGAAGCGTCCCGGAGCTTCTAACCCGAGTTGTTGACGACTTCTTGGCCGCCTCCTTCTTCAACTCGCGGGCTTGTTGCACCAAAGCCCTTGCTTGTGCGAGGAGCGCGCGGCGCTTCCGGATACACTCCTGAAGTGTGGAACGGTTTCGTTTGACTCGGACCCATTCATTCGTTGCCGGCCTGTAGGAGTCGGCTACGATCTCAGACTTCAGTCTCTGAGTTAACCTGGATCTTAGATCCGCCTCATAGCGAACCCCATCAATTGATTCTTTTGCTTGGGCAGTTTGTTTTGCCAGGCATTGACGTCGCCTCTGACGGGCTCTCTTAGAGAGAGTCACGACGCCATTGACGGGAACTTCCTCCTGAGGAGATAGAGGTTCTGAAAATTTGGCCGCTTTGCCGGCCGAGGAACCACCGTTGTCTGCAGTCTTGACGGCGGTGGTGGTGGATTTTCTCGCCTCCGCATCTGAGGCCGATTGGGTCTTCCTTGCAGCGGAGACCATCTTGGACTTGCGGGGGGAGCTGAATCTGGACGAGGAAGAGAGGTACTCCTCGTACTTCTTTTGGTCGAACTCGACCTCTTCTATCACCGGGATCTGGATCCGCGGTTGCGACACGACGGCTTCTTTGTTGAAGCCGTTGGCTCCCACTGTGGTCGCCAGCTTGTTCGCGGGGAAAGTTGTTTTGTTATTCATTGTTTGTTGAACTTGTTTACAGCTTCGTTGGCCTACAACAAAATTCAAACAAAAAAGAAAATGCCTTTTTATTTCAGGCGTACAATGAAAACAAAAATTACAACTTTTTCCTTTTGTGAACAAATGCTCGGATCTCTATTATTCGGGATCCTCGCTTGTGTGGGTTCTTCGCCTGTGCCGGGGACTTTTTATTCGTCCGTGGACTACCGCGCAATTCAGATCCAGGTGGAAACACGGGTTCGGAACTACGACGAGGGGCTCAAGCCAATGGGAAACGGTTCCGAGGGATCACACTCACGAAGGATAGGATCGCATTCGGGATCACACTCACGAAGGAGAGGATCGCCGAGCGGTGAGATCTACTAGGAGAAATCACATGACTCAGAGCTTCCAATTCCTGCTTACCTCGTGATCGTAGATCCGACGGCGATCGAATCGTCACGCGTTTCGAATCGGTGCGGCCGATGGCTCGAGAACTCTCTCACAAATGTCAAAATCCGAGATCTCGAAAATCCGACCAAAATCCGACCTCCCAAAATCCCCAATAGGAAAACCCCTATTTATAGAATAGGGGAATCGACAAGTGGCTCGGGCACTTGGTAGAACCACGACCAAGGTGGTAGAGGTAACTCGCCAAGTTGGCCGAGGTTCAAGCCCGCTTTGTCGCTTTTTCTGGCCTTCGTAATTTTTCTCCGGTGACGTCTCCGTTGTGTTTGAGTCCGTATCCGTTCAACTTCCAGAGCTCAATCGGCTCATTCACGTTGACGGACTAAGTACGGTTGATTCCGTCTCGTCGACGTTTGAGTTTAGTCAACTCGCCTCGTCAAACTTCGTCATCGGGTTTATTCCACAATACGTCGTTTTGTTGACTCGTACGCCTTGTCGACTCACTTTATGCGTTCGTCGACTTGCTCTATGCATTTTGCGGCGTAATCACGTCGTCAGCACTTCTGGGTCGCGTTGTCGGATGGGTCATCGGTTGTCAGCCCACCGTCACAAGTCTCGCTCGGGTACTGATAAGCAATTTTCAACGCCTACACCGCCATATCCAATACCATTGTACATACAAAATACAACCAAGACCACAAAATAAACATCAATTCAATGTAGCCCCTGATTCAGACACTCTCCCTTTGGATAGAAATAGGGTTACGATGCGAGCTCTACGTCTCACACAATTCTTTTATTCTATTAAAATCGGGTGATCGGAGATGAGGTTGAATATATATGCCATTAAGAACACCCCACAATCTAAGCTACTGCAAGTACAATTATAATAATTTACTATCAATAATTTTTGTGTTAGAACATACGGAAAAACAATAACATACAAAGAAGTTGAATACACTTACCCACGTTGTTAAGGTCTTTCAACATTCTCTATCTCATGAAAAGCGCAAATATCCAATTTTTAATTATCAAGAATGGAAGGCATAAGTTTCTCTCTGAAATCAATAGCATCAAACATGCATTCGCGAAGAGAGGAGTAGTGATAGAACTTTTTCTCCTTTAGAGACAAAACCAGCATGTGCTAATGAAATAAATTTTAAAGTAGAAAAATAATCTTATCAAGCTCAAGGATTCTTCGTTAATGTCTTAAACATACGATCGATACTTAACAGATTATTTTGAAAAATGCATCTCTACAAATAGGCTCATTTTCAGTATTTAACATAACATATAAATATTACTTATAATCTCCAAATAGATTTGTACTTACGGTTACCCATGGACTACAAATGCGTATGTCATTTGTAAATTTTTGATTTTCTTCCATCAACCTATTTACAAGCACAACAGATGAGGTTATGACCTGAAATGCACATATCAAAATAAAATTAGAACACTTACAAGCATTATGTAGCAGTTATCAATATAGTAAGAAAATATCTTTTGTTCTAAATTTCTAAATCATTGCATCTTTCAGATTTTCCTATAGGTTTATGATTCTCAATTGCCATTTCACTGATTATTTTCAGAATCTCAACTCTGAATATGATTCGAGTACATGTATTGTATGAAGCATGAAAAAAGGATACTTACATCGGAACCAATTGCAGCTCTTGTAAGTAGGTCATATGCATCTTTGCGGGTTAACCAAGCATCATTAGATGTCCACACGCATTTCTCCCTACATAGGTAAAAACTTAGTGCATATTGCTCAATCAGCACATGTCAATAGAAACTTCTTCCAAGTCATAAAAATGGATTTTTCGAACTCCTTACATGGTCATGTTTTTTTCTTTCAAAGGTTGTCAAGGAATTCTCTCTTGTCATTAGTTACTTTCTTCCTTCCCGGATAATTTGGTAGTCCTTTTCAATGAGCAAGCGGGATAAAGAGTGAACAAAGAGATGGTCCCGTGCCGATATCTCGATAGGACTATTTTTTTGATGGAAGGGGTTTTTTTATTGCTTTAACTTCATATTTTCTCCCCGCTTTCTTCTTCGGGAGGCTAAAAATAAAGTCATCATCCTCATATTTTTCTTGTACATCATCAATCACCGTCCACTTGTGCGGGCTAAGAACAAAGTCATCATCATTCAGCTCCATTGAAACCATATTCATTTCATCATCAACACCATCTCCACTAACATCTCGATCTACACTCAAAACTTGTTGTTGCCCCAAATTATCCTCTTGCTTATTTTCATCATCCCCTTTCATTGCATCAACATCTCCATCTCCATCATTCCTCTCATCTCCATCATCCTCATCTACATCTCCACCAACATGCTCATCTACATCTCCACCATTCCATTCATCTCCGACTACACCATCTCTATCATCCTCCTCATATCCATCCTCGCCATCAACATCCTCTTATTGTCTACTAAATATTTCCTTCTTCATCTTCAAGGTCTACTTCCACTTTTTTTTTTATCATGTATCAGCTTATCCAAATTAGCTTCAGTGATTACCTACATATAAATAACAATAAAAGTAATGTTGAAATATTGTATACATAAATAAGAAACACATTAAGAATGAAGCAAACCAAAATATATTTATCCCCTTCCATTGAATTCTGTAGTAGCAGATTGAGCAACCCTTTCATTATATTTATCGACCCAGAGATATTCTTCCTAAAATTAATCGGGTCTTTAATTAGATCCTGCAATGCATTCCTCCGCAAACTATTTGGACACTTGTCTAAGCTTAAGATGGGCGGCAAACATTCAGCTCCTATGCAAGTACTCAACTTCCCCACAACTCATAGAATCAAATTTGTCAAAATATGAAAAAGTTAGAGCAACAATAAATATGACTAAATAACATAAATATATAAAAGTCTCACTTACAACCAACACCAATGCAAAACCGCCCATATAACTCGCTCTAGATCTCTTTCCCTCGGACCTCATAGTGAAGGACTTCTTAGTCTTCTTCATCTCAATATGCAAAACATTATATACAACTTCAATCCAATTATACTCCTTAAGAGTTTTCAATTTCTCAGCATATCTAAATGCAAACAAAGAACAACCCCAATTACTTTAAGGGCATAATATAAAGCCTATTATGAATGCCACAAGCATCTGTGACAAAACAAGATCTTTTCGCTCATCCATCTCCTCAATAAGTTCTGCCATCCCATCTCATCTAGCACACATAAGCTTCCTTTTTCCCTCATCAATTATTTTCTTCCCTCTTCTAGTCCTGCGCCTTCCATCCTCCTCAATTTCCGCCTTTGTCTTGAAAGAAAGCACATGTTTAAAAATTGTCTCACGATCACTTATACGAAATATCGTATCTATTATAGCTCCTCCCATCGAAAGCCCGTAATCCGCTGGACATCCTTAACACTAAAGTCGGTCCACTTTCCTCCAAATTTAAAACTGCTTTAAATTTGATAGAATTCTGACTACTTTCATAGTCATAGCTTCATTGCAAATACAGTAAAACATAATCTAACTTTTGTATTATATCAATGAAAGTTAAAACAAACTAATAAAAATATGTTAAAATCTATGCTAATAAAAATGAAAACATTCAAATTTCAAAATCATAATTACCGTTATAACCAACGCCTAACAAACGTTCCTTGCATCTTAGTTGCAGTGATAACTTTACAAAAGTCAATCTATTAAAAGAATTCTACTAAATAGTTGCGACTATGTCTATGGAGTCCAATAAATGCATATTGATCATAAATTATATAGAGGAATAATATGCGAAAGGAATTTGCTTATTTAATTTGACACATTTAAATGCACATACTGCTGTGAATTCATTCTGTGTGATATGTACAAATGTCATTATGATGTATCTATTAGTGCAATAATTTGGCTACACAAGCTTACAAAAACAGTGGAAGGGTATAAATTTGATTCATTATAGTAAAACTAATGTGTGGCTAAGTAGTTAAGGGATCTAGGCAGGGTGTAGTAAGTCCACACCCACACACCTATCTTCCATTTAACAGATAGATGGGCAATCTGAAAATCTTCTATTTAGATTGCAAGTTGAAATCTTCGAGAGCTCAAATTAAAATGAACGGAAATGATGAGTTATATATTTTTAGCATTTCATGAAGACTTCAGAAAGATTGAGTAGATAGCTTGATAGATATATGAACAACAAGCTTTTCGTAATGATAGCATAATTCTCATATAAACGAGTGGTTCAAAAAAGATTTTGAAATAGACAGAAGACACTTCAAAGAAACATAGAGCTATTTATCGTCAAGCAACCTTGGGTTTACATCCATTCATGTCATTACTAAGTTCAAATCCAATCGAGGTCAGTGTTTAGTCAAATTCAACCAAGGTGATCACAGAAATCTTTCATAGAAACATACGAAGGCAGATTAAGTGTGAACATTCAAAATCATAACTAACGTTATAACCAACACCTAACTAACGTTCCTTGTTTCTGGTCGAGAGAACCCAATGTGTTCTGATTAGTTGGTGATATTCTTCTAAAACATAGGAATAGGGTTTTGAGGAGAGAAGAAGGGATCAGTTAGGATTTTCTTGGGGGTCGATTAACCCGAAACTTAAGGCATTAACAGCGATTTTGGGGTGGTTTTTCTTCGATTATAGGAAGGGGAGAAGAAGAGAATAGAGAAAGAAGACGAGATAGAACGGAGAGTGTTTTGTGGAGATTGAGGGGGGTATTTTGGGATTTTACCATGTAAATGTATAAATACAAGATGCTCTAACTCTAAATTATACTATTTGGGTTCAAAGGCAAATACAGAAGGTTGATTGGGTTTAACTGTAGAAATAAAAGATGTTGGATTTATACCTAAATCAGGGTACATGTTTGGGGCTAAAAACAAAAACCCCTTATAAAAAAATAACACCTTGATATTTGACCACGTGCAACACACGTGCATCTCATGTAGTACTAACTAACAATAGATATTTCAAAACTGAAAAGTATACATTTAATCATAGTAGCAAGTAAATATTTCTAACCCAAATATACGGGCATCTCGAAATTGAGCACCATAAAACTTGCCTACTTTGCCTTTAGGACAAAGCGGAAGCATAAATGCACTCTAGATTCTGAATATATCTACTCCACTAACGCGATAGAGCTATCAACACTTGGATTATTAATGTAATACAAGAGAATTTCCGGGATTAATTCACCTTATATATCTGCCGCAAATTTCAGGGATTGTAACTTTTCTATGTTTTTTACTTTTTCCTGCTTCGGCCTACTTTTGTTGTTTTTGAATGTTTCATTCTGTTCTTTTTAATGAAACAACGGGGTTCCATGTAACCCACCGTCTTCTCTCAAAAAAAAATAATAATAATAATAATAATAATGAAATGAAATAAAATAAAAATCATATAATGCGCCGAATATCCAGCATGCACACCATTGATAGTGCTCGAGCGGAGGCTAAAGCATAACAATCAAATACTACCAATGTCCAATCGTCTCATGGGCCAAATCTTACATTCCACATCCACGATACAATGCTACAACTCATAGAAAAACAAATAAAACATCCACCAAATAAAAAAAAACCATATAGAAAAGAATCATAGTAATATAAACTAAAACAACAACAAAAGAGATTCACACACTACAGATCAGCAGTTACAGCTACAAGCAGAAGTTATTTTACTACAGAAATTACACACAATTCAACATTGTAATAAAAAAATATCAAAAAATAGTACTCCGCAATAAGTTAAATGTTAAGAACAATTAACAGTCAACCGAATTAAGCTAAAAAATACGGTGTAACAAATTGAGAGAACAAGGTAATAATAAACATATGACAAAAATCATATTTACCAGGAATGGATGGACAACAAAAAGAAGAGAGGTTACAAATTGAAAGACCAGGAGATGTTGTTTAATCTCCCAGTCAAAAAAACTTCAAAATCTGACCCAAATAAACTTTTCAGATTTATCTGTTAAACCTTCTTTTTTTCTTTTTCGTTTTTTCACAAAAAAAAGAACGGACTCATATTATTTTATATATCGGTATATGGAGATAAACAGAAGGTCTTTTGCCGTTCCTTAAATTGCTGCAGTTTTCTTCCATTTCACCAAGGACTTGAGAAATTCCTTAACCTGAGCATACAGAATTAGCGTTTTAACCATGGGAATCAATGAAATTTCATTAACTAATCCAGGATATTGACCATAAAATGGGGAAAAAGAATATGAAAATCTACCTCAGATGGGTCCTTCAGAGAGTAGAAGGCATTGGTTTCTTTTGGTATGGATGATACTAGTATGCCATAACCTCGGTTACCCTCTCTAAGCACCTGCTTAAATTAGTACATAAAGTAATGAGAGGTTGAATCCCAGAAAGAGAGAAAATTCTTGAATGGGAATATAAGGTTTTCTTACCTTGAAAGCATCCTCATCGGTTTTGTCATCACCAACATATATAGGGAGCACATCATCGCGATTGTTGAGTCCAAGGGATTCAAGCAAAAATTCCACTGCCTTTCCTTTGTTCCAATCGATCACAGGACGGATTTCTAAAACCTATTAGCCATATAGAAGAACTATAAATAAGGTTCTGGCTTGAAGAAAACACTGCATGATTCACAAACATATTCTTCTAAACTGATTTGTTTTTTTTTTTTACCTTCCGACCATGTGTCAGTTTCAACTTTGGGTAGCCCTTGAGGATGTCATGAACGATTTCTGCAATTGTCGGCCAAAACTGGAAGTCGCAAAAGGAATTCATGAAAACAAATAGTCAGGCGCACATACTATTGTTCTCGATAAACGCTCTATATCAAGTTTGGCATCATTAAAACAGCAATACTTTATAGATTGTACCTCTTCATCTACTAGGCGGTAATGTACAGAGACACAAAACTTATTGTTCTCCACGTTCGCACCTTTAATATCTTTAGTGTTCTCGACAAGGGATCTAAAAACCTGTTTGATAAAACAAAGAGTCCACTTTAACAACCTAATGGGAAAGAACGATGTACGTTAAGGAATCACATATAATACACTAAAATATTTTTTATACCTCATCGATCATTGGCAAAAACTCACTTGCAGGCTGGAACAGAATTACCTCCTTACCCTACAGTTCAAAATGTAACAGATATTAAGGAAAACAGTGAAATAATCAATTCAACGGACTCAATTAATCAATTCCACAGTTATTTAACTCATTACTAGAGATACCGACAGTGCACCATAACACAATCGGAACACTGTTGGTCATATCATATATGATTACAGTTTGGTAATCACAGAAGCAATTCTAAAAAAACTAAATGAACTAGTGGATACTAATACCTAATATTCACTCTGTACGATGTACATAAAGCACTAGCGGCTTTGAGTGTTCCATGATTTGTAATACTGATCCAGGGCCTTAAGATTAGACAATAAGATTACCTGCTTGTCAGTAGATCTAATGGAATTGGGATGGTCACTATCAAATTCAGATTCTCGTACTGGCCCCATTATGTCCATTCCGTGACTTCCCGCATAATGGAGTTCTGCTAGTCCTACAAATTCACAGACCTAAAAAGTATGCGGATGAAAACAAGTTCAGAATAGGAGCAACTCAACCAAGCAACATATACTGAGAAGTCAATCGGCATATGGAGTCAGTACCTTATCCCGGCATCTTCCGCTGATAATAGCTGTTGGAAAATGCTTTGCAACATTCCTCACAGCGGTCCGCATCTGGCAAGAATAATAATTATCAAAATTAGAACTCAAGTATTACTAATCACAGTTCAATTTTGTTGCAAGGGTTTGAACAAATGAGAAGGAATATGGTTGTGTTCCCTTACCGCACTAGACATAAAAGCACGGTCTGGATTGTCCACAATAGGTGAAAGTGTTCCATCATAATCAAGAAACAGTGCTATCTTCTTGCCCTTGGCATAAGTTGTGATTTGCTCAAACGATGTAAGGGCAGATGGATACTTCATCTGCAATTAACAGTAATCTAGTAAGTTTAAAGTAGTCAAGATCTACCAGAAGTGATGACCAAGGTAGGTTCTTACCACCCAGTTGCGGTACGCAGATTCTGCTTCATCCAATTCCGAATCAAAGCTGAAATCCTTATTCAGCTTCTTGCGAGGAGGAGATGAGGATTGCATGGCATCCAACCACCCACTTGCCCGGACATCGTCAAGTTTGCTGGGCTTTCTTCTGGGAATTGTTAAATACATGCCAGAAGAATACCCTGTGGCTGATGCTGAATATGGCACCAAATTAGATGACAAACCCAATCTTGACTTGTTCACAGGCACAGAATCAGCAAGGACAGGGGAATTATGGTTTGGTTTTAAATCCATTTGCTCCAGATTACTATATCACTTAGAGAACCCCGTTCAAAAGTTGAAAACTATATAACAGCAGCTTAAAGAGATTCCACTTCGATCGTTTAATACCCAAATATCTACCCAACTCTCTTGTCAATGAAAAACCACCTCTTTAACGTTTTCTTGTCACTGCAGTTGTGCATGCAGTCCATTAAGCGCAGGTTTCCTGAGAACTGATATCAAATGATACTCAGGTCAGATAAATGAGCAAGAAAATAAAACTACATCACATTATAAGATCAGTTGACACATACCTTCTCATTGCCAACACTAAAAAGCATTTATAGCAGGCGATCGAACATTTATTGCAAATTTCGAATGCAGCCTAATCCTTCAGCAAGAAGTACCAACTTACTGCATCATGTGAAAACAAGAGTAAAGTTAAAAGAACATGTCTAGACATATCGTAAATGGAAAAAATTAGATACTTCAAAGATACTTCAAAGAGGTCTCTAAAAATAAATGAGATGTCAAATTAAGAAATTTTTTTCCTAAAACAAGCTTTCAGTATCAAAGGTAAAAAAAAAGTCTCCCTAAAAGGATCGAAGTGTTAGAAGAACAGACTATACTATGATGACCCGGAAAAAAACCTCATTATGCTATGGATAGAGGAACAAATATTAGAAGGACAGACTATACTATGATGACCCGGAAAAAAACCTCATTATGCTATGGATAGAGGAACAAATATCACAATTACAATAAAAACTATAGCTATAATAACAATGACCTTTTACAATTAAGAACATCAGTAACTGATTGTTCAATGATGAAGGCCATATTCTTCATAGAAAAAAAAAATCATTAACTGATTATGCAAAACAGATGCACCATAAAAAGAAAATATCTCAAGACATGAAGGTCCAACTACACTGTTATAAAGCATAAGCAATCTGATGTGCTAATATAAACTGAATGTACTTCAGATATCGATGGATGGATTCCCGACCTTGCTGTCAGAAGAATTAAATGTAACTGCTCTAGAAAAGGAATTGTCTCCACAAACAAAAGACAAGACGGGGGTAAATATCAGAAAACCCCCCTTAACTTTGGACGATTAGCGGTAAACCCCCTTTAACTTTCAAAATATCAGAAAAACCCCCTTAAGTGTAGGGTTTATTACAAACTTCCCCTTAACTTTGAGATTTTATTTAAAAAATCCCTTTAACTTTGAGATTTTGTTAGAAAACCCCCTTTAAATGAGACGAGTTTTCTGATAAAATCTCAAGGTTAAAGGGGATTTTCTAATAACCCCTAAATTTAAGGATGTTTTTTTGATATTTTGAAAGTTAATGGGTTTTTTTTATAATCGTCCAAAGTCAAGAGCGCGTTTATGATACTTAGCCATAAGGCAGAGAAGAAAGTTTTCTGTACTTGAAAAGAAAAGAAAATAAAGGATTCACTAAATTTTCAATGACCCTTTTCCACAAATAGGTGATAATTCCTCCCAATATGTTGAGATAATTCCTTGCACTTACTGTGGGTAACTGTTTTTACCCAAGACTGGATTCAGGCTATCACCATGTTTAAATTGATGAATCTCAAGTTACAAGCAAGGTTGGGAGTTATTTCACAGTGAACCTAATAACAATTAGATAATGCAAATCTCAGAAAGCGGAAATATATTAACTTCAACCTGAGATTATTCAAATACATACACTAATTAACAAATGCATTAACCTCAATATGCCCTTCCTAAAAAGTCAAAGCACATGTACTCACTTTGTTTACATGGTAACGTTTACATATCTATCAAAACATTACGTTCTTCAAAGCTGAAAGGTAAATACTTAATCAACAGCAATCAAAAGATCAAAATAATTAAAAAAAGCCAATAAATCTAATAAGCAAACAATTGAACAGAACTTAACATGAGAAAACACCACGCTAGCTATTTTTGAACTATCCTAACAATACATTATCTTCTTTGTGATGATAAGGATGATATATAGCATACAAGTTGTCTGCAACGCATTTAATTGGGGAACATGACTCACATACACATCATAACGACTTATCAATTTTTTTTAGGCCAAAACTTGAGAAATAAATGTGATATAAAATGCAATAACTAAGCGGATCATCGAAAAGATTTCACATACATCATCACAGATTTCCCAGCTAATTTATATGCTAGCTCATTAATAAATTAAAGTTTTTTAGAATATTCCGCTAGAAATGAGGAAAATAAGTATTCAAAGATTACCCAGGATCCCAAATAAGGTATTTGTTAAATAAAAAATTTATTTAGGCTCGGAACCTGCCGTAACAAAAGCCATAAATCACATGCAATACCTAGACAGATCATCTAAAGTTTTTATATATGGATACATCATTAAAAAATTAATATATATTTATATACTTCCATATAAATTAAAATCTATGAAGAACAAATAGATTAAAATCTTTTATATATCTATTAATATCTATTTATATACTTCCATCATAAAAAACTAATATCTATTAATATCTATTTATATATACTTCCATATAAATTAAAATCTTTTCTATGAAGAACAAATAGATAGAGATGTTAGTGATAATATTATTTTCCAGAAGAAAAAAAACAAGGTATTGTAATGGATTGCACACAACGCATAAATAAATAAGAAACAACTTAAAAGATAAATCACATCAAATAACATCGGTAAAAGAAAGTACGGTAAATAAAGGATACTACAGAAAGTAAACTTTACTAAAAAGAGAAATTAAACAGGGCCGTGCACAAGAAATAAATGAGAGAACTCACATCAAAATATCACAAGAATTTTTACTATAAAGCAAAACAAAAGGAGAGAGCTTTTAGAAACAACTTTGGTAGGGTCTATTAATGGAAACACCGAAAACAATACTTTAAATAAAAAATAAAATAATAATAAATCATCTGTCACCATTATTACTGATTCACCAAGCCCTTTCATTCCAAAGACAGTATCCATTGAAGATTGTGGGGCTCCCCAAAATTTTGTCCCCATTTACTTTTCTACTGTAGTAGAACTCAAATCAAACTACATAAAGAAACCGCCTTTTTCTACTTTCGCATCTCCCACTACAAACAAAACGCTTTCTCTTCCTACTTAAAACTCAAATCAAACACTGGATCTATCATCAAGAATCGTGTCCCCGTTTCATTTCCTACTGTAAAAATAAAAAATAAATAAAGAAACACCACCATTTCATTTCCTACTGTAAAAAAAAAAAAAAGAAACACCAAAATTCACGGCTCATCGATCATCAAGAATCTCCAGCACCATACCATTCGATGACAAACATCGAAAATGTTTTAAAAATCGAATCATAGATCCGTCGTTCTAATAAAAAAAATTACCTAAAAAAACGAAATCTTGACAGCATTGCAGATAAATGAACAGGTCGAGAATTACCTGAATAAGGATGACTCACGCCGCAATGCAGAAGAGCGGTGATAGAAACCCTAGAAATGGAACGAAACCCTAGAGATTGAGGGATTCGCAAGAATCGGAACAAACCCTAGAAAATCACGGAAATTTTTGAGAGAAGAGGAGGAAGAGAGAGGAGATCTCTTTCTCGCCCGTATTTATAGCGTTTTGTTTGGTACCGTGCTCCGCAAGCCAACCGAGTCTCTCTTTATTTGGGACCACCGATCATTATTTATTTATTTATTTATTTGTTTGTTGGTTTGATTGGTTAATTATGACCTTGTTTAACGAGCGGCCTCCGAATACAATAATAACGGAAAGCTCAACTACCTTCTAAAACTGCCCGCCCCGCCAACCGCCAACCTTGACTTGATATTACGACCATCCTACGTGGCGTATGACTATTAGTGGGTCTGCCTACATGGTGAGGAGATTGTTTTTTGTTTTACATTACGGAAAGTTACGGTTGGCGTGGGGAAAACGCGGGATTGTTAAACCGTGCGGAACGGGCACGTGTCGGTAACCTGCATCTTGACACCTGCGACTGTTCATGCCTGGCTAACCGCCACGTGTCATAGGGCCCGCCATCACCTTGCCACGTACCTGTGGGGCCCGCCCCATGAAGGGGTGCGTTAGTGGGTGCGACGGAATCAGGATGACGTAAGCAGGAGATTCAGCTTCCCTGAAGTCACGTGCGGAAACCGATGCTGGGGCTTCAATGGGGCCCGTGCTGAGCTGGCGGTGGTGCGGCAGCGAGTGCGTCAACAAAAGGAGGAAACCGGTGTGGTTTTTCATAGGCTTCTAGAGATGGGGCCCACATACTGCTATTAGTAGTTCCTTGGTAAGGTCTGCATACAGTGCACCGAGCTCGAAGCTTTCCCGTGGCCTTTTTTGTTGCCTTTCACTTTTTTATGGTAAATTTTGTTTGACCCCTGTTTTTGGTCAATGATTGTAATTTGACCTTTAGTTCTAATTAACTTTAGGATAGAAAACTCAACTTTAGGTGAGTTTGGTGTGCTCACAATGGCTTACAACATAACACTTGAACAATACATAATAAAATTGCTAATTATTGTGTTTTGATGGTTATATCAGAGGATTGAAATAAATCAGTAATTCTTTCAGCGTGAAAAATAAATTACATACATTTGAATCAAACATTTTGCAGCGCGTTTAATCTATCATAAATTGAAAATTTATTGGTTTGCATCAAACGGATCAAGTATCAGTGACACTGTGCTAAATTACATGTACACAATTGTACAATCATGTTTGTGCATATATTTCTCAAAAGTTATCATGTGGTTTTGAATCTCGACTTTTTTTGACCATCTTTTGAATTTTGAAGGAGTTTAGAAACTCGAAGGCTCATTAAGAAATTGGAGTCTAAAGTTGGGGGTTAGGGGAAAATGTACCTTTTTCTTCTCTAGAAGGAGAAAGGGAAGGAAGACCAACAAACAACGCTACAAACACATTGGCTACCAAACTCTTCTCCTTGGGATTCTAAAGCCTAAACTTTTACTTTGTATTCATTAGGCTCCCTATATTTAAAACATAAGATTTGAAAATTAGCCACCCACATGGTACAAAGAAAATATTTAAAAAAAATGAAGAGCTATCATAAGTCAAAGTTCATACAAGAAGCCTATGGTTAAGGTAATTTGGTCGGTGGACTTTTTGTTACCGTGACAAATTTTTAATGAGATTTCTTGTGAGGGCACGAGAAAGAAATGGAGGACCACAAGCAAGTAGAACTTACTATAAACTTAGAATTAATCTTTCTTCCTCCTCTCAATTTCAATACAATTTTTAACGGGAGAAACCTTGGGCTAATAAATCGCTTTTAAAATAGGGGGTATGTGGTAGAAAGATTTGGGTCAAGTCAAACCTTGGGAGGTCTCCAAGCTGGATACACGTGCAAAAGACAAAGAAATAAATCCTATTAGGTGTTAATTAATTAATTACTAGTGGGAAAATTTAATGTTAATTTGGCGATGCAGTCTATCCTCCAATTCGCTGGAGGAATGACAAGTTACATCTGTTTTAGCCTTCATTGATTACTATCACGGTTATTTCTGCGATTACCACCAATATTATTATTATTTTAAAGTAGTATCGAATTTATGCACCGTCAAATGATTTTTTTTTTTGTTTTTCTGTGTGATTTATTTGTACATCAATCATATTAATCATCAATTGTCTCATTAATATGTCAATTCACCATTCTTTTCTAGATCCATTGTTGCACCGGTAAACAAACAATCATGGTAGAATAGTCAGGTCAATCTCGGAAAGTTTTCAAGTTGTATACAAGTATACAAAACAAAGTAAATGCTATTAGGTGTTAACTAATTAAATATTAATGAGTAAATTGAGGGTGATGAAATGTGGTAAAAAGAATAGTCGGGTCAACCTTGGGGAACACTCCAAGCTGTACACACGTACAACAACAAAGAAGTAAATACTATTACGCGTTAAAATTAATTAATTAACGAAAAGTTAGGTTTAATGCTAATTTAATGAGGCAATATGTGGGGGGTCATCCTCATGTGAGGTTGTGGCATACATCAGCAATGACAACATAATGGTGCAACATAAAAGTAACTTCTCAACATATCAAAAAAAAATAAAATAAAAATAAAAGTAATTTCTCAAGTTGGAATTAGGCTTGCTAGCCCATGCTCCTCGTAGTATTTACCACAAGTAATGCCCAATCACCAAAAATATTGGAGCTATTATCACATTCATTCAACGTGGCATTAACGGATCAATGTAAGTTTTTATCATAATTTTACCGCCCCCACCCCAACACACATTAATAATATATGATATGATATGATATGATATGATATGATATGATATGATATGATATGATATGATATGATATGATATGATATGATATGATATGATATGATATGATATGATATGATATGATATGATATGATATGATATGATATGATATGATATGATATGATATGATATGATATGATATGATATGATATGATATGATATGATATGATATGATATGATATGATATGATATGATATGATATGATATGATATGATATGATATGATATGATATGATATGATATGATATGATATGATATGATATGATATGATATGATATGATATGATATGATATGATATGATATGATATGATATGATATGATATGATATGATATGATATGATATGATATGATATGATATGATATGATATGATATGATATGATATGATATGATATGATATGATATGATATGATATGATATGATATGATATGATATGATATGATATGATATGATATGATATGATATGATATGATATGATATGATATGATATGATATGATATGATATGATATGATATGATATGATATGATATGATATGATATGATATGATATGATATGATATGATATGATATGATATGATATGATATGATATGATATGATATGATATGATATGATATGATATGATATGATATGATATGATATGATATGATATGATATGATATGATATGATATGATATGATATGATATGATATGATATGATATGATATGATATGATATGATATGATATGATATGATATGATATGATATGATATGATATGATATGATATGATATGATATGATATGATATGATATGATATGATATGATATGATATGATATGATATGATATGATATGATATGATATGATATGATATGATATGATATGATATGATATGATATGATATGATATGATATGATATGATATGATATGATATGATATGATATGATATGATATGATATGATATGATATGATATGATATGATATGATATGATATGATATGATATGATATGATATGATATGATATGATATGATATGATATGATATGATATGATATGATATGATATGATATGATATGATATGATATGATATGATATGATATGATATGATATGATATGATATGATATGATATGATATGATATGATATGATATGATATGATATGATATGATATGATATGATATGATATGATATGATATGATATGATATGATATGATATGATATGATATGATATGATATGATATGATATGATATGATATGATATGATATGATATGATATGATATGATATGATATGATATGATATGATATGATATGATATGATATGATATGATATGATATGATATGATATGATATGATATGATATGATATGATATGATATGATATGATATGATATGATATGATATGATATGATATGATATGATATGATATGATATGATATGATATGATATGATATGATATGATATGATATGATATGATATGATATGATATGATATGATATGATATGATATGATATGATATGATATGATATGATATGATATGATATGATATGATATGATATGATATGATATGATATGATATGATATGATATGATATGATATGATATGATATGATATGATATGATATGATATGATATGATATGATATGATATGATATGATATGATATGATATGATATGATATGATATGATATGATATGATATGATATGATATGATATGATATGATATGATATGATATGATATGATATGATATGATATGATATGATATGATATGATATGATATGATATGATATGATATGATATGATATGATATGATATGATATGATATGATATGATATGATATGATATGATATGATATGATATGATATGATATGATATTAATCAACCTATATTTACATGTCAGTGTGTACAAGGGCGGATGCGCGTTTAGATTTAGAGGGACCGTTCAACCCCTAAGAATATGACAGATTGCTTTCTTATGGAGTCCTCTAGACTTATTTTTTACCTTCAACTTGAGTTTTAGCCTATTTAAGTTAGAATTTTAACCTACTTGTAAAGAATGTTGTTTTACAATATTACATTTTAGTTTTCGGGTGAATAGGTACTTGTCTTCCACCCTATAAGAAGGTTTTTCTGAATCCACCATTGGGTGGAATACAATCCTGTTAATTATGCAGCTTCATGAGAATTTGAACAACAAAATAGATAAACTAAATCTACTAAATCAAGAAAAAAAATCACACAAACATAACAAGAAAATATCTTTATGGCGGGGAAAAACTTCGGGAAAATCGCGCCCACCAAGAATCTCCACTGTATTGAAAATGTTACAACCTTAAATTTCTTTTTGCTCTCTGAATATTCGGACATATAAATGCCCCAAACTCAGAGAAACACAGAGAAACAAGAATATAGTCAAGCGGGAATAAGTTATTGGCAAAAGATTGAAACCGCCATAAGAGCCGCCACAATATTTTTTTTCCTTCCTCCTATATTTTCTCTCTCTTCTCTAGGTTATTTTTTGTCTTTTGTATCATAACAGATCTGATTGAATATGCATATACATAATACCTCCGACAAACCCTAACTTCTAGTAGACCTTATCGGATTAGGATCCTAAAAACCCAGTCATAAATGAACAATTCATCCTTGATCGATCAACCACCCAAGCAAAATTGCAGTCAACTGATCGACTAACTGCTTTTGTAGCTTGTTGCCTCTGCATTCGAGTTCTTCTATCTCCATAAGCCATACCCGAACAATCGGTTAATGCTAAACATGCATACACACAAATTCATTATCAATGTAATCTGGATTTTCTCCGTATAGAAAAGGAATCCACACTTAACAATTAACTCTTCTTAATGTTGACAACTGTCTGTTGTTGACCAATTCAAATTAATTTGAATTCTTGTTGTAACCTCTTATTTGTTATCTTGCTCCTAGCATCCAGGAACAATCATAACTCTTTGCACTCAAACTCAATATATGTATGATGTGAATAGTAAAGAAATTAATCGAATTTACTCAGCCACATACCAAATTCTACATGGTATTAGAGCATATTTCACCCTAACCTACCAGCAATATCACCATGGCCAGCGACAGTTCCTCTTCTACACCATTCTCCGCTGCCATACCAATGTTGCCAACACCATTGCAAATCCCTACTTCCTCCATTCTTTTGACAATCCAGGGACTGTCCTTGTCACTCAACCTCTCACCGGTGAAAATTATCCTACCTAAAGTTGAGCCATGGTCATGGCCTTGACGACAAAGAACAAGATCGGGTTTGTTGATGGTTCCATCGAACAACCAGCCCCTAGCGATCGCTTGTTCTCATGTGGCAACTCGTCAACACTATGGTTCTATCGTGGCTCCTCAATTTGATTCATCGAGACCTTGCTCCCACTGTTCTCTATGCAGCGACAGCCACCGTCGTATGGGATGACCTCCGTGATCGTTTCTCTCCTTCTGACATCCCGCGCATATTTCACTTGGAGCGAGCTCTTACCACTTCACATTAGGTAAGTGACTATGTTTTGGCTTACTATAATCGTCTTAAAATTCTTTAGGATGAACTCTCCATGTATGTTCTGCCCAAGTGTACGTGTGATGCACGTCATGAGATCCTTAAAGCTACCTAACAACGACAACTAATACAATTTCTCATGGGACTCCATGAGATCTACTCAAAACGTTCAAAGTCAGATCCTCCTCATGGACCCTCTTCTAAATATCGGAAAAGCTTATTCTCTTGTTCTTCAAGATAAAAGCCAAAAATCCATGCAAACAATTTCATCCAACGTCGATAACTCGGCCATGTTTTCCCTTATTCTCTTGTTCTTCAAGATAAAAGCCAAAAATCCATGCAAAAAATTTCATTCAACGTCGATAACTCGGCCATATTTTCCCTGTTAGCACTAAGCCCTCAATCAACGCCGTAGTTGTCAAACCTAGTTCTCGATCCAAATCAAAGAAATATGTTCTCATTGCAACTTGGTTGGTCATAATCATGAATCTTGTTACAAGATTATCTGATATGTGGCCCACTATCGAATTCATGATCGCAACCAATAAAAGGCTCAACATATTGCTCCTAAGAGAAACATTGCAACTCCTGCTTCATCCACTCATACTGCAACTTTCACCAATGAGCAATATCAATAAATTTTAAGAATTATTGGTGGGGTTAATCAGCCAAGTAAAGCTAATTTAGCAGGTGCTTCTAGTTGTTTTATTTTAGCTATCACGTCTTCATCTTGAATTAGTGTCACAGGGGCTACAGACCATACATCTAATCATCTTCATCTTTTCAAAATACTATTTTTCGTGAACACTTTCAACCTATTATCATTCCTAATGGGCATTCTGTTCCAGTCTCATGCATGGATTCAATTCAATTAACACCAACAATGCTTCTCATACATGTTCTCTTCGCACCAAATTTTAAGCTCAACCTTCTTGTTGTTAAGATACTCACTCAAGATCTTCAATATTTTGTAATATTTTTTCATCTTATTGTCACTTTCAGGACCTCTTGACCGGTAATGTGATTGGTCGGGGCCTTGAACATGCTGGATTAAATTACTTAGAGTTAGACCCCATGCGAACAATGTTTGTCTTTCTATGACTGTTTCATTTGATTTATGGCATAAAGGATTAGGTCACCCTTCATTTGATCACTTAAATAAACTTAGTACAATTCTTCATTTTGTATCAAATAAAATTTCACAAATTTGTGATGTATGTCATCTTGCTAAGCAATCTCGATTGCCTTTTCCTTTCAGTTCTATTTGTACTATTGAACCATTTGAATTAATCCATATCGACATTTAGGGAAAATATTCTGTTCCTACTAAAACTGGTGCTTGTTTCTTTTTAACAATTGTGGATAACTTTAGTAGATGCACAAGGAATTTTTTTTGATGAAATTTAAATCTGAAAGATTTTCTATTTTATATTATTTTCATGCTTACGTCAATAATCAATTTAATCGATGCATCAAAGTTGTTCATTCTGATAATGTCTTTGAATTTTTTTCCTCTATTATGACTTTACTTTTTTAATGATAATGTAATTGTTCATCAACACAGTTGTGTCTATACTCCTCAATAAAACGGTGTGGTTGAACACAAACACCGTCATCTTCTCTTTGTGGCTCGTGCTTTGCATTTTGAAGCCAACTTACCTTGATATTTTTAGGGTGATTGTCTTCTCATGGCCACATATCTTATTAACCGTACTCCTACACTTCTTCTACAAGGAGCCACACCCTTCAAAGTTCTCCACAATCATGATCCAACTTATGCCTATTTTGTTGTATTTGGTTGCTTATGCTATGCTGCTACTGGTCACCTTCATCATGATAAGTTTGGTTCTCGTGCTAAGAATTGTCTGTTCTTAGGTTATTCATCCGTACAGAAAGCCTATCGTCTTCTCGATCTTTCTACCAACTCATATAACAAGTAGGGATGTAGTCTTCCATGAGAATGTGTTTCCCTTCACATCTCATGAAGTCTCTTCACCTCGTACATCTTCGATTGTGCTTTCATTGCCTCTTGAAGACACCAGTTCAAATATACTTCAACATATATCAACACCACAAATCCCAACATCGATACTACGTATAGTTCCCTCTCCACCCATTCATCACACCCCATCACCTGATGTTTCTCAACCTGAAATTAGACCACACATCCACGACATGCTCCTAAGCATCTTTTTGAGTACTATTGTGCTCATGTTCAGCCCAACAAGTCATCTTTCTCGACAGGATTGGTCTCTTTAGGCTCCATATCCCTTATCTTATTCTTTGTTAGTACTCCTCACAAAGTGTCTCTTGCTAGCATTGCTTGTGAAGCAGAACCCACTTCTTTTACAGTAGCAAACAAAAATCCAAAATGGAAAGAGGCCATGATAGCTGAAATCGAAGCGCTAGAATTGAACAATACATGGATTTCGACATCTCTACCACTTGGTAAATCTCTCGTTGGTTGCAAATGTGTTTATAAAATTAAGTTTCATTTTGACGATACTATTGAGTGATACAAGGCAAGGCTAGTAGCCAAGGGATACACACAGGTTGAAGGTCTCGACTTTAATGAAATATTGACCCCTGTTGCAAAGCTTGTCATTGTGAGTTGCCTCCTAGCAGTTGCTTCAATTTGTTGTTGGCCGTTGTACCAGCTAGACGTCAACAATGTGTTTTTGCATGGTGATCTTGAAGAGAAGAACTATATGAAAATTCCACCAGGTTTTGCCAAGCAATGGGAGATAAGAGTATGTTGATTAAAAAAAATCCCTTTATGGCCTGAAATAGGCTTTACGAAATTGGTTCTTCGTGTTCTCCTCAGCTTTATTGGAGATTGACTTTATTCAGTCCTAAGCTGACTACTCCTTATTCACTTCTCGAGGTGACTTGGTAACTATAGTTCTAGTTTATGTTGATAATGTTATAACTACTGGTAATGATCAAGTCTCTATTTCTCTTCTCAAAAGATTTTTGCACTCTAAGTTTCATATTAAAGATTTGGGTAATCTCAAATATTTTCTTGGCTTAGAAGTTGCTCGGTCTAAAGATGGTATTTATCTTTCTCAAAGAAAGTATGCCTTAGACATCCACAACGACATAGGTATATTAGGAGGATGCACTGCTGATTTTCCTATGGAACAAAATCTCAAGCTTAATCCAAACGATGGTCCTCTTCTTTTCCATCCTTCTCAATTCTGTCGATTGATTGACCACCTTCCCTATCTAACAATTACAAGGCCTGCTATTGTTTATGCTGTGAACCTTCTTAGCCAATTCATGAGCACACCACGAGAACCTCACTGGCAAGCTGCGCTTCATGTCCTTCTTTACATCAAATCGTCTCCGGGCACCGGCATACTCCTTTCAGCTCACAACCCTCTTACTGTATGTGTATTGTGACTCTGACTGGGCCTCTTGCCCTAGTTCACGACGTTCCACCACCGGCTATTGCACCTTTCTCGACACAAATCCAATTTTATAGAAATTCAAAAAATAACAAACTGTGTCCCGCTCCTCTGCCGAAGCTGAATATAGAGCAATGACATCCGCTACATGCGAACTTCTTTGGCACTGTTACTTGCTTCGTGATCTCCCTATTCCTTTTAATACTGTCACTTTGTATTGTGACAATCAAGTCGCCCTTCATATTGCTTCCAATCTAGTATTTCATGAACGCACGAAACACATCGAGATCAATTATCATTTAGTTAGAGATAAAATTCAAGATGGGTTTCTGAGAATGTCTTATGTACCCAGCCAACTTGTCGACATATTTACAAAGCCTCTTGGGCATGATCAGTTTCATTCCTAGATGGGCAAACTTGTTTGTGCTTTCCACTCTCGGCTTGAGGGGGAGTGTTAACAACAATTTTCTGTTATTGACCCATTCAAATTAATTTGAATTATTGTTATAACCTCTTATTTGTTATCTTGTTCCTAGCATCCAGGAACAATCGTAACTCTTCTATACTCAAAATCTATATATGTACGATGTGAACAACAAAGAAATTAATAGAATTTACTCAGCCACATGCCAAATTCTACATTTAACCTTTTTGTCAAAGGGGCCCAAGAGATGGATCAAAAAGATATTCATAAGGCATCATAGTTATCTAATTTCAAATTTAATAAAATATGTATTTAACGCAGCTTTTATAAGAGAGGAAAAAAATAGTTTTTTTAACCAATTAAACAAGTAAATCATACTTACTCCCTTTAAAACTAGGAGTTTGAGAAAAACTTTTCCTGGTCAAAAATACCCTCGACTCTTTTGATTATTACATTATTATCCTATTATAATTAATATATTTAATTAGAATAATTAATATGAATTTTGTGCTATTTACACGAGATCGAATTATGAAATGAAAATTTCTAAACTAATCTTACTCATGGCCGATCTATGTATTTATAATTTATTTGAAAGTATAGTCCTTAGTTAAAATCCCTATCATCAAACAAATTTCTATCCTATAATTCAAGTTTAGTTGTTAAGAGATTTACATTTTACTACAGTGGGTACCTAGATTTTTTTATAATTTGAAGTAACGATGTCGAAGAGATTTGCCAAGAAAAGTGTAAAGATTTTTTTTGGGTGGGGATTGTGGGGTTGTGAGAAATCACCTATTTTAGGGGTTAAATCAAAATTTCAAAGTTGAGAGGTTATTATGACACCCCTAAAACTAAGGGGCTTTCTTTAAATTAAAATAATTAAGGGGGTTTTCTGAGCACCATAAAGGGCTTAGTGTATTCTTTTACTGCTTGGAAGATTTTATTAACCGAAATGGGTATTTAGGTCATTTCACATTTTAAAGTTTTGTGTCGTGAATAGTGTAAATGTCAGGAAGTATTATTGCAATATATTTTATGATAAATATAAACTATTTTGCAACCCAGTTATAGTAAAAAAAAATAAACTAAAAAGAAACAATCATGTTATTTGACCACATGCATCCTATCTTGTAAATAAATAAATATATACAATCATTGCTCACTACTTCTCTTCATATTTTGAGGAGACATAGACATACACATCCTAGGTTGGTGAATGACTTAAGCTTTTCACTATGCAAGTGGGTGCATGCTCGCAGAACCCATAGTTTGATGGAGCCCCAGGGTTGCAACGAAAGGGGTTTTCATCTATAGTTGTTTTTGTTCCTACCCAACATAGGGGGGTCCTAAGGTAAAGGTATCCTATATAGGCCAAAAATGTCCCTCAATTTTTGACATGTAGATATGAAACTTTTTTATCAAAGTTTGGTAGGTGCGCCTAACAAATATAGGTTTGAGCGCACATTACATTTGCATTGTGGTCTTAACCATCTGTCAATGTTTGATTGATGGGTGGGTGTATGCCAACTCATTGGGAAGTCACATTGCACATGGAAAATAATAAATATCGAATTTGAGTTGTTTAGAGAGTTTATAAAGCTTTTAGTATACTAAAATTACAACTGCCTTTTGGAAAGGCTAAATAGCACTTAAATACCTTACAGTTTCACTCCTCAAGATTTATATATCTTCAGTTATATTTTGTAGCATTATATATTCGAGTTGGTTAAAATTGGCATATTAATATCCTTTATTTTCCAAACGTGAAAATTTTTATCTAAAATTTCCATATAATATTTATATGCTAATTTTATAACTTTCTGTCTATTAAGTATGTTGAATTAATTGTTAAACCTTTTCAAATTCTATTTTTAAAATGGAATTATGATACATTTAAATTAGAATTTGGATAGATTTAATAGTTATTTAATAAATATTAATGATTAAAAGCTCTAAAATTAACATATGAATATTATATGAGAACTTTCGGATGAAAATTTTCACGCTTGCAAAATATAGGGTATTAACATGCCAATTTTAACAAACTCAAAATATATAAATGCTACAAAATACAACCGAGAGTATATAAGTGGTAAATGAGTGAAACTATACGGTATTTAAATGCTATTTAGCCTTTCGTAAACTATAACAATAGTCATAACATAACTAAGCTAAATTTAACAGAACTCCCAAAAGTTTTGAAATGTCACTTAGCTCACAAAACTTTTGCATTTTTATGAATATATTTGCAAATAGCCCAAATTTTTGCCAAATGTTTTCGAACATTTTGGATTTTCTCAAAATCTACTAAACTTCTTAGCAGTTTCGTGAAATTTACCCTAATGGCTTTTTGACATCCAATACAATTTGAGTTCATGGATCACGTCTCATGCTCATCAACTCTATTTATTTTTATTAACGGAAAAGAAGGCATTAACACATAACCCATAAAATTATGTGAAAAGAGAGAGCAAGGATCCGGATCCTCTTTAATATATGCTACTATATGTATACCTTAAGGTGGCGTTTGGCAAAGGGTTAAGTAAGGGGTTAAGAAGACTTAACCCCTTCTTAACTCGCCAAACACAAAAAATCTATACAATGGTTAAAGTGAGTTAACCCTCCATATTTTGCCAAACGCAAAAAATACAGAAGGATTAAACTAACCCTTCTAGAGAGATTAAGATGAGTTAACCCCTCAATATGAGGGGTTTACTAATACTCCTATTTAGAATGATTAAGAGTTAACTCCTCTAATAATAAAGAAAATAGTCAAAATCATTGTTATTCCCAAACACTAAAAATGATCATAAGGGCTAAAATAAAACTTATACAATGGATTAATAATTTAGTCATTCGGATTATCGAATGGGCTAACTATGTTAATTCTTCTCCTTAATCTCTCTTCCTTAACTCTTTGCCAAACAGAGCCTAAGGCAAAACCCTCCTCCTCAAAACCTCCCAGAGATTGACACGTCAACATCCCTTTTCTCTAATTTAATTGCCACCTATCTATAATCTCATCCATCCATCTCCTTAATAGTTTTTAAATCCCACAAAATTACCAGCCATAAATACTAATAATAATAATTGTAACAACTAAATCTATGGAGAATCATATTCCATAACAATCTCAACAATCTCCATTACTTAATAATCTCAAGAAATCTCTTAATTTTCTTGCTATTATTTGAAAATTTTTCCCCAATTTCCTTATACATATTTGATAATATCTATGAAAATATTTCTTTACCAGATTTTTTCCGATTTCCTACCATAATTATATAAAATATAATATTTGATAATATCTATGAAAATTAATAGATTTTTATCCTGATTTCCTTTCATAATTATATAAAATATAATAATAATATAAATAATAATAGTATGAGATAATAATAGATATAATAGATAGTAGGGGTGAGCATAGTTCAGTTCAAACCGAAAAAACCGACCGGACCGGCCGAAGTTTGACAGTTCGGTTCGGTTTTGACTAGAGTTCGATTCGGGTCGGGTTGAAGTTTTTTCAACCCGAACCGACCGAATTGTGTTACCCAATCTAATCACTATCTGCATCCACTTAAACCCGATCCGTCATAGTTCATATATAGTTGCTTCGCTGTAGCCTAATATATTTTTCTCTCACGCAACCTAATGGCGACGAAATACCCCAACAACGGTGTCCTCTCTAATTCTAGAGCTTCTCATTATCTCTAGTTATCTATTTCTCTATTCTCTATTTTTCTACTTTGGACCAATCCACTTTGGAGGTAAGAAACTTAAACCCTAATGCTGATTCTAGTTTTTTCTTGATTTTTCTCCTCGATTGATACACATAGTGCAAGAGAATTTTTGGATCAGACTTCTCTTTGGATCAGACTTATAATTTTATAGAAACTATGCCCAACATCCAAATTATTACATATTTTTTATTTACTTTGTCTATCTGATTGAGATCAATTTAATTCTTTATGTAAGCTTTCCCTTAAAAAAATTTATGTAAGCTTTGGCACGAATAATATTTTGATTTCTTCATCTAATATTCACTACGATTTGATAGTTCATAATTTCAATAAATTGAAGTGTAGGGGACTTTTTTCTTGGTCAACATATTAGAGGTGAAATTGAATTTGGATAAAACATTTGTGCCCAAGTGAAAACCGAACAAACCGACCGAACCGAACCGATTCAAACCGATTTGAATCGGTTCGGTTCGGTTTTGACTAGAGTTCGATTCGGGTCGGGTTGAAGTTTTTTCAACCCGAACCGACCGAATTGTGTTACCCAATCTAATCACTATCTGCATCCACTTAAACCCGATCCGTCATAGTTCATATATAGTTGCTTCGCTGTAGCCTAATATATTTTTCTCTCACGCAACCTAATGGCGACGAAATACCCCAACAACGGTGTCCTCTCTAATTCTAGAGCTTCTCATTATCTCTAGTTATCTATTTCTCTATTCTCTATTTTTCTACTTTGGACCAATCCACTTTGGAGGTAAGAAACTTAAACCCTAATGCTGATTCTAGTTTTTTCTTGATTTTTCTCCTCGATTGATACACATAGTGCAAGAGAATTTTGGATCGACTTCTCTTTGGATCGACTTATAATTTTATAGAAACTATGCCCAACATCCAAATTATTACATATTTTTATTTACTTTGTCTATCCGATTGAGATCAATTTAATTCTTTATGTAAGCTTTCCTTAAAAAATTTATGTAAGCTTTGGCACTAATAATATTTTGATTTCTTCATCTAATATTCACTACGATTTGATAGTTCATAATTTCAATAAATTGAAGTGTAGGGACTTTTTCTTGGTCAACATATTAGAGGTGAAATTGAATTTGGATAAAACATTTGTGCCCAAGTGAAAACCGAACAAACCGACCGAACCGAACCGATTCAAACCGATTTGAATCGGTTCGGTTCGGTTTTGACTAGAGTTCGATTCGGTCGGGTTGAAGTTTTTCAACCCGAACCGACCGACCGATTGCAATGACCCTAATAGATAGGCCATTCAATTTCCCAAAATAAGATAAGTTTGAATTCAAACTAAACGAGGTAAAGGGAAATATTTGGTAATTTTATTTTTAGGTAAGATTTTTTGGCTATAGATGAATCTTATTTAACCTCTACTTAATATTTTTGTGTAGTAAATTACAATATACAGAAGTTGGATTTTGGCGATAATTTTATTGAAATTATTTAGGTTTGGTTGCATGATTATTTATTTTTCTTTGATTTTTAACTATTTTTAAAGTTATATTAGATTTAAACTATGGTTATCTGAGTAAATAACCTCAAATTCAAGACAAAAGGTTTTTGAATTCCGGTAATGTCTTTGAAATTGCTTTGATTATACTGTAATTAATTTTTAAAGTTCTATTTGATTTCAACTATGCTTATCTGAATAAACATGCTCTAATTCGAGATCAAAGAGACAGTGAGATAATGAATTACACAGGTATGTTTTGTGATTTTATTTTATTATTACACTGTAATTTTGTTTGATTTTTAAAATTAAGATTCTTAATTTAAACTCATATTGAAAGTATCATTCTCTTTAACTTTGTTTTTAACTATTTTTAAATTTGAGTGAAATCAATCTGGATGTGTCACTAAATTATTCTTTTTCTTTTGGTTTTACATAATATTTAAATTTTATTTACATTAAAACTATTACTATCTGATTAAACTATCTAATTTTCACGTATTGTATTCCTTGGTTATTTTATATTTTATATTTTTCTGTATTTTTAGTTATATTTTTGGTTTAAATCTTTTTAATTATTGCTTGCTGATTTATAAAACTTAAAATTGGCGCATCTAAAAAATCTATTTTATATTTTATAGTTTAATGTATTTTTAACTATATTTTTGGTGGGTATCAAGTTGTCAAAATAAAGCGTCAGGGTCAAAGATAAAAAGGCAAAATATTAGGGTGTTAAAGTGTAACTATTTATTTTGTACTCATCTACTATATTTATTATTTTCACAAAGTATATAAAACATATTATTAGTAGAATTAATAAGTGTAGTGTAAATATTTTGACCGCATTAGTACAATAGTGATCTGTTAACTCTGAGAGGAAATTCAATCTAAATGAAGATTTATAATTTAGAAAATCACATAAATATACTAAATAACCAATTTTAACTGCTAAATAACAAATTTGATTTCTTACTATAAAAATTGTTGAATAATGATAATTAGAGATTATTTTAAAATGTTTCCTATTTAGTTTTGCAAATTATAGCATATTTACATGTTACTTTATTTTCAAATTTTTTGAATTTTTAAAACGAAGGAGGAAATGTATATTTGGTATAATATAACTAATAACTAATTAGTTAGTATTTATTAATTTTATCTTTATAAGGAAATGGTATCTTTATATAACAGAATTATTATTAATTAACTAATATCGTATTAACTAAAATTCTTAAAGACATCTTTTCCAAAATTTTTATCTTTAAATATACGAAAATTAACTACCAAAAATCTTATTAGATCTATATATATACGGAAAATCTTATCTTTATATACATAAAGTATTATTAATTTTATACAAACAATATTATTAACTATAAAATTAACTACCAAATATTATTAGCTAATATCTTATTGACTAAAATTCTTGAAGATATCCATTCCAAAAATTTTTATCTTTAAATATACGGAAATATCTCCTATATCTTTATACACACGAAAAATCTTATCTTTATATACAAAAATATTATTAACTTTATACAAAAATATTATTAACTAAATCTTATTAGCTAAAATTCTTATTAACTAATCTCTTATGGAGATCTTTTAGGGGTGTTAGTCAATCAGAATTTTTCAAGTACAATTGGAATAATTGTTCAAGTGGGATAATTTTATGCAAGTGGGATATTTTAATAGAACAATCTTTGGATAATTTTTAGAAGTGGGATATTTTGGTAAAATGATGTGGGATAATTTGGAGTAATTAGAAAGTACATGATTATGTATTTTGATAGTATGGCTTTAATTTATAATTTGTTGAAGTTTGTGAATATAAATTGATAATTATATAAAGCAATATTAATAATTCTTATAAAAGAGTAACTATTACTTAAACTATATATAACCTTATTGTTAATACTTATTAATATCAATAATCATGTAAACTAGCCTAGTAATAATCATAAAATAGTTCATCAAAAATAATAACACTAAATTATAAATTAATATTGCAACATACTTGATCATCACAAATACTATAATAATCATGAAGTATAAAACACTTTTAATCATATATAATCATGTATTCGGCTAAGTCCCTTATTTCCTAAATCAATCTCAAGCTTTTGATCACTTGCTATTAATCTTTCATCTCCACTCTTTTCTCATTCATACTAATTAATTTTAATACAATTATTCCCATCCTTATGTTATGCATTACTTATTTATTAAAACTTCTCACAAAATATTGTTGATTCTAGGTAAATATCTATTAGTCTATGTGATTTACGTGTATCAGCAAAACATTATGTATCCTTTTTTGAATATCAACCGTTAATTATTCAAAATTTCCTATATGCATTGCAAATGCTATTTGCATACATTTATAATGTGTAATAATGCATAATGTATTAGCAACATTCATTTTATTGGACTCAACTATTAATAATTTTTCAACAATTCAAAAGTTCTAGTTTGTTCTCATCTAGTTATAGGTTGAAAAGTGGAATAATTTGGAGGAGAAGAACTCATGTTTTTCTATATAGGTAGAACAATTAGTGGGATAATTTTAAAAATTATCCCAGTTCTAGTTCTTCTAGAATTCTACTTAACTAACACTTTAAAAATTATCCCAATTATAGTTCTAATTGACTAACACCATAAAAATTTATCCTACTAATTATCCCAGTTCTAATTTTTAGTTCTAATTGACTAACCCCCCCTTACAAAGTTGAGCGACATGTTGCAAATATCATCCAACCATCCACCGAAATCTAAATCATTTTAAGGGTGACACATGGAAAACCTCGGCTTTTTAAAAATTTAAACGACCATTTAGAATTTAGAAAATCACATACATATTCCTAATAACCAATTTCAACTAATAAATAACAAATTTAGATTTCTTACAATAAAAATCGTTGAATAATGATAAGTACCGTGTTATTTTTTAAAATCGAGGTATTGAAATGGGAGGCATGAGATGAAATTAGAATGGATAAAATAGTATACGATAGGTTTTGGAAAAGATACATGCATTTTCGGTGTGTTTTTTTAAAGTAAGATAGCGAAACATGGAGTTTTGAGCGTGCTTAGCACGGGATAAAATACTAGCGATGTGATAATTAAAGAGGATCCAATCATTTCAATCTCCATCCGTCCATTTCAATTTCAAAGGATCAGATTGGAGAATGTAAAATTACCAATTTTAAATTAATGGTCTTCACAATAGTGGTTTTCAATAAAATAATATTTTTTAGAATAATTATGAAAATCCTATCTGACATAACATTATTCCTTGAAGCTAGAATGAATATTGAAGATCTGAATAATTGGTCTCCGGTTAGTACCTATTTGGAGAGGATCCAAATCCAGAAAGCATATACAAAGGATATTTATATATGATATTTATGTGAAAATAACTTCATACTTGAAAGTATATTAAAAACAATTTATTTATCAATAGCTCTATAAAAATAGAAATGGTAGTTTCTAAAGCGATAGGTACTTAACTCTGTGCTTAAAATAGATCCGAGGTGATATGTCACAATAATTGGTGGACCAACCCTTTAATGATACGATATAATGTACTTGCGTGCCAAGATATATTGTTTCCTCCCTTTATGAAAAGAAGGAAGAGAATCTTTTCCTAGAGAGCTATATGTTAGATATCTTGTCCTTTCCAAAGATGCTAAGGGCGTAGGCTGCGCATGGTTTGAGCTAACAATGAAACCATGGAAGAAAATGACAAATTGGGATTGGACATGTTAATTGTTGCACTTATAATTAGCAAATGAAATCAAGTTGTTTGTTGTATTTATGCGTTATGAAGTGACTTGTTGATAGAGCGCCTTCATATTTACACAGATTTTGTTTAAAAAGGGGTTGTACTTCTACTGTTCATGAAAATGCAAAAATCATAACTTTACAAAAGAAAAATATAAATGAAATGCAATACATATCCTGTAGTATAATCACACTACATATAGTTTCAACCTCAAATCTAGATCAAGAGCTGAAGGTTAATCTGTTAATTAGATCATCATCTAAGTAGACCAGTTAAGTTTAAATGATGATTTAAAATCCACCAATGATATTGGCTCAGGTTTTGAATTTGAAAATATTAGGGGTGGAAACGAACCAAATAATTAATAAACAGTTCGGTTATTATTCGTCCAGATATTCGGTCATATTCGATTTGGTAGTTCATTTAATAATAAATGAATATTTTTAGTATTCGGTGCATAAACGAATAGAATTTGACCAGAGGTACATTCGATTCGTTTGATTATTAAATATTCGTTTATGTTTTTCTACTTCAAGATTATTATATTGTGTTATCTTTTACGTGTGCATAATTTTATAAATATTGCTATTTCTAAGTATTTATTAAATATTCGTTTATGTTTTTCGCTTCTAAATGATTATATTGTGTTATCTTTTACGTGTGCATAATTTTATAAATATTGCTATTTATAAGTATTATATTAATAATTTATAAGCGTACACTATAATAATTCTTATATTGAAATATCATCATAACAATTAAGTAAAACATTATAGAAAATAAATAAGAAAAGACTTCAAACATAGAGTTTGAAGTCAACACCTCATGGTTAAGGATCTTGTGACTTAACAAGCGTGCTATTGAGATATTCGTAAACATTTAACAAATATTCGTCTAATTAACGAACCAAATTTGAACACCCTTTCCCTATTCGATACGAATTCGAGTTCGACTTCGAATTCGTGAAAATTAACTGAATACGAATATGAACACCATGGTATTCGATTCAATTCGGTTCGTTTCCGCCCCTATTTGAAATCCCATCTGAAAACTTGTCAAACCTGGATGCAAATATTCTTATATCAGAACCCATCCGCAATAGACACAAAGACTAAAAGAGGATTTGGATGCCCTTTTATTTCAAGGTGCACGAAACTATAAATTAAAATAACTTAATACGATTGAATCAATCTTGATAAGCACCGTGCGTATCTTTGATACAATAAAAACTACCATGTGTACGACCGAACAAAGAAACAAAAGCTGCAAGTAATTTAGAAAATATGAATAAAGTTTAATGAAGATCTTGAATTTATTCTACCTGCTCCAATGAAGCACTGATCGACACAACATAAACTAATATTTGTTATGCGTATTTTTACTTATTGTCATATAACAAAAAGAGCAGGAACACACAAATGCATGGTCTTATCTACAACTCATCTTACTTATCTATCTTCTTATGATCAGTCGTATTGAGTTCTTATCATTTATCTAACTGTCATTAGACTAAACAATCTCAACAATGTCATGGATAAAATTCTTAATTAGGAGTAAATCATAATGATTAACCATTAATTAGAAGTAGATTAATATCTATCTAGTTCTAACATAAAATGCAGATGAGATGCCCTCACAAATTAATGAAGGTGTCATACAATATCCACATGGAGATACACTCTGTCCGCCTCCAACAAATCCTAACTTTATTTGACTTCATTCTGCATTTTCTTATAGAGATTGCTCTTCTGATCAAAAGATACTCGTATTACATATTAAGAATAACATGGATCTTAAACTTGGATAAAGAACTTAAACTAATACGTCTTAATTTCAAAATTTGTATCTTTATCATTGGTTTTCTATACTTTCTAGTGTGAGAGATACCCAGACAACTTCCAATCCAATGTTATATGGATTCTGACAAAATTTGCATATTATATCACTTGCATACAAAATATAAGTCACAAGAAACATATAAGAGGATACTGGGTATGAGCTGGCGGCTCATTTAGCAAAATGAGATGCTAGCTCTATGACACGTGAGCCCCGCAACCGATGTGACTAGCAGGGGGCTCACGTGTCATAGAGCTGTCAGCTCATTTAGCAAAATGAGCTGTCAGCTCATACACATTTTTCCTAACATATAATTGATTTTTACTGGAATTGGACGGGGGCATGCATATTTTAAAAAAGATTCGGACACAATGTTGTATTAATTAGATTAGACTAGGTAGATAAATAAATAATAGTAGTCACGATCACGCAGATGATGATTCATTGTAGTTGGAACAACATGCAGCTTCAACCACGATGTTCATCGGAACAAGTTGCTTGGCACAATCTATCAAGTTGCTGTCAAAATGTTGTAGCAACTAGGCCTAATCTCATAAAACAATTAAACGGGTATCATGTATATGTTCCCCTTAAATCATGAATATTGCAAAACTATTCCAATTTTCAGTATTTGCAAGACTACCGTAAATGATCAACTTCGAAAAGATTACCACAAAAATCAGCAAATCATCAACCTCGATATAGGCTAATTTGTAATGAAATGTAAAAAAAAAACATAAACAATATAGTCAAATTTTTTCTCACCAGATCCAAAAAAGTTGACAATTTGATTTGGAGGGTAATTTTTTCCAACAATGATGATATTGAGATTCGGAGAGTAGTCTGCAAATATACACAATCTAAGGGTTATAAATGTTTAAAAAAAATCCTAATTAAAACTTTTAATAATAAAATGTTAATGAAAGAGATCTGAAATGCAAACTAATTGTTGCTTCATTACAAAGTTGCAATATCACTACCATGGGCCATTGATGGCCACATGATCCGTAGCAATAGAGATGGGCTGATGGCCCAGTGCCTCAAATGAAACAGTGATGGTCACATCACAGGTCACACCTAGATTCAAAATATATTAGATTCAGCCTCCATGGCCAGCTTCCAAGATTGGATTCATGCAATGGAACCTTTATTATTATTATTATAAAGAATCTTTCGGCTGTGTTTGTCAAACTACACAAAACTAGATCAGGACTAGTCACGACAGGTTAATCTTCATTGGTTCTTTTGGTGGTACTCGGCAGTCGAAAAGCTGGTTTAGATGTCATATTTTGGCCAATAAAAACAAGGTCAGATCTAACCCTCTTGTTTGCCAAAAAAAAAATCTTTCAAAACTGAGCCGGGTTTGAACATGGCCCAGTTTTGAAAGATTGTCAAACACACCCTTATGTCCTGTCTATGTCCATGGCCATTGGGGACACATGCAGACATGGAGAATGAACCTCGCTATTAATTTTAAATCAATATCCAATATCAATGCAATAAGTAAATATAAGCGCAAGCGGCTAAATATGAGTGCAATTACATTAATGGGAGAAGGGGAAGAAGACAGGAATCCGGGTCAACTGAGAGGCCCCTTTCATCAACGAGGCCCGATCATGCATTGTTCTGCAGTTAGGGTTCCAAGTGTTAAGAGGCGCGCCCACAAACTGTCTCGAAACATTGTTTGACAATGAATTCTATGTTACAGGTGACGGTTTAGAGACATAACTGCTCCCAAATTCAGATATGTTTATGTTCTGACATGGAATTCCAATGTTTGGCTAGTAAATATCAGGACATAAGTATACAGTATTGGTACATATAAATAATTATTACTAAGAACACACAAGAAATCAACAAGCAGATGATCCATTGTTTTCAGAAAGTGCAGTTTACTGGAAAAACTTCACGAGCGTAATTCATGCTTTATATTGGAAGTTCATATAGCTAAATTTTCTATCACTTTGTTTTGCGATTTTTCTAGTTCTGAAACAGTTTAAAGAAGTATAAACATTATTATTTCAAGCAAATTTACATTATCTGAGCTTACACAAAATAGAAAACAGGAAAACATAAATTCTGCATGGAGCCTCATGTGAGTTCATGGTTAAAACTACAAGTCATACATCTAAGGAAAGGAAGATAGTGTGAAAATTTAACCATACTCCTCGCTACTTTAAATCGGTATATTGATGCACATACAGTTGTCCATCCACTTATTTGGAGGAAATGGTGACATTTCTGATCTCATAAAAACAGATACATCCAGACCCCCAGGTAGTTGCAGATTGAGACATCTATCTAGGAGCATTAAGCAGTTCGGGCTGCTTTAAGATCAACAAGCAAGAGACTTAAATATGATGTATACAAATTTCTAATTGACATTTTAAGTATTAAAAGTGAAAGGGAGGGAAATGAATGTAAGTGTCAACACAATCCTGCATGATAAATTTCAGGAGAAATGCTAGCCACAGTCGTGAGTGCACCGCACTCGCGCTGTGGCTGGGACACGTGCCCCATACAGGGACATTAGAATTTTTAAACTTCCTACATTCTCTAATAACGCTTCGATACATTTATAGAAAGCTGGATCAACAACTTGCTTTGGAGCACTGGATTACTGGGGGTCCACAATTAATATAGCCAACAGCTCTATCTCCACTCTAGTTAGTCTATGAGGGTGTTTGGAGACATTTTTTTGGTCATGGAAATTAAGAAGACTATATCTATGTTTATAAAATCAAATAAGTTAACTTATAAGCTATTTTGAAAGCTGGATCAACAACTTGCTTTGGAGCACTGGATTACTGGGGTCCACAATTAATATAGCCAACAGCTCTATCTCCACTTTAGTTAGTCTATTTCTCTTGATCTAAAGAAGACAAACAATTTTATTTAAAAAAAAAAAAAAAAAAAACCTTACCTGGGAGTCCATACTTTTAAGTTCCCCCCAGCAGAAAGACAAAAGACAGCTTGTCATATGGTCCCTAGTGAACTCCAGTAGGTTGCCCGATTGGTAGTTTCTCAGGAGAACAAAAAATAAAAAAGTTTTGATGGCACTGACAAATTCATTCATACTTATTAGTAGCATCTAATAAACAAAGCAGGGAAGGGACAAACAAATGCATTGTATTATATACATCTCATGTTACTTATCTATAATCTTATCAATTGTATTGTGTTCTGATCATTTAGATGACTGTCATTACATTACAAACAATCTTATGATGTCATGCATAGTATAATTAATTAGGAGTTAATTATAGTGATCAATTGTTAACTAAAAGTAGATGCCATTTATTTAGATCCACACGAAATGCAGATTAATTAGATGCCCTCACAAATTAGTGAATGTCTGCACAATATCTACAGTCGATACATTGTCTGTCCTAACAATTCTCGACTTATACCAATTGGATTTTGTCGAGTGCTCTCTACCACTACACCAAAACTCTAAAGTTGTGGTGACAACATGGATGTAGTTTTATATTCTAACACGCCCCATACAGGGACATTAGAATTTTTAAACTTCCTACATTCTCTAATAACGCTTCGTTACATTAGGTTACATAATAAACTTTTGGACGCGTTAATAAAACATCCCACAAGTACCCATCACCAAGAATTGGATGGATATCGAATACGGTACATTTATAGAAAGCTGGATCAACAACTTGCTTTGGAGCACTGGATTACTGGGGGTCCACAATTAATATAGCCAACAGCTCTATCTCCACTTTAGTTAGTCTATTTCTCTTGATCTAAAGAAGACAAACAATTTTATTTAAAAAAAAAAAAAAACCTTACCTGGGAGTCCATACTTTTAAGTTCCCCAGCAGAAAGACAAAAGACAGCTTGTCATATGGTCCCTAGTGAACTCCAGTAGGTTGCCCGATTGGTAGTTTCTCAGGAGAACAAAAATAAAAAAGTTTTGATGGCACTGACAAATTCATTCATACTTATTAGTAGCATCTAATAAACAAAGCAGGGAAGGGACAAACAAATGCATTGTATTATATACATCTCATGTTACTTATCTATAATCTTATCAATTGTATTGTGTTCTGATCATTTAGATGACTGTCATTACATTACAAACAATCTTATGATGTCATGCATAGTATAATTAATTAGGAGTTAATTATAGTGATCAATTGTTAACTAAAAGTAGATGCCATTTATTTAGATCCACACGAAATGCAGATTAATTAGATGCCCTCACAAATTAGTGAATGTCTCGCACAATATCTACAGGTCGATACATTGTCTGTCCTAACAATTCCTGACTTATACCAATTGGATTTTGTCGAGTGCCCCTACCACTACACCAAAACTCTAAAGTTGTGGTGACAGCTGCGGGATGTAGTTTTATATTCTAACACGCCCACATAGGTTGAGTAGTCAAGTGTCCCTACCACTATACCGAAGCTTCAAAGTTATGATGATAGTCACGGGGTGTAGTTTTATATTCTAACACTTCCACACCCTCCAATGTTACATTCCTGATTAAAAATTATAAATCACCTGTGTACAAAAGACTAGTCACAAGAAACATAGTCCCATGAAGAGAAGAAGAATACCCAATTTAATCTGGAAGTCCAATATAAAAGACATGATGTTGTATTAACTCACTAAATAAATACATAAGCAATGCTATGCTTGATTAGACAGGCAATGATTCATCGAAGCTGGAACAAAATGCCGCTCCAACCACCATGTTCATCGAAACAAATTTCTTGGCACAACTTATATTGATGAGTTGACATCGAATAGCAACTAAACCGAATCTCATACAATAATTGATACACTTCATAAAAAATTTAAATTTAAAAATGCAAATAAAAAGATTTCATGACAAAAAGGTGACATTACTGTCATGGGCCATAGATGGTCATGTGATCTAGTAGCAGTAATAAGGATGGGCTGATGATGGTCCAGCATCTCAAACGAGACACTGATGGTCACATCACAGGTGAACTGACGATGACAGCTTGGTGCAAAGATAGCAGATTCAGCCTCCATGGACAGTTTAGAGTCTCATGTCCTGTCTACATCCATGTCCATGTGGTACCAAAATGACACACAAGAAAGGAAAAAAGATCCAATACAGAGCAATTTATAAAAGCAATTTAAAAAAAACAAAGAGGATGCCAAAAATAACAGCAGAATCTACATAACCTCATCATGAAATAAAGAATTAAAATAAGAAATAAACAAGTAAATCGCACATGATCAGTTGTTATCAGAAACTCCTCAATACGCCCCGGTTACTTGCAAGGATTCATATTGGAAAGTCTATATAGAATGGATGGATAATGCTATCTAAATGTGAATCAGTATATCATAAACATCCAGAAATAGAATCCTTGGAACAGGTAAGTAGAACACATATAAACATCCAGAAATAGAATCCTTGGAACAGGTAAGTAGAACACATATAAACATCCAGAAATAGAATCCTTGGAACAGGTAAGTAGAACACATATAAACATCCAGAAATAGAATCCTTGGAACAGGTAAGTAGAACACATATAAACATCCAGAAATAGAATCATGATCAGGTATTTTTATATAACACAAATATTATGCAATCACCTGAAACATGTTGGAGAATTCTCATTTCTCATTAGTATCTTATGTCATGGGAAGCCAACATCTATGGAATGAGCCACTAACTTTTAGCTCAGAGCATCAGTCGCTTATGAAATAGTATGATACCATAATGGAACAGTGAGGCCAATAATATCAATCATTGTGATGGTCCAACATTTCTTATTAAAGTTATCAAGGAAACGGGAGACATATCTTATGTATATATGTAGAGCATTAACTTATTCCACATTCAACACAGGCCCAACCAGAAGACATATTCTGCTACGAAGAGTGAAATCATCCCTGTTGGTCAGCAAGTTGTAGTCTAATTCTTACTGAGCACTCTTAAAATTTTCGCGCAAATGTAGGTAAATTTCTTTCTGCCTAAATCCACTACGTTAAAAAAAAAAAAACAAAGAGGATGCCAAAAATAACAGCAGAATCTACATAACCTCATCATGAAATAAAGAATTAAAATAAGAAATAAACAAGTAAATCGCACATGATCAGTTGTTATCAGAAACTCCTCAATACGCCCGGTTACTTGCAAGGATTCATATTGGAAAGTCTATATAGCATGGGAGATACCAAGACATGAACACTTCCACACCCTCCAATGTTACATTCCTGATTAAAAATTATAAATCACCTGTGTACAAAAGACTAGTCACAAGAAACATAGTCCCATGAAGAGAAGAAGAATACCCAATTTAATCTGGAAGTCCAATATAACAGACATGATGTTGTATTAACTCACTAAGTAAATACATAAGCAATGCTATTCTTGATTAGACAGGCAATGATTCATCGAAGCTGGAACAAAATGCCGCTCCAACCACCATGTTCATCGAAACAAATTTCTTGGCACAACTTATATTGATGAGTTGACATCGAATAGCAACTAAACCGAATCTCATACAATAATTGATACACTTCATAAAAAATTTAAATTTAAAAATGCAAATAAAAAGATTTAATGACAAAAAGGTGACATTACTGTCATGGGCCATAGATGGTCATGTGATCTAGTAGCAGTAATAAGGATGGGCTGATGATGGTCCAGCATCTCAAACGAGACACTGATGGTCACATCACAGGTGAACTGACGATGACAGCTTGGTGCAAAGATAGCAGATTCAGCCTCCATGGACAGTTTAGAGTCTCATGTCCTGTCTACATCCATGTCCATGTGGTACCAAAATGACACACACAAGAAAGGAAAAAAGATCCAATACAGAGCAATTTATAAAAGGATTCATTGTTGTTGTTGCTATTGTAGTATAGAGAAGTCCATAGAAATTCATGTAGGGAGGAAAAAAAAGGGACATGACATGTGTCACCCTTTCAATTTTAAATCAATACGATCGGTGCAGAAAGTTAAAACATTAGTAAAATCAGAAGGTAATGTAAGCGTTCTCCTTACAAAATGCATCATATTTTAAGTCAATACAAACGTGACCATCTGAGAGCCCACTTCACAAAAGAGGTTCATTTATGCACTTTAACCCATTGTTGTTAAAGAGGCACGGGCATCAACTGTCATGACCACTTGAAAGTCCTATGTTTGTGGTCTGATGAATAATAAAATAAAAAAAAAAAACAAAGAGGATGCCAAAAATAACAGCAGAATCTACATAACCTCATCATGAAATAAAGAATTAAAATAAGAAATAAACAAGTAAATCGCACATGATCAGTTGTTATCAGAAACTCCTCAATACGCCCCGGTTACTTGCAAGGATTCATATTGGAAAGTCTATATAGAATGGATGGATAATGCTATCTAAATGTGAATCAGTATATCATAAACATCCAGAAATAGAATCCTTGGAACAGGTAAGTAGAACACATATAAACATCCAGAAATAGAATCATGATCAGGTATTTTTATATAACACAAATATTATGCAATCACCTGAAACATGTTGGAGAATTCTCATTTCTCATTAGTATCTTATGTCATGGGAAGCCAACATCTATGGAATGAGCCACTAACTTTTAGCTCAGAGCATCAGTCGCTTATGAAATAGTATGATACCATAATGGAACAGTGAGGCCAATAATATCAATCATTGTGATGGTCCAACATTTCTTATTAAAGTTATCAAGGAAACGGGAGACATATCTTATGTATATATGTAGAGCATTAACTTATTCCACATTCAACACAGGCCCAACCAGAAGACATATTCTGCTACGAAGAGTGAAATCATCCCTGTTGGTCAGCAAGTTGTAGTCTAATTCTTACTGAGCACTCTTAAAATTTTCGCGCAAATGTAGGTAAATTTCTTTCTGCCTAAATCCACTACGTTAAAAAAAAAACCCTTTTTAGCCTTCTTTCATTAGATCAACTGTGTTCAACAATCACAGGAACTCTACTCATCAACTCTGATTGAGACCATTGCATCATTTTATACCTTTCACTACAACCAAGCGTTCACTTATGGGTGTACATGAACAAAGAACAGATGTCATATTCTGATGATATGTTGTGATATGGATGAAAGCAGGATTCGCAGCACTATAGACGTAACCAAAAGTAAATCGGTCGATCATGAGAATAAATAGACGACCATAAAGAAAGACACAATTGTGCCAATAAAACTTAAAAATAATTCTGCAGCCAAGCTTTAGTCATGATAAGATGAGGCTATGAGACCGACTTCCCAAGGATAAGATGCGAAAATGCTTTTGAGAATTGCATAAAAAGAGTGATTGATGCATATGTGAAACTAACAATTTGACCTAGAAGCCAACATGCAAATGAGATAGCAGTTCCTGAGCTTTACAATATATAAACAATGCTCTCCATAGTCTTACGTATATACAAGGTCAAAACTGCAAGCCGTGCATCTATGTACAAGGAAAGGATGACACTTTGAAAAGTTCAAAATTAAGTTTAACTATACACATTGCTACCTCAAATCTCCATATCGATCTACACTTATTTGGGGGAAAGTGGTGGCAGTCCTAATCTCATTAAAAAGCAATGCTGATCCACACCCCCAGGCAGTCATATAGAAGCAACAGCAGCAATCACAGATAGAGACATTTACCTAGAGCATTAAGCAGTTTAATCTTTGTAAAAGTTGATTTAAGACCAACAAGCAAGAAACTTGATCTACCAACTTAACAAGCGAGAAACTTGATCTACCAACTTAACTATGATGTATACAAATTTCTAATTGATATCTAAAGTATTAAAAGTGAAAGGGAAATAATATAAGTTTCAACACAGTCCAGCATGATAAATTGCAGTGACATATTGCAGCCGAGGATGACTAGGGCCAGAAGCTGAAGAGTTCTTGAAAGCTAGTGGTGCCAACCACCACCACAAAAAAATACTATTCAAAAGACAAGAAAAGTGTCCATCATATTGGTCCCCTCTGTGAACCATGAAGATGACAATCTGACGACTCATACATGAATATGGCTAAATAGATATAGATAATAGAGAGTTCCCATACATAATTCTCAACCTATTTCGAGATATCCCATACTTGCATTAGAACCCTCTAGAACTATGTCACACTAATGCGGATGCATGAATATAGATAAGGCGTGCTGTGGATAGTTTAAGAGACCTGGCGATAATGAATTTATAGATGTGAATGAGAGTTAAAAGCCCTATCTATAACATGAATCTGCAAAACTATAATTGTTAAATAGTATTAATCTCAAAAAGCATATATGTCAAGTTATAAAATTTACTGATGACCTGAAGGATCATGATTTTATATATAAATACATCTGATAAATCAAATAAAACTGTTCATTCATGCCACTAGAGTCTTTAACTTACTACTCTCTAATACATATTCGATACATTAGGTTAAGTTTTGGACATGTAAATAAAAAAAATATCTCACAAGTATCAATCTAGAAGTCTCCAAGAAATGGATGTATACCAATAAAAAAGAAAGCCATACCTGAGTGCCCGCACTTTAAGTTTCCCCCAGCTGAAAGACGAAAGACAGCTTGCCATATGGTCCCTACTGTACTCCAGTCTCTTGCTAGTTGGTGGTTTCTCAGGACAACAAAAAAGGTAAATTCTGAAGGCACTGAAAGCATGGAATCAAATGAGAAATTTGCATCGTATAATAACTTAGATTCAATCTATTGACAGGTTTCTCTTGTGGTAAGTCTCAGTCATTCTCAGCCACTGGCAAGCATCTCTTTCCCTCTCTTCCTCTTAGTCTGCCCCTGTACATAAATATCACAGGTTGGCATGGAGAAGATGACAGAGGTTGGCATCGAGAAGATGACAAAAAACAGAGAAAATAAATTTAGAGGAATCTATCTTCCTCTTCACTTTCCTTTCGATGAGGGCAACAGACAGGTGGTTATGTGGCCCATGATGCAGTATTGTAGTCTTGATCACATACCTAGTAGTAAATTGTTTATAAGATAGAGCAGAACTTAGTGTCATATTTGAAACAAGGGAGATCTTTAAGGAGTACAAAAACATTGTAGATCACCGACACAACTGATACCATCAAATTGTTAATAGAATCATACAAATAATTATACATAGCGGCCCCAGGACAGTTATATTGCAGTTAACTTCGGAGTTCCCTCAAAATACCAACATAAAGGAACTTGGGTGGTTAACAGTGTTTTGGTTGGGGTGGGGAGGGAGGGAGTTTTGTTTTGTTTTTTTTTGTTTTTTTTGGGGGGGTTGTTTCCAGGGACCACATCCTCTTAAGGGCCAACCCAACAGGGTGCATTTATTCCTTAAATAGATTTAGTCTCCTTGACTATTAATTTAATACAAGTTTGAAAATTGCAGAATATTGATGGTCTTTTACGGTTCACATATTAATTCTACACTGACGAAATGAGTAATGAAAACAATAAAAATTGTAGGTTATCATGCCATTCTTAAGACTTTCAAGGTTCTAGATTCTAGTTTCCGCTACTAAATCAAAGGGCATGACCATCCTACACACCCCTCAAACCCAGCTAACAGATCATTGCATCACAAAAGAAATGCCAAATCCACATTTGATTCCAATCTAACTGTTCGTCAAAATATTCCTCCAAGCATAAAGCAGTCCATCTATCCCGTCTATCTATCAATTTTTTCTATCTAGAAACAAGTCAACAATCTATTTGTTTTCCTGTTAAACTAAAATTTGAGCACTGATTTCGACCTTGATTGAATAGGTTAAGTATGAAGACTGTCTCCTTAAATTATGCACATCCGAGATATGTTTGTCTTTGACGTATTCATAACCACCCTCATCTTTACCTCTAGTAGCACTTAACACCCCTCAACTAATTTATTAGCACTTAGCCACCCTCAATTCATGATGGAGAGGGTGTTATCTGCAATTTATCCTTAAAAAATTGGCCATCCAGGGCATTAAGATCTACTAAATTAGTTGAGAGGTGTTACGTGCTAGTAGAGGTATAGAGGTTAGCAAGGTGTTAAGTGCAACTAAATTAGTTGAGGGGTGTTACGTGCTACTAGAGGTATAGAGGCTACCTTTTCAATCGCAAAGGAAAAATTCATTATCATCAGAATAATTGCCTGCTGCTTGAAATGTTCAAAACAATAGGTTTTGATAGAAAGTGATAGGCCATAATTTTGATTATAATGCTGTTTTGATAGTACGTGATAGGTCATAGTTTAGATAGTAAATTATAGGTTATAACTTGTAGCCTCCGTGGAAATTGGTAGGATGTATAACTCAAATAGAACAAAACCTACACAGATTAATTTAAATTTTTTCTCAGTTTCTTCATAGTTGGGAGTTTTTCATTAGATATGTTTAACAATCAGTTCCTGAGAGATGTGACAAGGGAGAAAGATCAATTTATAGGATCAAAATTCTTTTACCAAAAGAGTGACTTATATTGACAATTGATGGAAGCCACAAAGGTGCATATAAGCATTACATTAGATTTTGGGCATGCTTGGGAACTTGTCGTATAATCCACTTGGCTTATGATCCACAAATGAATTATAAGGCAAGTAGATTATAAACCAAAATGTTTGGTAAAAAAATGGATTATAAGTCGCTTTCAATAGGAAAGTGTTTGGCAAATGGGTGGAATATAATCTATCATTGTTGTCAAAATGACCAAAAAAGATATGACTCTAAATTTAAACATTGAAGGACTTTGGAATTATCTTAAATATTGAGGGTTAAACTTGACATTTACTTGGTCAAACTATATGGCTTATAAGTCACCAAAAAATAAGTTGAGTTAGGGGAGATTATTTTTTTTAAGCTTATAAGTCAAAATAAGTTGGTCGCCAAACATGTTGCTGTTGCTTATTAAGTCACAAAAGTGGCTTATAAGCTAGTTTAACAAGTTGCCAAACATTGCCTTTAACTATCCGCTGGTATCTCTTAGACAAACCAACTTTAGCCCAATAAATTTTAACAACCTACAATGGCTACCAACTGAAAGTTTCATAGAAAGAAGACATGTGAAGATGTCAACTACACCGTGGGTAATCAAAGGAAAAACCTGAGCTTATGCCAGAGAGTTGAAAGATTCCTGAAGTCCGCATTATAGCTACACGAAGTCCAGAAAAATCATGAAGTACTTGCAATATTTCTCATCATTAAAGATGTTATCTTAAAAGATCATCAGAGGCACCTATTGGACCTGCTGGTAAGGTCAAATGTGATTCAGTGAACAGCAATAGTTCCATCATGTTGGGCTGGTCACATATGGATGTACGCATTGTTTTAAATATCCACGAAATAGCCCGACACATCAGCCAGTATATCTTTCTATAAGGCTTGCTGCAACAACAATATGGTCTTAATATCTTTTACCGCTTTATGGGAGTTTTTGGGCGATATATCCTTGACATGGCCGATATATCTGCCGATATGTTGGCCCATATATCCTATTCTAACGCTTGTCGCTAAACAACATATTTCTGTGAAATTTCTTTAATGTTTTTAGCAAAAATTCTAGCCTTATGATTATATTTTAGAATATTATATTATATACGCACATCATCCAATATGGAACTCCGATATTTACCACATATCCTCGATATTTCCCCGAAATCTGCAACCCGATATGGATTTTGAGCGTCCAATATTTCCCCAGTATTCAATATTTAAAACCTTGGATGAAAGTTCGCAAAAGGTTTGGTTCAGTGCAAGCAGCTAGTTTGGGGTGATACAGTGCAACCATCAAAGGGTAGTACATATCTGTAGGGAACCTGCAGTAATGCTATAAATAGACAAGCTTTTAATATCCTCTAAGCCACCTTGATTTGAAGATCCAGTGTTAATTCTAAACTCACTTGAGGCCTATCACTTCCCTCAAGATTATAATCTTTTACCATGTTCCCAGATCTTAAACAAAGTCTTCAGAGTCTTTAGGCCTTTGATAATATCACTATGTATCACTACATATTTAACCTAAGAAGCAGCCCATCTCATATCAGTTGGATAGCTTTCTTCACTTTGATTTCATCGCTTTGATTCAACTTACCAAATTGGTAAATAGCAAATAATGGAACGTCAATCACAAATAGCTTAAAGGCTCCATGCAACATAAGTACATAACTCTATAAACAACAACGCTTGAAAACTACAAGATACAGTATAAAGAAGCTAATTACCTGTCTCCGGTACACTTCCAAAATCAGGTTTCAATGCCTTCTTCTTGACAATGTCCTCTTCCTCGTTCCACCACCTCTGCTCATGTATCCATTGTTACCAGTCCCCGGATCATCAAAATACCGTGTTCATAGTTAATGAGTTTTGTTAAATGATTTGGTCACTGGTATGTTTGAAATTACTTGATTGGTGCAATGGGAGCTGCTATAGAATTTCATCGAGATGACTGCTTCGATATTGATTGTGCACGACAAAAGGACATGTTGTGCGACTAGCCATTCATGAAGGAGTTGTATCCGAAGGCAAGGAGAGAGGACAAAACGATCAAGATTTATGCGAGAAGCACCGGATGTGGCTGACAACCAAGTCAACGTGGTAACCTTCAGCAATGTTGTCAGCCAGTTCCTCCATAAAATCTCATCGTTGCCTCCCCATTCACGTGACCAAGTTAAAGAACCTTGAGGAAGAAAAAAGGAATAGCATGTCCCTTACACGTGTGTTTTTTTTTCTTCAAAATATTAGCAACAAACTAAGGAGAAATTTTTAAAATAGACCCATTTACAACTTTGTTCCCCAAACTCGACCCATTTCAAACTTATTTACAAAATCGACCAGTTTGCCCGCGTCGTGATCAGTTGGCCGGGTCGATTTTAAAAAGCTTCTTTCTAATTAGTCGGGATTGACAACCCAAATAATTAGACACTAGTTTAATTACAAGAGTTAGTAGTGGGGGATGAAATTGCAGTTCAAAATAGTCACTGTTGCCAACCTCAACTATTTTGATAGATAATTAACCAGATATCTAATTAGTATAGAAAAAAGTATTTTTTTTTCAAAATCGATTCAGTTTCAGTCAGCACTGCTGAGGTGGGTGAAACTGGGTCGATTTTTGTAAATAAGTTTTAAATAGATCGATTTTGATGAATAAAGTTGTAATGGCAGGAAGATGTATTAAAGAAATATCAATGGGGTTTCTTAATATCTGGTCAAACCTTGAGGGGATCTTATAACAATTAGCCAAGAGAATATTGAAGCCATTTTTAGTTGAGTAATAATAAAGGTTAGAATTTGAGAAGGAAGGCATTCTCACAAAATAAATGCCAATTTTCAAAGACAAATTCTATACTAAGCCACTTAAGTGAGTACCTTCTCTTTACACATCTTAATGAAATTATTCACTAAAATCATTCCAGAATCACAATGCACACCTCAAATAATTTTATGGGGAGTACGAGCAAGTTCGACTTATTGGAGATCATATTTTAAGTAGTACTATGCAACATGTCTGCTTTAACTAGTTAAGACAAAAAATGTAGCAAAAAGTAATTTCATTTATAACGTTGAAATGTGAGAGGAAAGTAGATATTCGAATAATTGATATTCGAAATATCTCTAAAAGTTGTATTTTATATTTTACCGCAGTTAACCATATTCTATATTTTACCAAGAGGAAGCAAATCTAGGCTAATCTTCGATTGAACCTTGAGAAATCACCTAATTTCTATGAATTTTAAGTGAACAATTTTGATTTGTGTATTGATTAGTGAATTATTATGATTTGCCTTGAAACAAAATGAGAATGGATGCAATGCACTATAAGACATACTGACAACTATATTTAGAATGAGTCTCCTCCATCTTAGATATTTAATGGAGGGTTGTCATTTGGATTATCCTAAATTCCTAATGTAAAACTGCTGATATAGATTCACGCAAAAGTGGTCTCTCCTGATTAACAAAATCCTGATTATGTTAAAAGAGAATGAACCTAGACAACTATATCTATATCTCTGAAATAATCTGGCTTATGCTTAGAGAGAGCTAGCCTTAAAGCATCAAATGAATCTGGACTAATCACCTCCTTAAGGCAGTAAATGGAGGGAAGAATCTGGACTAATTGCTCTCGACTGAGATTCATGCATTTTGCGGTTTCCCATTATGCTCATCTTCTGTATAACCCTTCATATTGATACGGACCGAACCGTCGAGAGAAACCACCACAAACGATAGCAAAAACACAATAAAAGAGTAAAGACACGAGATTTACGTGGTTCGCAAGTTGCCTACGTCCACGGGGTAAGGAGGGGGGATTTTCACTAATAGAAAGAGAGAATACAAATTAGGATTACAAGTTCTCACAAAGAAACCCTAAAAACAAACCTCTCAATCTCTCAAAAGATCTCCTCTCCAAAGATGCACAAAACCCTCGAAAAGTCGCTCCAAACGCTTGATTTCTATCAAATAATCAGGTTTAGGGTTATTTATAAACTCTAAACGAACCGGGTTTAAAACCAAAACCCGTTTTCGAATCTGCCCAGATTAGTCGACTACTACTTCAGATTAGTCGACTACTCACTGTAGATTAGTCGACTACAACACAGATTAGTCGACTACTCAGACTCAACGCAGAAACACACCTTTCTGTCGTCTGCAGATTAGTCGACTACTACTGCAGATTAGTCGACTACTAAGCCCGAAAACTGCTTGTGCATGTTTTTGTGCATGTTCTACAATTCTCCACCTCGTACATCATTTGATTTACCTCAAATTTTGGACGAACACCAGAAGAACACCAAGAACATCTAGAGAGATCACCATTAGCCAATCCAGGCCAATCCAGCTGCGTCACTACACCGCGACTGCCTACGTACCCTCCACCGGGATCAAGCTCACCGTAGTTCACCTCAAATCATCTCCACCTTACCCATTACCGCCCCGAAGGGCCATGCCCTCTTGGGCAAATCAACAAGAGCTGATATGAAGCAAGTCTAAGCAATGCTTAAACTTACTACCTGTGACCACCTTGGTTAACATGTCCATGGATTCTCATTCGTGTGCACCTTCATGAGAGAAATATCACCTCCTCTATGACATCCCGCACAAAATGATACCGACATCAATATGCTTGGTACGAGCATGATGAACCTGATTCTTCGCCAAGTGAATTGCACTGACCGCCACACCACAAGTTCACGTTTCTGCTCAATCCCCAAATCGCCTAGAAGACCCCACAACCACAATGCTTCCTTCACTCCCTCTGCCATGGCCATGTACTACTCTCAGAGTAGAAAGTGCCATCAGAGTCTGTAACATCGATCGCCAACTAACCGAGCTCCATGTATCTTAAATACATAACCAGAGTAGATCGCCGCCTATCTAGATCGCCCGCATAATCGAGTCCACAAACCCGTCAATCGACATGTTTCTCCACCAAAACACGCACTGTATCAACTGCCCTTTAAGTACTTGAGGACCCACTTCACCGCTTCTGCCTTTCCTGATTCGCCATGAATCCATCGACCACACTAACCGCCTGTGAAATATCTGGCGTGTACACACCATTGCATACATTAAACCGCCAACCGCACTAGCATAGGAACACGCCCATGTGCTTCTCTTCTTCCACAGAGGGAGATTGATTACCGAAGCCTAAAGTGTGGAGCCAATGGAGTCACCACCGACTTAGCACTTTGCATCCCGAACCTCGCGATCACCCGCTCTATGTAGCCCTTCGACTCAAGAACAATCGTCGATTAGCGCTCTCTTCTAATCTCCATACCCAAGATTTTCCTAGCAAAGACCCATATCCTTCATCTCGAACTCTTCACCAAGTTGAGATTTCAACCTATCTATCTCCACTCGCTCTTAGAAGCAATAAGCATGTCATCCACATACAAAGAAGATAGATAAAATTACCTCCGAAGCTTCCGAATGTAAACACAACAATCATGATCGCCGGAAAACCCATGCTTCAAAGATGAAGGAGTCAAATCGCTTGTACCATCAGCCGGGAGATTGCTTTAATCCATACGTTGACTTCCTCAAACGACACACATGATTCTCCTTATCCTCAACCTTGTAGCCCTCGGGTTGATGCATGTAGATCTCTTCATCCAAGTCTCCGTGCAAGAAGGCTGTTTTAACATCGAAGTTGATCCAAATTTCAAAATCACCATGAGCAACAATACTCAATAGCACCGAATAGAAGTGTGTTTCACCACCGGAGAAAATATCTCATTGTAATCCACACCCTCTTTACGTGCAAAACCCTTAGCCACTAGCCTCGCCTTGTATCTTACACCACCGAAGCTCGAAAGATCTTCCTTTCTTTGATACACCCACTTACAACCAATAGCTTTTCTTCCTACGGGCAATGGGACCACCTCCCATGTTTGTTCTTCCAAGAGATTCCATCTCTTCCTCCATCGCAGCCAACCAACTCTCACTATCCTTGTCCCGAATAGCTTCCTTGAAGGAGACCGCTCGTCCTCCTCCACCGAGAGCGATTCAACCATATTAGCTCCCATAGTGCTTCAGGGGTTGATCAGCCCCGCCTTCAAAACTCGCTTGTATGCTCGCTTTGGCCTAGTGGAAGCCAAATTATCCTCGAGTGCCGTTGTTGTAGTACCTGTATTTTCCTCGCTGAACCTCCTCCCCGCCAAGCTCATCATCTACCCGACTTCCCACTTGAGCACGATTAGAACCTAGTTGGTCTTTAGGTTCTATTTCAATAACCTCGAGACTTAGAAGTCTCACCAGCCATAACACCATCATCCTTGGACCTAGCAATCATGGATTTCTCATCAAAGGTAACATCCCCGCTGACCACTTAACTTTGAATCTTCCGTACACCAAAGGCGATAGCCTTTACGCCTTTGCATATCCCAAGAATATTGCCTTCTTGGCCCTCGTCAAGCTTTCCCTCGTTGGCGTGATAGTAGGCGGTACATCCAGAAAATTACGAGCCTATCATAATCGTGATGCTCCCCGACCACACTCTATAGGGTGTATCACCATCCAATGTCGAATGTGGTGAACGGTTCACAATGTAACAAGTCAGAGCCACCGCCGCCCACCATTCGTTGCCCAATCACGCATAAGATCGCGATACTCACCGCTTTCTCCGCGGTGTTGGTTCGATCTCTCGCGACCCCATTCTCGTGGTGTAGACTGACGTCGGTGTCGAACAATTCCCTCGATCACGAACTCCTTGAAAGCACCATCTCAGATACTGCATGCGGTTATCGGATCTCGGCGTCTTCAATTTCTTTCTGTCTGTTCTCAACCATTGTTCTCCACTTCTTGAATGTCTCAACACCTCATTCTTGTGCTTCAGTAAGTAAATCCAAGCATACCTAGAATAATCATCTATAAACGAGACATAATACACGGAACTACCCTTAGAAGTTGTCCGAGCCGGACCCCAAACATCCGTGTGCACATAATCTAGTATCCCTCGCTCTTAGACTTGCTGCTCGAAACTTGACCCTGTGTGACTTTCCATACACACAATCCTCGCAAAAATCCATCTTTGGGTTCCTTCAGATTCTTCACAGACCCTCTTTACCAAGCGAGAACTAGACCCTTCTCGACATATGCCCAAGCCGCCTATGCCATAACCGTGTGTGCTCACATGGGTCTCCACCACTTCCTTCGGGCCAACCGCCAGATCTTCGCCACCGCTGCATTCGAGAGAGTATATAGGTTACCGTGGCGAACACCCTTCATCACTACTAAGGAACCACGAACAACCTTCTTCACTCCGCTCCGCCACAATCCGCAACCACCGGAGTCCAAAGCACCAACCGAGATAAGATTCTTCCGCAAGTCGGGAACATGCCTCACATCCGTCAAGGTTCGAACCACTCCATCATGCATCTTGATTTTGATATTACCTAGCCCCACTGCTTACAAGCATGGTTATTCCCCATCAATACAGTTCCACCATCAATGCCTCGTAGGTAGTAAACCACTTCCTATTTGGACACATATGGTAAGAGCAACGAATCAAGAATCCACTTCCGGAGATCTCGCCACCCGCGGACGACATAGCATTCCTTATCGCTCCTTCCTCGAAGCGTGCTTCGCCTCTTCCTTGCCCTCTCTCCTCTCGGTCTTGTTGTTGTTCTTCTTTCCACCTACTCTCTTATTTGGACGGTCGACTTTGAAATGTCCAAATTTCACCGCGACTTGAAACATCCTTTTCCATAAGAGGTCTTGATTTAGATCTAGACTTTCCTCCCTTGCCTTTTCCTCGCTCATTGCTCCTTCCTCTTGCAAACAATCCTGCGCTTGTTCCTCAGCATCGCCAGTTGGCCATGTCACTAGTTGCAGCCTTCCGAAGATCGTCCGCTAGAAGTGCCGTTCTAGTCTCATCCATCTTCGATTTTCTCCCACAAGCCTCGGTGTTTGCACCAGGTTCTCATAAGACTTGGCGAGGCAGTAGTAGAAGCGCTGATCCTCGTCTCCTACTTTAACATCTATGTCTTTCAAATCGATATGATCCTATCAAACTTGTTGATGTGTTCCTGATTGATGAGCCCTCCTCCATCTTGCAAGTTTACAATTTGGATTTTAAGTAGATCCGGTTAGTTAGACTCTTCGTCATGAAGGTACCCTCTAACTTCTTCCACACGCTCAACGCTTCCTCTCCATCTACCAAGAAAGCTACATCCCTCTCAAGGCATAGGATAATCGACTGTTTCCAGATCCAACTCCTCCCAATCCTCATCGACATATCCTTGTTCTTCTTCTCCTTTCCATCCAAAGCCTTGTGCAATTTTTGCGAAATTAGAAAGTTTTTCATCCGCATCCTCCAATAGGAAAAGTCGTTCTTCCCATTGAACTTTTCAATCTCGAATTTTCCCACTTTGACCGATGCATCGTTGACGCCATCCTCTGTTTGTCTTCGTGAATCCGCTTCTCTCGGAATCACCGAACACCCCTCAAATTAGAAATTACACCACTTCCAATCGAACAATAGCTCGATACCAATTGTTGATAGCTTGAATTGAACCGTCGAGAGAAACCACCACAAACGATAGCAAAACACAATAAAAGAGTAAAGACACGAGATTTACGTGGTTCGGCAAGTTGCCTACGTCCACGGGGTAAGGAGGGGGGATTTTCACTAATAGAAAGAGAGAATACAAATTAGGATTACAAGTTCTCACAAAGAAACCCTAAAAACAAACCTCTCAATCTCTCAAAAGATCTCCTCTCCAAAGATGCACAAAACCCTCTGAAAAGCTGCTCCAAAACGTGCTTGATTTCTATCAAATAATCAGGTTTAGGGTTATTTATAAACTCTAAACGAACCGGTTTAAAACCAAAACCCGCTGACCGCCAGATTAGTCGACTACTCATCAGATTAGTCGACTACTCATCAGATTAGTCGACTACAACACGATTAGTCGACTACTCATCAGATTAGTCGACTACTCATCAGATTAGTCGACTACTCATCAGATTAGTCGACTACTACTGCAGATTAGTCGACTACTAAGCCCGAAAACTGCTTGTGCATGTTTTTGTGCATGTTCTACACTTCATATTTTTAGATGAATCACATTCATTATTCAAATCAGTAATCTTCAAACTTAAAAGAAATTACGCAGGTCATACTGTCGTCGTGTCTCCTCTCTCCATTAAAAGGATGAGCTCCTTAGTATCTTCTGAATGTGTAAAAGGTCTAATTTCTAATCTAATAAAGCCATTTTTCACTAATATGGTTTCTCAAAGTGCTTCAGCTCTCTTTCTTAGGCTAGAAAACTCCTTCAATTTGTTCCTTTTTTTTTTGGGTGGGCGAGATGGGATCAGATAATTATAATACGTATCTAATGAGAAAAGATTATGGTGTCAAGCATAGTAGTTTTTCGATTAAGGTCTTTGGTTTGCTTGGATTCAACCTATTTGTTTCAATTGATTTCTTCTTTGATAAAATGAGACTTCATAATAGCCAAAATTCCTTTTTGGTTACATAAGCTTCTATTCATAGCTAAAACGAAAGGAGGGAAATAAAAAGAGATCCAGAGTAATCTAGATTCCACTGACCAACTAAAGGTAAAATCTTCGCTCGCTAATCAGCCTCAAGTTATAACTTTGACTTTTTCAACATTAGCGATTTTTTACTGTATGTGTTTATTGTGCAGGATATGCAGATCTTCAGAAGGAACATGTATAGGGTACTGCATGGAACTAATATAAGAGGGAGCAAGAGTTTATGGATTGAATACTGCATGAAATGCTAATTATAATAGGCTATATTTACTGCATACTAGTCTATCCAATGCCTTAATTTTAAGCTATGTACATGTAATTATGATCGGCTATTGAATTATTTTAAGCTAATCTAATCTTCATATTGGATCTCCTGTTGTTGCTGCAAGTATACATGTTACTTTATAATTTGGTCAAATTTGATGACCTAATTTACATTGAAAATTGAAAATGATCGGATTAATAACAGGAAAATAGAGATATCACATGACTAAAAATATTTAACGTTGTTTTTTGTTATGTTATAGTATTTCTGTCTACTTTTGAGGGAAATTCTGTATTCCTATGTAGTCCAATCATGACTATATTATGACAGAGACAAAACAAGGAAAGTTTGTACAAAAACATAAATCCCTTAATCTTCACAACAGGATAGTATTATAGTAATTAGTTAGTTAGCATATTAACTAATTAATTACCTTGCATTGAAGGGAGCAGTAGAGGAACTCATTTTTGAGATGCTGGCTGCATGTGCAGCGGCGTTTGTCCATGAGGTTGTGGATCCCAGTCTGAGGTGGCTGGTTGATGAGCATCATCAGAGTACTGTTTCTTCTGTAAGACTGTACATGAAAATGAAATCTAATCACTAAAAGTAAGAGAGTAATGTTAGTCATGCTTAAAACTTCATGTTGTTTTCATGAAACAATAAACAAAAGTATACAACCTAAGTTGCATGGAACGGCACGAGTAATCGGTAATGCAAGGGTAACGGCACGGACAAGAAAACTATAAAATATAAGGTATGGGGACACGGCTACATATATATATTGAATTAATAATGTACATGAGATCATTTTTTCCCGCTTCATGTGTCATTAGAATTAAAATTCCGATCACATTTTTAAGTTTCTTTTATCATATTGATTATCATAAATTGGAAACTACTCATTTTTTTACTAGACATCCAAACGACCCTTTAACTATATAGTTTTGAACTTGGGTATGGACTGAAATGAACCTGACCCATATCTAACTAGTTTCAAGAAATGGATGTGAAGTGTAAGCTATACGTCCAAGAAGCGTTTGACAAGTGTTTTAAATTAACACATATATCGTATAATTGAGTCCATGTTGTAATAAATGCATGCATATATTCAAGAAGTGTCCATGAAGTTTGGGTACGAGAAAGTGTCGGGTACTGTTCGCGAGGAAAATTTGAGAAAATGTAAAATTGATCTATTCTATTTGAAGAATAATGAATACAATCTCTCGAATGCAATCTCTCTCTCTAACTGACTTAGATAAAAAGAAATTATAAATTCCTCGATCGGTTGCCCGATTTACAAAAGAGAGAAAGATCAACGAAGACCCTTCCCTTTATTTAATCTGGGTTCTTCACGGTGGCGGTGGGAGCTTGAATCTTGTATCCCGTTGACGATCCGACCGTCTTGACTCGTGGGACGAGGTTGAAAAATAACTCGCAGGAGCAAGTTTAGAACTCTGGCCGAGTTAAGAACTCTTTGATAGAGTTGATTTTAGAAAAGGATTAGTAATCCTTTTAGCCAAGAATGGCAGAGAAGAACTTGCCGTGCAAGTTTGAAAACTGTAATCGAGTTGAACTCTCTAGGAGAGTTGATGCCAGCAAAGGAGGTTTGATCCTTTCTTTAAAAAGAGACATAGATCTTCGGTCAAACCTCAATATCTCTAAATCCGACCGGTAAAAATCAATCTCCACCGTTCAAAATTAGGAACGACGAGTGTTGAGGCTGCTCTCCAAGTTTCACTCCGATCAGACCATGGATGAAGGTCCGATCGTCATGCCGATCACAGCTGCGCAGAAGAAACCATTCTCTGCACAATTGGCTTTGGTAAAACCTCGATATCTCCAAATCCAACTGGTAGAAATCAATCTCCACCATTCAGAATTAGGAACGACGAGTGTTGAGGCTGCTCTCCAAGTTTCACTCCGATCAGACCATGGATGAAGGTCCGATCGTCATGCCGATCACAGCTGCGCAGAAGAAACCATTCTCTGCACAATTGGCTTTGGTAAAACCTCGATATCTCCAAATCCAACTGGTAGAAATCAATCTCCACCATTCAGAATTAGGAACGACGAGTGTTGAGGCTGCTCTCCAAGTTTCACTCCGATCAGACCACGGATGAAGGTCCGATCGTCATGGCGATCACAGCTGCACAGAAGAAACCATTCTCTGCACAATTGGCTTCGGTAAAACCTCGATATCTCCAAATCCAACCGGTAGAAATCAATCTCCACCGTTCAGAATTAGGAACGACGAGTTTTGAGGCTGCCCTCCAAGTTTCACTCTGATCAGACCACGGATGAAGGTCTGATCGTCATGTTGATCACAGCTGCGCAGAAGTGACTTTTCTTTTCTCCCTCCTTCTCTCCTTTTTAGTTCTCCGGCCAAACTCTTTCAACCTGCCCCCATTTGGCTGTGAAAACCCTCCTTTTATAGGAATTAAAGGGGTGTAACCGCCCCCTTAAATTGCTCCATAATGAGGGTTTAGTGGGGTGTAACCGCCCCCCCTTAAATCTCTCAAACGGTTTAGGAACCGTTCAACTCATGTTTGAATGAGTCAAACAAGTTCAAGGCTCGAGCAGTCAAGGTCATGCATTTTAGTGCGAGGAATGCGGGATGGACCTCCGCGTCTTTGTTTTAACTAGGGCCGGTGAGGCCAGCGTTTTGAGCTTGAGCGGGCCATGTGCTCAGCGTTTAGGCTTGAGCAGCGGGCCATGTGCTCCGCGTTTTGGGCTCTGAACGCTAGCCACGTGCTCCTCATTTTGAATTAAAACGCGGGGATGAATCCTGCGTTTTGAATTGAAACGCTGAAGCGCCTCGCTGTTTTTGAAGAGATCAATACTTGTGATCTCTTTTCATAAGGATTGTCAACTTGTAATCCTTGTACTCTGGAGACATTAGCTTCTGATTCTCCTTTGTTGTCGTGAAAGTCGTTACCTTGTAACCTTCATTGATAGTGTTTCACGGATATTGACTGCCTTCGCGAATTTTTTTAACGTTCACAGACCCTCCAAAGTTTTCGAAAGTTCGCGGTTGACTGGGACGAGCTTTCGGAATACTTTGGATATCTTCTTTTGTTTGATCCTGAGAAGGTGTTGCTCCTCATTCTGTCTTCAAAGAAGTTGTGTTCTGCTTTGTCCACGCTAGTCATTCGTCTTGCATGGGTGAACTCCGACGTTTTTACTTTTTTGAAATGCAGGAGTGACCGTAGCGTCTTGAACTTTGCTACGCGGGACTGATCCTCGCATTTGGAGGTTGAATCGCGGAGCTGGCCATCGCGCTCTGTGTTTAAAACGCGGGCGCGACCCTCGCGTTTTGTGTTGAAACGCGGGGGTGGTCCTTCGCGTTTTATGAGTAAAACGCGGGGATGAACCCCACATTTCCAACTAAGTCTTTTAGACTTTTCTTTAAGGTGCCAAAAGTATAGTGTTAACTTGGCATGTCTTTCATACTTGTTGTTTGAACAAGCTTTTGGGGACTTATCACCCTATTGTAAAGAGTTGATAAATTAGTTTTATCATCCGAGGTGGAATTTTTAACTTGATGATGATTTTTGAGGACTTATCGCTCTATTGAAGAGAGTCGATAAGTTAATTTTATCAGAGGTGTGGAGTTAACTTGATAAAATTGGGTACTTATGATTTGAACAAGATTTTGAGGACCTATCGCTCTATTGAAGAGAGTCGATAAGTTGATTTTATCAGAGGTGGGAAGTTAACTTGATAAAATTGGGTACTTGTGGTTTGAACAAGATTTTGAGAACCTATCGCTCTATTGATGAGAGTCGATAAGTTTAGGTTTTGTCGAGGGACAAAATATGAAACCTGTGATTTGAACAAGGTTTAAGGCTTGTGATGTGAACAAGGCTTTAGGCTTGTGTTGTTAACAAGGCTTTTGGGGCTTGTGGTGTGAACAAGGCTTCGGGCTTGTGGTGTTAACAAGGCTTTGGGCTTGTGGTTTGAACAAGGCTTCGGGCTTGTGGTGTTAACAAGGCTTTGGGCTTGTGGTGTGAACAAGGCTTCGGGCTTGTGGTGTGAACAAGGCTTTGGGCTTGTGGTTTGAACAAGGCTTTGGGCTTGTGGTGTGAACAAGGCTTTGGGCTTGTGGTATTAACAAGGCTTTGAGCTTGTGGTTTGAACAAGGTTTTGGGGCTTATCATCCTATTGAGGAGGATTGATAAGTTGACTGTCAGAGGTGTGAGGTTAACATGACAAGATTGTGTTGCGATGTGAGTAACTTTGTGGACTTATCATCCTATTGAGGAGGATTGATAAGTTGGTTATCAAACTCTGCTGAGGATGTGTACAGATTTTGATAGGATAGTGTTGTAATTTGAACAACTTTGTGGATCTATCATTCTATTGGAAAGGAATGATGAGTTGATTAATGGGGTTTAGTTGTGATTTGAACAATTTTGAGGAACTCATCTGCTGGGGAGGATTGATAAGTTGATTATATCATCAGAGGTATAGTGTTGACTTGATGAAGATACGTTACGATCGGAGCAACTTTGAGGACCTATCATCCTGTTGAGGAGAATTGATAAGTTGATTGCGATTTAAGCAAATTTAAGGACTTATCATCCTATTGATGAGGATTGATAAGTTGTTTGTCGTGATTTAGTTGTGATTTGAACAACTTTGAGGACTTATCGCTCTTATTGAAGAGTGTCGATAAGTTGTTGTTAGAGGAGTTCGCCTCGCACGTGATGTTGTGCCACGATGTTGAGTACGTAGACTTTGTCGTCTTTTACGGGCAAGAGACTAACCGGCAACACGTGTTAGGCGTTGATTTTAGGGTTATTGGCCAACCCCCAGCCATCAACGGACTTGATGAGCCTTTACCGATTACCGTTTGAATCGGGCTAGCATGCGGATTATCTAAATCCGTTCTGCATGTGACGTTGTGCTAAAAGAATAAAACTCTTTTAGGCTTAATGCTACGATATTGAATACGTAGGCTTCGTCTTTCTCACGGGAATAGACTACCCGGCTGCATGTATTAGATGCACGCTTATCTCTGCTTAGGTTTCAAGATAAAATTTCCCAGATTTGAATTATGGTGTCTTCTTCGATCGGTAAAAGACTAAACCGGCAACGTGTGTTAGGCGTTGGCTTACCCCTACTTAGGATTCGGGATAAAATTCCCCACCCCTGTGAGGCGTGGATTGTGGCGTTATTAATAACAACCTTGAGGATTTATCGCTCTATTGAAGAGAGTCGATAAAGTGATTGTCAGAGGTGTTAGGTTAACATGACAAGGATACGTTGCGATTGGAGCAACTTTGTGGACTTATCATCCTATTGAAGCGGATTGATAAGTTGATTGTCAGAAGAGGTCGCCTTGCTAATAACGAGACGAGCTAATCTTAACTTTGTGGGGATTGCGTTGCGATGTGAGCAACTTTGTGGGCTTATCATCCTATTGGAGAGGATTGATAAGTTGATTGTCAGAGGTGTGAGGTTAACATGACAAGGATACGTTGCGATTGGAGCAACTTTGTGGACTTATCATCCTATTAGAGAGGATTGATAAGTTGGTTGTCAGAGGTGCATTGTTAATCTGACGGGATTGTGTTACGATTTGAGCAACTTTGTAGACTTATCATCCTATTGGAGAGGATTGACAAGTTGATTTTGGTGGTGCTGCTGCACGTTGAAGTGCTTACATTGTCAAAAGTGTTTTGTTAACTTGATAATATTTAGAATTTATCATTCTACTTAGAAAATAATAAATAATCAACCCCTAGTCTTTGGGATACATGACGTCTTTTGATAAAATCGACGACGTCTGTAATTATCCTAGGTTGATACTAACCGAGTCTTCGGTCTCGCGATTTAGAGCCGGGTCATCAATAGCCAGGTCTTCGGAGTCAGTCTCCTTTTCTTCAGCTTTAATCCTAGCAATAGTTGCTTCAGCCTGTTCGCCCTGGGAGACTAGTTGTTTCCAGGAACGATATTTTGTAACCCCCATTCGAGCTAGGAGATTGGTTTAGTACCGACAGGTGTCAATCAGAGCAGACTGTGTCATACCTGTCGAGCATCGAAGAGCCATGCTTCGGAACCGTTCGACGAAGACTTTGATAGGCTCTCCCTCCTTTTGCTTAATGGCAAGGAGAGAAGTGACAGTGATCTCCGTGTCATCTTCAAAGAATCGTGACAGGAAGAGTCTCTCTAAATCTGTCCATTTCTGGATACATCCTGCAGGCAGTTTCATGAACCATTCAAAGGCAACCTCCTTGAGGGTGCCAATGAACAATCGAGCTGCTATGGCATCGTTTACCATCACATTCCCAGTCTGTGATCTAAAATGGTAGATATTTTGGTTCGGTGATCCCGCTGCCAAAAGTTAGAAGGCCGAGATTTTAAATTTTGGAGGATAAGGAACCGTATCCCATTCTGCAGGATACGGTCTGACAACCCCCTGATCTTGGAGCTCGCACCTATTAGCCATGGCATTGAGGCGGGCTTCCAGTTCTCGCATTTTTACCGATTGAGGACTTTGCTCGTTTTCGGCCTCTCTCCCTTCTTTAGAGGAGGATTCTACGTGATGGGCTTCTTGATTGGGAGCTTCATTCACTTTTTCTTTCCATTTTAGGGATTGACTCCTCCTCCGTGATGATTCTGGCTGAGGTGTTGAGCTAGCCATGTGAACTTGAGCCCAATCTGCAATAAGTTGGTTTATCATATCTCAAAGTTGATCGATGGATTCTTGTTGTGATCGCAGGGCTTCTTGCATCATAGCCTGATGCTCTTCGAGCCTCTTCTTGAAATCTTCAGCATTCTCCATCGTGTAGACAGCGCTCACATGCTCCACGAAAGAACTAGAGGATTGAGATTCTGCGATGGCTGAATGCTCATCATCAGACTCAATTCCTTTAGCTAACTTTTGATAGTTGACGGGGGATATGACCCCTGTTCGAGTCCGAGTATGTCGGTAAACTCCGTCGGAGTCATTCAAAGCCTCTTTCAAGCCGGGGGACCGATTTGCCTCTGGCTCATTGGAGCTAGAGATTGACGGTCTGCCTACTCCGATCATGTTAGAAGTGACTCCAAGGTATTCAACCTCTGAAGTCTCCTTCCTGTGAGAATGCCGTCGTTCGGTGGACCAAATGACATTTATCAATCGGTCAAACACCGACGGCTTGGCCGCATGTGAGCAGCGTCGATATGCCGATGATTTGGCACTTGGAATGCGAAGATCGCGTTTGAGCACTTGAACGCGAGGTTCAGACCCGCGTTTTAGATTGGGAACGCTAGGTCCGCGTTTGAATGCTAGAACGCGGGGTTGAGATCCGCGTTTTAGAGTGGGGACGCGAGGATCGCGTGCAACCCCCTGCTGAACGCGAGGTTCGGGTTTGAGCAATTGAACGTGGGGTTGGGACCCGCTGTTCGCGGAAACGCCGCCATTGAGGGTTGCGTTCAGCCTGGCTTTTGCGAGGCTCGTGTTCAGGCACATAAATGCGAGGCTTGCGTTACGTAAAAGCGAAGCTTCGGGATCGCGTTTTGGCTCACAAACGAAGTTCGCGTTGGTTGGTCGATTGGCCATCTCGGTCGTGTTCTTTGGCGGCGGCCTCCTTTTCGCCTGATTTGAGGCTTTTGCAGCGACATCACCATCTTTACTGATAAGGTTAGCCACGGCAACCGAAGGGACTTTGGTCTCCTTAGAGGCTTTGTGGATCTTGCGCATAGCCTTGGGGCTAAGGGATCCGGAGGAGAGTGCCTCCTTGAACTTGGCTTGATCGAACTCTACGGTCAGAGTTTCAACAGTCGTCCCAATGAGCTTGACGTCGGATTGCGCCACCACCTCTTCATCGGTGAAAGAGATCGTCCCCAGCGGAGTCGCCATCTTTTGTTCGCGAGGAAAATTTGAGAAAATATAAAATTGATCTATTCTATTTGAAGAACAATGAATACAATCTCTCGAATGCAATCTCTCTCTCTAACTGACTTAGATAAAAAGAAATTATAAATTCCTCGATCGGTTGCCCGATTTACAAAAGAGAGAAAGATCAACGAAGACCCTTCCCTTTATTTAATCTGGGTTCTTCACGGTGGCGGTGGGAGCTTGAATCTTGTATCCCGTTGACGATCCGACCGTCTTGACTCGTAGGACGAGGTTGAAAAATAACTTCTTGAGGAGCAAGTTTAGAACTCTGGCCGAGTTAAGAACTCTTTGATAGAGTTGATTTTAGAAAAGGATTAGTAATCCTTTTATCCAAGAATGGCAGAGAAGAACTTGCCGTGTAAGTTTGAAAACTGTAATCGAGTTGAACTCTCTAGGAGAGTTGATGCCAGCAAAGGAGGTTTGATCCTTTCTTTAAAAAGAGACGTAGATCTTCGGTCAAACCTCAATATCTCTAAATCCGACCGGTAAAAATCAATCTCCACCGTTCAAAATTAGGAACGACGAGTGTTGAGGCTGATCTCTAAGTTTCACTCCGATCAGACCACGGATGAAGGTCCGATCATCATGCCGATCACAGCTGCGCAGAAGAAACCGTTCTCTGCATAATTGGCTTCGGTAAAACCTCGATATCTCCAAATCCAACCGGTAGAAATCAATCTCCACCGTTCAGAATTAGGAACGACGAGTGTTGAGACTGCCCTCCAAGTTTCACTCCGATCAGACCACGGATGAAGGTCCGATCGTCATGTTGATCACAGCTACGCAGAAGTGACTTTTCTTTTCTCCCTCCTTCTCTCCTTTTTAGTTCTCCGGCCAAACTCTTTTAACCTGCCCCCATTTGGCTGTGAAAACCCTCCTTTTATAGGAATTAAAGGGGTGTAACCGCCCCCTTAAATTGCTCCATAATGAGGGTTTAGTGCGGTGTAACCGCCCCCCCTTAAATCTCTCAAACGGTTTAGGAACCGTTCAACTCATGTTTGAATGAGTCAAAGCGAAGTTAGCGTTACGGGCAAGCCAGCGTGCATTTTAGTGCGAGGAATGCGGGGATGGACCTCTGCGTCTTTGTTTTAACTAGGGCGGGGAAGGCCAGCGTTTTGAGCTTGAGCAGCGGGCCATGTGCTCCGCGTTTTGGGCTTTGAGCGGGCCACGTGCTCCTCATTTTGAATTGAAGCGGGGATGAATCCGCGTTTTGAATTGAAGCGGGGATGAATCCGCGTTTTGAATGAAAGCGAAGTGCGCCCGGCGTTTTGCTGAAGAGATCAATACTTGTGATCTCTTTTCATAAGATTGTCAACTTGTAATCCTTGTACTCACGAAGACATTAACCGATTCTCCTTTGTTGTCGTGAAAGTCGTCGACTTGTAACCTTCATTGATAGTGTTTCACGGATATTGGTGTCTTGATGAATTTTTTCTGACCTCAGTGCGTGTCGTGCGAGATGCGGCTTCATTATAGAAGTACCCGGGTAACATAGTATACAACTCTTTCTTGAAAATTGATATAAGAAATTATACGAGTTTTAATTTTACCTGAATGCCATCATGGAGAAAATACTTCTCTAAATAGTTTGCACCAACCCCATGCATGTCCATGCAGCTCCGAATCTGTTATCAAGAAAATATCATATGCACACACACACACACATGTTGCCAAGAAAACATGAAAAATTAACGGTGTTATTTCATATAAATTTCGTTTCTGTTTTAAGGAAATAGGAATAACAAACCTGATTTCGATGTGAGCTATGAGAATGGCTTTGGCGACAACCAGGGCAGACACTAGAGAGCCAATCTAAAAAAAAAAAAGAGTTCTCCCTTGATGCATCCTTTGAAAAAGAAAGCGAGAATGTCACACTGAACAATTGCTAAGCCACGGTGGAGGAGTTTCTTTCTTTTGCTATGATAATTGCTCACCCATCTGCAAATTAAAAACGAACTTTTGTTCAAAAATCCATCAGAACTTTGACCAAAATGATAACAAAAATTCATCAATAATTTCAATAAAAAAAACAGCATTTGTTAAAGAAAGATAGTTTTCTTCTACCCAGACTGTGAGAATTGAGAATTCATCAAGAATTTTTTTCAAACTTATTCATAAGCCCATCAGAATTTTAGACCAAAATGAGAAAGAATTTCACTAAACAAATCTCAGAAGAAAAAAAAGAACCCCAGGTTTTTTGTAAGCAAAAACAGAGTATTCTCTTTGCTTGAAAACTAATGTTCTGCAGAACCCGTAAAACAACATGTCAAAAGAATTTTAGCGTACATCAAGAATTCTTTTCAAACTTATGACAAGCCCATCATAACTTTAGACCAAAATGAGAAAGAATTTCATTTAACAAATCTCAGAAGAAAAAGAACCCACAATTTTTGTAAGCAACAATGGAGAAGTCTCTTAGTTAAGAAACTAATGTTTGCATATAATAGCGTCATCAAGAAACTCAAAAGAGAGAAAACTCACTATTTCTTATAAGCCAATGAAAAATAAACCAAAATGATGGAAATTTCATCAAGAAAAAAGAGACCGCCATTATTGTAAAATTGTAATCAACCAAGCCCAATTCTATATAAGGAGAAGTATGAATATTCTCTCTGCTAAAGAACCAAATCTCATTCAAACCTCATCATGGTATTTGTGAACAGCGTGGGAAAAAGTCTTTTTTTAGTCCCTCATCGAAAAACTGAAGGAAAGTTCTCAATTAATTCCCTTTAAATAGGGAGTTAAACCTAGGATTTGTGGTGTGGAGAAAAGTGAAGAAAAAGGGAGAAAAAGCTAGGGCTTTTGGTGACTAGAGAGAGAAAAAGAGAAAGCTTGGAGAGATTCTACAAGAGAGGTCAATTTCTCTTGGGTAAAAATCAAAGTTTTTCTTTGGGACGAGCTTGTGGATTGTACAAGTCGTGTTGGGTGTTCTTTATAGTCAAATCTCCCTCACCCCCTCAGGTGGGCGTAGGCAATTTCTTAGAACCACGTAAATCTCGATGTCTTTCTTGTTTTCTTTGTGTATTTATTATTGTTTGTAGGTTCCTTGATTGAGTCCTAGTCTTGTTGAGAGGAAGAGTAGATATCCCACTTTGTTGGGATATTTTACTTTCTATTCTTGTTTCCTTCGTGAGACGGGAATATATAAAGCCTTCTCTCGGGTGATACTCGGCTTCATGCGGTTGACCATGCAATGATGGTATCGGTGATCAGTTGAAGAAGTGGTGTGTAACCACGGTTTGAGGTGGTGCTCGGTAATTTCGAGAAGTGGATTTATACAAGCGGAGAATGGCGTCTACCGAGAATCGGTCAAAGTAGGAAAATTCGAGATTGAAAAGTTCAATGGGAAGAATGATTTTTCCTATTGGAGGATGCGATGAAAACTCAATCGATTTCGCAAAAATTGCACAAGGCTTTGGTGGAAAGAAGAAGCACAAGGATATGTCGATGAGGTTGGGAGGAGTTGGATCTCGAAGCACGGCCGATTATCCTATGCCTTGAAAGGGATGTAGCTTTCTTGGTAGATGGAGAGGAGAAGCGGTAGCTTGGCGTGTGGTCGAATAGAAAGTACCTTCATGACGAAGAGTCTAGAACAGGATCTATTTAAAATCCAAATTGTATACTTGCAAGATGGAGGAGGGCTCATCAATCAGGGAATACATCAACAAGTTTGATAGGATCATATCGGACTTGAAAGACATAGATGTGAAAGTTGTAGATGAGGATCGGCGCTTCTACTACTGCCTCTCAAGTCTTATGAGAACTGAGTACAAACCGATGCTTGTAGGAGACAACTTGAAGATGGATGAGACTAGAACGGCGCTTCTAGCGGATGACATTGGAAGATTGCAACCGGTGACATGACTCTTGGTGGTAACAAAGAACAAGCGAGGATTGTTTGCTAGAGGAAGGAGCAATGGCGAGGAAAAGGCAAGGGAGGAAAGTCTAGATCATCGAGACCTCTTGCGGGAAAATCGTGTTTCAAATCACGGTGAAATTGGGCATTTCAAAGTCCAAATATAGAAATAAGTAGGCGAACAAAGCGAAGAGATTCGAAAGGCGAATAGATCACGGGTGAGGAGGATATCTCCGGGAAGTGGATACTTGATTACGGTTGCTCTTACCACATGTGTCCAAATAGGAAGTTAAACCTAGGATTTGTGGTGTGGAGAAAAGTGAAGAAAAGGGAGAAAAAGCTAGGGCTTTTGGTGACTAGAGAGAGAAAAAGAGAAAGCTTGGAGAGATTCTACAAGAGAGAGGTCAATTTCTCTTGGGTAAAATCAAAGTTTTTCTTTGGGACGAGCTTGTGGATTGTACAAGTCGTCGGTGTTCTTTATAGTCAAATCTCCTCACCCTCCCCGTGGACGAGGCAATTTCCGAACCACGAAATCTCGTGGTCTTTACTGCTTTTGTGTATTTATTATTGTTTGTAGGTTCCTTGATTCACCCTAGCATCATGGAGAGGAAGAGTAGATATCCCACTTTGTTGGGATATTTTACTTTCTATTCTTGTTTCCTTCGTGAGACGGGAATATATAAAGCCTTCTCTCGGGTGATATCGCTTACGCGCTATGCGGGCGTTGACCCCGCATCCCAACAATTGGTATCGAGTCATATTCAGATTGAAAGTGGTGTAGCTTCTGGTTTGAGGTGGTGCTCGGTAATTTCTGAGAGAAGTGGATTTATACAAACGGAGAATGGCGTCTACCAGTAAATCGGTCAAAGTAGGAAAATTCGAGATTGAAAAGTTCAATGGGAAGAATGATTTTTCCTATTGGAGGATGCGATGAAAACTCACCGATTTCGCAAAAATTGCACAAGGCTTTGGTGGAAAAGAGAAGAAGCACAAGGATATGTCCGATGAGGATTGGGAGGAGTTGGATCTGGAAGCACGGCCGATTATCCTATGCCTTGAAAGGGATGTAGCTTTCTTGGTAGATGGAGAGGAAACGGCTCGGGCGTGTGGTCGAAGTTAGAAAGTACCTTCATGACGAAGAGTCTAACGAACCGGATCTATTTAAAATCCAAATTGTATACTTGCAAGATGGAGGAGGGCTCATCAATCCTGGAATACATCAACAAGTTTGATAGGATCATATCGGACTTGAAAGACATAGATGTGAAAGTTGTAGATGAGGATCGGCGCTTCTACTACTCGCGAAAGTCTTATGAGAACCCGTACAAACACCGATGCTTGTAGGAGACAACTTGAAGATGGATGAGACTAGAACGGCGCTTCTAGCGGATGACATTCGGAAGATTGCAACCGGTGACATGACTATCGGTGGTAACAAAGAACAAGCGCAGGGATTGTTTGCTAGAGGAAGGAGCAATGAGCGAGGAAAAGGCAAGGGAGGAAAGTCTAGATCTAAATCGAGACCTCTTGCGGGAAAATCGTGTTTCAAATGCGGTGAAATTGGGCATTTCAAAGTCGACTGTCCAAATAAGAGAGTAGGTGGAAAGAAGAACAACAACAAGACTGAGAGAAGAGAGGGCAAGGAAGAGGCGAGCCACGCTTCGTGAGGAAGGAGCGATAAGGAGTGCTATGTCGCCACGGTGGCGAGGATATCTCCGAAGTGGATACTTGATTCTGGTTGCTCTTACCACATGTGTCCAAATAGGAAGTGGTTTACTACCTACAAAGGCATTGATGGTGGAACCGTATTGATGGGGAACAACCATGCTTGTAAAACGGTGGGGCTAGGTAATATCAAAATCAAGATGCATGATGGAGTGGTTCGAACCTTGACGGATGTGAGGCATGTTCCGACTTGCGGAAGAATCTTATCTCGCTTGGTGCATTGGACTCCGGTTGCAAAATTGTTACGGAGAACGGAGTAAAGAAGGTTGTTCGGTTCCCTTATAGTGATGAAGGGTATTCGTCACGGTAATTTATATACTCTCTCGTACGGCGGTGGCGGGAGATCAGTGGTTGGCGAAGGAAGTGGTGGAGACCCATGAGCACACACGGTTATGGCATAGGCGGCTTGGGCATATGTCGAGAAGGGTCTAGTTCTCGCTTGGTAAAGAGGGTCCGCCAAGAATCAAGGAACCTAGCATGGATTTTTGCGAGGATTGTGTGTATGGAAAGTCACGAGGTTGATTCGAGAAGCAAGTCTAAGAGCGAGGGATACTAGATTATGTGCACACGGATGTTTGGGGTCGCTCGGACCACTAAAGGTGGTTCGAATATTATGTCTCGTTCATAGATGACTATTCGAGGTATGCTTGGATTTACTTTACGAAGCATAAGAATGAGGTGTTGAGACATTCAAGAAGTGGAGAACAATGGTTGAGAACAGACAGAAAGAAATTGAAGACGCCGAGATCGATAGCGGTCTGAGTATCTGAGATGGTGCTTTCAAGGAGTTACGTGATCAGGAGGAATTGTTCGACATCGACACGTCAGTCAACACCACGCCAGAATGGGGTCGCAGAGAGATCGAACCAACATTGCGGAGAAAGCAATGAGTATGCGATCATATACCGGATTGGGCAACGAATGGTGGGCGTAAGCGGTGGCTACGACTTGTTACATCGTGAACCGTTCACCACATTCGACATTGGATGGTGATACACCCTATAGGGTGTGGTGGAACATCTGATTATGATAGGCTCGAATTTTCGGATGTACCGCCTACTATCACGCCAACGAGGGAAAGCTTGACGCGAGGACCAAGAAGGCAATATTCTTGGGATATCGAGAAGAAAGGCTATCGCCTTTAGTGTACGGAAGATCGAAGTTCGTGATCGCCAGGATGTTACCTTTGATGAGAAATCCATGATTGCTAGGGCACAGGATGATGGTGTTAGGGTGATGAGACTTCTAAGTCTCGGGTTATTGAAATAGAACCTAAAGACCAACCGTGTTCTAGTCGGTTCAAGTGGGAAGTCGTAGATGATGAGATTGAGCAGAGGAGGTTCACAGAGAATACACGTGCACTACAACAATAGCAGCTCGAGGATAGTTTGGCTTCCACTAGGCCAAGGTGAGCATACAAGCGTACGTAAGTCGGGGTCGATCAACCCCGAACCACTATGGGCGTGTTAATTTGGTTGAATCGTACTCGGTGGAGGAGGACGAGCCGGTCTCCTTCAAGGAAGCTATTCGGGATAAGGATAGTGAGAGTTGGTTGGTGCGATGGAGGAAGAGATGGAATCTCTTCGGAAGAACAAACATGGGAGGTGGTCCCATTGCGTAGGAAGAAAAGCTATTGGTTGTAAGTGGGTGTATAAAAGAAAAGAAGATCTTTCGTGAGCTCGGTGGTACAAGGTACAAGGCAAGGCTAGTGGCTAAGGGGTTTGCACAAAGAGAGGGTGTGGATTACAATGAGATATTTTCTCGGTGGTGAAACACACTTCTATTAGTGCTATTGAGTATTGTTGCTCATGGTGATCTTGGTGAAACAACTCGATGTTAAAGCGGCCTTCTTGCACGGAGACTTGGATGAAGAGATCTACATGCATCAACCGAGGGCTACAAGGTTGAGGACAAGGAGCATCATGTGTCGCTTGAAGAAGTCACCGTATGGATTGAAGCAATCTCCCGACAAGAGTACAAGCGATTTGACTCTTTCATCTTTGAAGCATGGGTTTTCCGGCGACTATGATTGTTGCGTTTACATTCGAAGCTTCGTGGAAGTAATTATATCTATCTCCTTTGTATGTGGATGACATGCTTATTGCTTCTAAGAGCAGGTGGAGATAGATAGGTTAAAATCTCAACTTGGTGAAGAGTTCGAGATGAAGGACATGGGCCGCTAAGAAAATACCGGGTATGGAGATTAGAAGAGAGCTGAACCGACGATTGTTCTTGAGTCAAGGGCTACATAGAGTCGGGTGATCGCGAGGTTCGGGATTCAAAGTGCTAAGTCGTGAGTGACTCCATTGGCTCCACACTTTAGGCTCGGTAAACAATCTCCCACTACGAAGAGAAGGCGATATGGAGCGTGTTCCCTATGCTAGTGCAGCTTGGCGCCTTAATGTACGAATGATGTGTACACTGCATATTTCACAGCGGCCCAGAGATTCATGGCTAATCCGAAAGGCGACCGGGAAGCAAAGAAGTGGGTCCCGAGGTACTTAAAGGGTACCGCTGATACGGTCCAGATTTTGGTGGTGAAACATGTCGATTGTTGGGTTTGTGGACTCGATTATGCGCATCTAGATAGACGGTGATCTACTACGGTTATGTATTCGTGATACATGGGGCTCGGTTAGTTGGCGATCGATATTGCAGCGCTGGGCACTTTCTACTACAGAGGCCGAAAGTACATGGCCATGACAGAGGGAGGAAGGAAGCATTGTGGTTGTGGGGTCTTCTAGATGATTTGGGGATTGAGCAGAGAACGGAACTTGTGGTGCGACAAATGAGTGCAATTCACTTGGCGAAGAATCAAGTTCATCATGCTCGCATTCAAGCATATCGATGTCGTATCATTTCGTGCGAGATGTCATAGAGGAAGGCGATATTTCTCTCATGAAGGTACACACGAATGAGAATCCCGCACATGTTAACTAAGGTGGTCACGGTGCAAGTTTAAGCATTGCTTGGACTTGCTCCATATCAACCGTGTTGATCCGCCTAAGAGGGCATGGCCCTTTGGGCGGTGATGGGGTGAGGTGGAGACTATCCGCCTAAGAGGGCATGGCCCTTTGGGCGGTGATGGGGTGAGGTGGAGACTATATGGCTAACAATTACGTAATCCTACGCTAGTGATCCCGTGAAATGCGAAAGGTACCGGCCAGATAGTGGCACAAACTGATGGCCTTGGCTTGGCTAATGGAGATCTCTCTAGTAATGTTCGCGGTGTTCTTGGTGTTCATCCAAAATTTGATGTTTATCAAATGATGTACAGGTGGAGAATTGTGAACACGGGAAAGAAGTCTTTTTTTAGTCCCACATCTAAAACTGAAGGAAAGTTCTCAATTAATTCCCTTTAAATAGGAGTTAAACCTAGGATTTGTGGTGTGGAGAAAAGTGAAGAAAAGGGAGAAAAAACTAGGGCTTTTGGCGGCAGAGAGAGAAAAAGAGAAAGCTTGGAGAGATTCTACAAGAGAGAGGTCAATTTCTCTTGGGTAAAATCAAAGTTTTTCTTTGGGACGAGCTTGTGGATTGTACAAGTCGTCGGTGTTCTTTATAGTCAAATCTCCTCACCCCCTCCGTGGGCGTAGGCAATTTTGCCGAACCACGTAAATCTCGTGTCTTCTTGTTTTCTTTGTGTATTTGTTATTGTTTGTAGGTTCCCTTGATTCACCCTAGTAATCGTTGAGAGGAAGAGTAGATATCCCACTTTGTTGGGATATTTTACTTTCTATTCTTGTTTCTTCGGAGACGGAATATACAAAGCCTTCTGTGATATCGCCTGCGGCCAGGGGCGCTGACCCCGCGATCCCAACATAGACTAAAATGACGGGTTCATCAAGAAACAAAAAAAGGAGACCACATCATTTTTTATAACCAAAATGGTCTCGGGAGGGATGAGATAATGACGGAGAATGGAGAATCACTAAGTTAAGAACCAAACTTCTTTCAAAACCCATCAAAATTTAGATGAAAATGAGAGATAATTAACCAATAAAGTCAAAAAGAAAGATAACTCACCGCTTAGTTTGGAAAGAAAGAGGACACAAGAAACAATCTCCCACTACCGAAGAGAAGGCGCATATGGAGCGCGGTTCCCTATGCTAGTGCGCCAAGCGCCTTAATGTACGCTAATGATGTACACTGCATATTTCACAGCGCCAGATTCATGGCTAATCCGAAAGGCGACCGGGAAGCGGTGAAGTGGGTCCCGAGGTACTTAAAGGGTACCGCTGATACGGTCCGATTTTGGTGGTGAAACATGTCCATTGTTGGGTTTGTGGACTCGATTATGCGGGCGATCTAGATAGACGGTGATCTACTACCGTTATGTATTCGTGATACGGGCCCGTTAGTGGCATCGATATTGCAGCTGCCAAAGGGCACTTACTACAGGCCGAGTACATGGCCATGACAGAGGGAGTGAAGGAAGCATTGTGGTTGTGGGGTCTTCTAGATGATTTGGGGATTGAGCGGAGAACGTGAACTTGTGGTGCGACAAATGAGTGCAATTCACTTGGCGAAGAATCAAGTTCATCATGCTCGCATTCAAGCATATCGATGTCGTATCATTTCGTGCGAGATGTCATAGAGGAAGGCGATATTTCTCTCATGAAGGTACACACGAATGAGAATCCCGCAGACATGTTAACTAAGGTGGTCACAGGTAGCAAGTTTAAGCATTGCTTGGACTTGCTCCATATCAACCCGTGTTGATCTGCCCAAGAGGGCATGGCCCTTTGGGGCGGTGATGGGGTGAGGTGGAGACTATCTGCCCAAGAGGGCATGGCCCTTTGGGGCGGTGATGGGGTGAGGTGGAGACTATATGGCGAACAATTACAGAACTACGGTTAGCTTGATCCGGTGAAGTGGCAATGAGGCAGTCACAGATAGTGGCACAGCTGGATTGGCCTGGTTTGGCTAATGGAGATCTCTCTAGTAATGTTCGCGGTGTTCTTCTGGTGTTCATCCAAAATTTGATGTTTATCAAATGATGTACGAGGTGGAGAATTGTGAACACGTGGGAAAGAAGTCTTTTTTAGTCCCACATCTAAAACTGAAGGAAAGTTCTCAATTAATTCCCTTTAAATAGGGAGTTAAACCTAGGATTTGTGGTGTGGAGAAAAGTGAAGAAAAGGAGAAAAAACTAGGGCTTTTGGCGGCTAGAGAGAAAAGAAAAGCTTGGAGAGATTCTACAAGAGAGGTCAATTTCTCTTGGGTAAAAATCAAAGTTTTTCTTTGGGACGAGCTTGTGGATTGTACAAGTCGCCGGTGTTCTTTATAGTCAAATCTCCCTCACCCCCTCCGTGGGCGTAGGCAATTTTGCCGAACCACGTAAATCTCGTGTCTTCTTGTTTTCTTTGTGTATTTGTTATTGTTTGTAGGTTCCCTTGATTCAAATTCTAGTAATCGTTGAGAGGAAGAGTAGATATCTCACTTTGTTGGGATATTTTACTTTCTATTCTTGTTTCTTCGTGAGACGGAATATACAAAGCCTTCTCTCGGTGATATCGCTCACAAGTGGTGATGCTGACCCCGCATCCCAACATAGACTAAAATGACGGGGTTCATCAAGAAACAAAAAAAAAAAAGGAGACCACATCATTTTTTTTATAACCAAAATGGTCTCGGGAGGGATGAGATAATGACGGAGAATGGAGAATCACTAAGTTAAGAACCAAACTTCTTTCAAAAACCCATCAAAATTTAGATGAAAATGAGAGATAATTAACCAATAAAGTCAAAAAAGAAAGATAACTCACCGTTTAGTTTGGAAAGAAAGAGGACACAAGAAGAAAGTCGAAAGTGAGAGAGGAAGCCGTGTCTGCAGTAGACTGAATGAAATTGGGTTCTGTTGCCAAAAAAGCAGGACAAAATGGAAAGAGTTAGCAATAAATGGTCTTATATATTCACCAAAGAAAAGATGAGTCTTTTCAGTATTTATTCAAGGTTTAAATCATGGAAATAATAGGGACCTGATAGCTATATATCAAAGCTATCTTTGAGATATGTGCCTATCACATGCTAGCACAAATCTCAAAGCCAATCAAATGGATAAAAATGTTGGCGGACAAGATGGTCCCATCAACTTAAGTTTACAAGAGCTTAACTCTGTGTGTGCATGTGTGCTTGGGTGCGTGTGCGTGCTTGTGTTGAAACTAATTTCATAAAAGTATACTATGTTTATGGCTGAATTGGTAATGCTTGTGGCTATTTGATAGGATTCCCTAGAGGAACTTGGATATTTTTATTTGCTCTTTAGTGATTAGACAGTAAGTTAGAGATGAAAATCTGAGTGAGTGAAACGCTTCAGCTTGGGGTAACCCCGAGATGTGTTGGATAGACGAGAGTCAGTTGCATTCCTTGTTAGTTCAAGAGGGCGTGGTTTTCGTTTCTGCAAGACCTAGGATTGAAGCCAAATTGTATTACTTTTTGGTCCTTTCAGCTTGTTGTCACATTGGACTAGCTAAGTGACTGGAGATTTTCAAACTGAGGTAGCTGACAGTCATTAAAGGATGGCTAAAAACATTCAGGACGCAGGTGGATTGAGATTAATAACAATGTTTATGACAATTTTTATGTGTATGGTGCACAAGATAGGTCACATGTTGACTCCGACAAGATTTATGATACATCAGCGAGAGATTAGGCATTCTAATAGGCTAATAGTCAAAGGCCTGTTTTATGTATTCACCACACATAATGCTGCCTCTAGGGTGATGATAGGGAGAAGTTGCTTTTTAGCCACAGTGAAAGGCTAGCCATTACATTTGATTTGTTAGTACATCTTCCAAATGTGTCTATAATAATTGAAAAGAACCTCAGATTGTGAGGAGATTTTCATAATGCAATGACACTAATATCTAAGATTGTTTCGTCAACAACTTATTATTAGAGACTGTAATCATGTTTTATTGATTTATGCAAGGATCTTACTCTTGTAAAGATCATATAAAGCTTTTGTGATGCTTGAGGGGCATGATGGATATTAAAGCAGACCAAATAGTAAACAAAAATTCAGTAACTCTTGAATTGTGATGTTAGCTCAGGGAACTAAAACCTTGGCATGGATGATTGAAGTTCATGAAAAACTTCCCACTGCCAAAGCATAATATGCCAAAGTTAAAGTAGTTATGCAATATGAAAAGAAAAATTGGAGAGAAATATCAACTATAACAAAATTGGAAAGAAATATACAACTCCTGTAGACATATGCCCACGACTTTAGCTTGCTTTAACAATCATAAGATCTGGCTGCATCATTCTCCGATCTGTGAAGATTTGTATTATCTCCGATATCTGTTCTGCAATGACTCTTATTTCATCAGTCACTACAGACATATTGCTCAAGTATAAGATAATAACGCAAATCAAACAACATAAAATAAAATAAAATAAAATACTCGAATAACTTTTTAATTAGCATAATGCAGGAAACTAAAACCTTGGCATGGATAATTGAAATTCATGAAATTTACCACTGTCAAAATATAGTATGCAGAAGTTCAAGCAGTTATCAATTATAAGAATGGAGTTGAAGCATTCATACCTATGAAAATAAAAATTGGAAAATAATATCATAATTTATAACAAAATTGAGCAAGAAAATAGGAACAAGTGTACCTTATATAAGTTCTATAATCACATCCTGGCCAACAACCCCAAAAGGCGACCAACCGTCTGCAGCAGGGATGAGACGTGATCAAGATTGTCAAATGAGGAACTCAGCTGAACTAGGAAGAGATAAACAAGAAAATAGAAAGGAAAAAAATTGTACAAAACCAAACACATGCACGAACTCACCAGCCTTACTTTAACCATCATGATAATTGGTTGCATCATTCTTTCATCTGCAAAGCAATGTATTGTCATATACAGAGAGAGAGGAGGCTGAATTTCTACAGCAATCAAAGAGTAAAACATGGGAACAATAATGAAAGGTATTGCCACTGTACTGTAACTTCTAAAATGAGGGAATTCTTTATTCTAGTTTACTAGGAGAAACCTTGATGATGGATGCATCATAGCGACAAATGTATTGTCTGATAATTGGTTGCATAATTTTTTTGATGCAAATCATGATACTTGGTTGCATTATTCTTAGTTCTGCACGGCAATGTCGATCATATACAGAGAGTGAGAATATGAGAAGGCTGAATTTCTACAACATGTATCAACTAATAATGAAAGGTATCACCACTACACTGTAACTTCTAAAATGAGGAAAAATTTAGCCTGCATGATGCCACTATATTGTAACTTCTAATATGTCTGATTTAAACTTGGATTGTTACCTCATCTTTCCTTTGTATATAATTTAGAAATTAATCATATTAGTTCACTAATTTAGCTATGTATTGGAGTCAGAGCTAATTTAATTTAAAGAACATAGGTGTATCATGTATGAACAGAACTACACCAGAAGAGCACAGGTGTACTTATCAGTTGGTTGAACTGATGCCCATGGTTCACTGATTGTAGCTACAGACAGGAGCTAGGAAGAATTTAATTTAAAAACACAAAGTTGAACTAGTAAAATACATCAGAAGAACATAAACATACTTATTAGTTAGTTTAGATTAGGCATTGGCAGGGACAAAGAATCATTCCACCATCATATATGATAACTTCAGAGTTACAAGGAGTAAGAAATGATATAAAATACCTGTTACACCGATGGATGCCTGAGAGCACTACTATACTTAATTTGGGCCGATGTTATTAAAACAACCACACAAATTATAGAAAAGTGAGGACTGAGATAAATTCTACCTCAATAAGATTTGATCCAGACTTGCTCTGCCATGTTGCTGGCTTGAGAGAGAGTGTCCAGGCACTTGGAGGAGAGCTTGGCCAATGCAGTTGTTTGAATCCCTCTGACGACAGTGATGAGTGACACAATGGCAAGCGTAACAAGAGCGAGCTGCCACATCACAGTGAATCTGACAATGAAACGCGACACAAATGTTCCCATATAACGGATGAAGTTCCCAACTGATGACCAATATTACCACCCAAAAAAAAAAAATCAATCTCAGAAGAAAAAGAAATTGTTGAGTTCATTAGAGAATGATGAGGAATACCTTCTCACTCGTGGTGTCTCGTACGATGACGGCGTCTGCATTAACGGCTTAGACGACATCAGAAGTTCGAACCTTAGTGTCAAAGTAACAGACATCTTGTTTCCCGGCAAGAGATCTCTATTGCATTTGTAGAACATGCACAAAAACATGCACAAGCAGTTTTCGGGCTTAGTAGTCGACTAATCTGCAGTAGTAGTCGACTAATCTGCGGTAGTAGTCGACTAATCGTGTTGTAGTCGACTAATCGTGTTGTAGTCGACTAATCTGCGGTAGTAGTCGACTAATCGTGTTGTAGTCGACTAATCTCGATGAGTAGTCGACTAATCTGAAGTAGTAGTCGACTAATCTGGGCAGATTCGAAAACGGGTTTTGGTTTTAAACCCGGTTCGTTTAGAGTTTATAAATAACCCTAAACCTGATTATTTGAAAGTAATCAAGCACGTTTTGGAGCAGCCTTTGAGAGGGTTTTGTGCATCTTTGGAGAGGAGATCTTTTGAGAGATTGAGAGGTTTGTTTTTAGGGTTTCTTTGTGAGAACTTGTAATCCTAATTTGTATTCTCTCTTTCTATTAGTGAAAATCCCCCCTCCTTACCCGTGGGCGTGAACGAACCACGTAAATCTCGTCTTTACTCTTTTATTGTGTTTTTGCTATCGTTTGTGGTGGTTTCTCTCGACGGTTCAGCGGTCCATGGCAACAATGGTATCGAGCTATTGTTGATTGGAAGTGGTGTAATTTCTAATTTGAGGGTGTTGGTGATTCCGAGAGAAGCGGATTCACGAAGACAAACAGAGGATGGCCAACCAAGAAATCACCAAAGTGGGAAAATTCGAGATTGAAAAGTTCAATGGGAAGAACGATTTTTCTTATTGGAGGATCACGGATGAAAAACTTTCTAATTTCGCAAAAATTGCACAAGACTTTGGATGGAAAGGAGAAGAAGAACAAGGATATGTCCGATGAGGATTGGGAGGAGTCGGATCACAGGCGCAGTCGATTATCCTATGCCTCGAGAGGGATGTAGCTTTCTTGGTAGATGGAGAGGAAAGCGGTGAGTGTGGAAGAAGTTAGAGGGTACCTTCATGACGAAGAGTCTAACTAACCGGATCTACTTAAAATCCAAATTGTATACTTGCAAGATGGAGGAGGGCTCATCAATCCAGGGAACACATCAACAAGTTTGATAGGATCATATCAGATTTGAAAGACATAGATGTTAAAGTAGGAGACGAGGATCGACGCTTCTACTACTTCTCTCAAGTCTTATGAGAACCTCGTGCAAACACCGAGGCTTGTGGGAGAAAATCGAAGATGGATGAGACTAGAACGGCACTTCTAGCGGACGATCTTGGGAAAACCGCAACTAGTGACATGGCCACCGGTGGCTAACAGGGAACAAGCGCAGGATTGTTTGCAAGAGGAAGGAGCAATGAGCGAGGAAAAGGCAAGGGAGGAAAGTCTAGATCTAAATCAAGACCCTTGCGGGAAAAGGATGTTTCAAGTCGCGGTGAAGCTGGCATTTCAAAGTCGATGTCAAATAAGAGAGTAGGTGGAAAGAAGAACAACAACAAGACCGAGAGGAGAGAGGGCAAGGAAGAAGCGAGCTACGTTTCGCAGGAAGGGAGCGATAAGGAATGCTATGTCGTCACGGGTGGCGAGGAGATCTCCGGAAGTGGATACTTGATTCGGTTGCTCTTACCATATGTGTCCAAATAGGAAGTGGTTTACTACCTGAGAGGCATTGATGGTGGAACTGTATTGATGGGGAATAACCATGCTTGTAAAAGCAGTGGGGCTAGGTAATATCAAAATCAAGATGCATGATGGAGTGGTTCGAACCTTGACGGATGTGAAGGCATGTTCCCGACTTGCGGAAGAATCTTATCTCGGTTGGTGCTTTGGACTCGGTGGTTGCGAGGATTGTGAGGAAAACGGAGTGAAGAAGGTTGTTCGTGGTTCCTTAGTAGTGATGAAGGGTGTTCGCCACGGTAATCTATATACTCTCGTGCACGACGGTGACAGGAGATGCGCCGTTGAACTGGCGAAGTGGTGGAGACCCATGTGAGCACACACGGTTATGGCATAGGCGGCTGGGCATATGTCGAGAAGGGTCTAGTTCGCTTGGTAAAGAGGGTCTCCAAGAATCAAGGAACCTAGCATGGATTTTTGCGAGGATTGTGTGTATGGAAAGTCACACAGGTCAAGTTTCGAACAAAGAAGTCTAAGAGCGAGGGATACTAGATTATGTGCACACGGATGTTTGGGGTCCGCTCGCATAACTTCCAAGGGTGGTTCCGTGTATTATGTCTCGTTTATAGATGATTATTCTAGGTATGCTTGGATTTACTTTCTCAAGCATAAGAATGAGGTGTTCGAGACATTCAAGAAGTGGAGAACAATGGTTGAGAACAGACAGAAAGAAATTGAAGACGCCGAGATCCGATAACGTACAGAGTATACGATGGTGCTTTCAAGGAGTTCTCGCGGATCGAGGGAATTGTTCGACACCGACGTCAGTCTACACCACGCAGAATGGGGTCGCGGAGAGATCGAACCAACACCGCGGAGAAAGCAAAGAGTATGCGATCTTATGCGTGATTGGGCAACGAATGGTGGGCGTGGCTGGCTACAAAATTGTTACATTGTGAACCGTTCACCACATTCGACATTGGATGGTGATACACCCTATGGTGTGGTCGTGAGCATGCGATTATGATAGGCTCGTAATTTCGGATGTACCGCCTACTATCACGCCAACGAGGGAAAGCTTGACGCGAGGGCCAAGAAGGCAATATTCTTGGGATATGCAAGGCGTAAAGGCTATCGCCTTTGGTGTACGGAAGATTCAAAGTTCGTGGTCGCAGGATGTTACCTTTGATGAGAAATTCATGATTGCTAGGGCCCAAGGATGATGGTGTTATGACCGTGAGACTTCTAAGTCTCGTGTTATTGAAATAGAACCTAAAGACCAACTAGGTTCTAATCGTGCTCAAGTGGGAAGTCGTAGATGATGAGCTTGAGCAGAGGAGGTTCACAGAAAATACACGTGCACTACAACAACAGCACCGAGGATAATTTGGCTTCCACTAGGCCAGCGAGCATACAAGCGTGTTTTGAAGTCAATGATCAACCCCCGGCAGCACTAAGGGCAATATGGTTGAATACGACTCTAAGGGAGGACGAGCCGGTCTCCTTCAAGGAAGCTATTCGGGATAAGGATAGTGAGAGTTGGTTGGTGCGATGGAGGAAGAGATGGAATCTCTTGAAGAACCAAACATGGGAGGTGGTCTCATTGCCCGTAGAAGAAAAGCTATTGGTTGTAAGTGGGTGTATAAAAGAAAGGAAGATCTTCAGAGCTCGGTGGTGTAAGATACAAGGCGAGGCTAGTGGCTAAGGGTTTTGCACGTAAAGAGGTGTGGATTACAATGAGATATTTTCTCCGGTGGTGAAACATACTTCTATTCGGTGCTATTGAGTATTGTTGCTCATGGTGATTTTGAGTGGATCAACTCGATGTTAAAACAGCCTTCTTGCACGGAGACTTGGATGAAGAGATCTACATGCATCAACCTCGAGGGCTACAAGGTTGAGGATAAGGAGAATCATGTGTGTCGTTTGAGGAAGTCCTTGTATGGATTAAAGCAATCTCCCAGCGGTGGTACAAGCGATTTGACTCCTTCATCTGAAGCATGGATTTTCCGGCGATCATGATTGTTGTGTTTACATTCGAAGCTTAGCGGAGGTAATTTTATCTATCTTCTTTTGTATGTGGATGACATGCTTATTGCTTCTAAGAGCGGGGTGGAGATAGATAGGTTAAAATCTCAACTTGGTGAAGAGTTGAGATGAAGGACATGGGTCTTTGCTAGAAAAATACGGGTATGGAGATTAGAAGAGCTGGTAATCGGCGATTGTTCTTGAGTCGGAAGGGCTACATAGAGCGGGTGATCGCGAGGTTCGGGATGCAAAGTGCTAAATCGGTGGTGACTCCATTGGCTCCACACTTTAGGCTTTCGGTAATCAATCTCCCACTCTGTGGAAGAAGCACATGGAGCGTGTTCCCTATGCTAGTGCGGTTGGCGCTTTAATGTATGCAATGGTGTGTACACCGCATATTTCACAGCGTTAGTGTGGTCGAGATTCATGGCGAATCCGGAAAGGCGACCGGGAAGCGGTGAAGTGGGTCCTCGTGTACTTAAAGGGTACAGCTTGATACTGGTCCGTGTTTTGGTGGAGAAACATGTCGATTAGCGGGTTTGTGGACTCGATTATGCGAGGCGATCTAGATAGGCGGCGATCTACTCACGGTTATGTATTTAAGATACATGGAGCTCCGGTTAGTTGGCGATCGATGTTACAGCTACATGGCACTTTCTACTACGAGGCCGAGTACATGGCCATGGCGAGAGTGAAGGAAGCATTGTGGTTGTGGGGTCTTCTAGGCGATTTGGGGATTGGCGAAAACGTGAACTTGTGGTGTGACAAATGAGTGCAATTCACTTGGCGAAGAATCGTTAATCATGCTCGTACCAAGCATATCGATGTCGTATCATTTTGTGCGGGATGTCATTGAGGAAGGTGATATTTCTCTCATGAAGGTGCACACGAATGAGAATCCCGGACATGTTAACCAAGGTGGTCAGTGTAGTAAGTTTAAGCATTGCTTAGACTTGCTTCATATCAACCGTGTTGATTTGCCCAAGAGGGCATGGCCCTTCGGGCGTAATGGGTAAGGTGGAAATGATTTGAGGTGAACTACGGTGAGCTTGATCCGGTGGAGATGCGTGGCGATCGCGGTGTAGTGGCCTTGGTGGATTGGCCCTGATTGGCTAATGGTGATCTCTAGATGTTCTTGGTGTTCTTCGGTGTTCGTCCAAAATTTGGGGTAAATCAAATGATGTGCGAGGTGGAGAATTGTAGAACATGCACAAAACATGCACAAGCGGTTTTGGGGCTTAGTAGTCGACTAATCTGCGGTAGTAGTCGACTAATCTGCGAGCGACGAAAAGGTGTGTTTCAGCGTTGGAGTGCAGTAGTCGACTAATGCGTGTTGTAGTCGACTAATCTACGATGAGTAGTCGACTAATCTACGATGAGTAGTCGACTAATCTACGATGAGTAGTCGACTAATCAGGCAGATCAAACGGGTTTTGGTTTTAAACCGGTTCGTTTAGAGTTTATAAATAACCCTAAACCCGATTATTTGAAAGTAATCAAGCGTTTTGGGCGACTTTTGAAGGGTTTTGTGCATCTTTGGAGAAGAGATCTTTTGAGAGATTGAGAGGTTTGTTTTAGGGTTTCTTTGTGAGAACTTGTAATCCTAATTTGTATTCTCTCTTTCTATTAGTGAAAATCCCCCCTCCTCACCCCGTGGACGTAGGCAACTTGCCGAACCACGTAAATCTCGTGTCTTTACTCTTTTATTGTGTTTTTTGCTATCGTTTGTGGTGGTTTCTCTCGACGGTTCCGCGGTCCGCGCGCCCAACAGCATTCAAGAAATAAAAAAACACTAGATTAAATTCAGCACCTCATTTTTCCATCAGAATTAGGCTAAAATAGTAGCAGTAACCTCACCAGCCCAAGATTAAATTCAGCACCTCATTTCCTCCACGTATCACTGCTTTCTCTTGCTCGTCTTTATTCTCGCCAAGCTCGATAACGAAGAGATTGTCATAGATTCCAACCCCGGTGATGCCTATAATGAAATGAAAGAAATCAAAGTAAGATTTGCAAAGACAAAGTCAATATATACTTAAAATCAAGAAAAAATCGCACTGCCTTACCAACGGCAACATCTGTAGCTGCTTGAAGACCAGAAGAACACTGCCTGTGCCTGTTCACATTTCCAGCGTGCTTACTGAAAATGTTGTCCCAAAAATAAAACTGAAAATAGGATATATAGGTCCTTAAGGTGTTTTCATAAAATTTCCTTCATTAAGCCTTTATCGAATAAGAAATTGCAAAATGTATCATTAAATTCACTATTCACTTGATTTATTCAGATATATGAGCCACTTACTATCATGAATGAAGCGAATCTTCCTCCTCTCCAGCACCAGGACTGCTGTCAACGTGCTCTAATTAATAAACGAAATAAAAAAATATCAAACTCCTCAGAAAAAGTATGAAAGACGACAAAAATGCTCTTTTAAGAAACTGAAAGTTGATGAATTCAGCAAATAGGAGAACAAGAACGAGACTAAAAGAACTCACGAGAAATTTCTCTCCTCCATCATCGTGACATAGCTGATCCAAGAAGAACGAGAGAAAACCATAAATAAAATTTCTCATTAATGCCAAGGAATTTCTCTCCTCCATCTTCGAATATTAAAGTTTGGAGCGAGAAATTAACTGCGTTTTCATAAAGCCCAGCCCACATACTAACTGCGTTTGTCCTAAGCACAGCCCAGCCCACACGCCTTAGCGAAAAACGCGTAAGCGTTGATCCTAAGCCAAGAGTATTCTTGGTATTAATGAATTTTAAAATGGAATTTTCTAAGGATAGTAATCAAATGATCTAAGGACCCATCATCCCTTGATGCTAATATTTTCTAAACTACCCCCAAATTCTCCCTCATTGTTTTTCTTTTCTTCACCTCAATTTTCAATATTACAGCTAAACGATCCATATGAAGTTAATTAATTTTACGAAATTGTTATATTAGATTAGATATAGGGAGGAGGAGAGACGAGAAGGATAAACTAGCAAATATATTCTCTCATTCTCTTTTTCTCTCCACCTATCTCATTATAAATAAATTATAAAATTACTCTTAATTTAATCAAGAGTATATTAGTCACGTTTGAAAATACAAATACGATGCGTAGCAAGATAGATTTGAGGGCATAGCAAACGCCCCAACATGCTAGTTTTAACGTGATATGATGCAACACATGTAGGTGATGAATTTCAACATATACATAAATATTGATAAAAGATAGAAATGTTCTCGCAAAATATATTTAAAGTGAAACATATGTTAAAGGTGAAAAAATCTTAGTAGTTTTCTACCCCAAAAGAAAGAAAGTTCTGCAAAATAAATATATGATGTTACATTAAATTTTCAGTTCGACATATTTTATGGTGTTCGATTTGGTATTTGAACTATGAGCCGTTTTGGTATTTTGATATTCGAGGCCTAAACCATGGAGAGAGTCAGAACCTACTAAGCTTAATTTGTTTTATTTATTACTGCTTCCTTCAATATCTTTTGGGTGCAAGCATAATCATATATTGTAACAACAACATTTCATTCTGTAGCAGGGAAGCTTAGGGCGTGTTTGGTTCATTTCCTAAAATTATGGAAATGAATTCCTTCTCAAAAAATAAAATCTCATAAAGTTTTAGGATATCTTGGGAAACCAAAACTTGTGTTTGGTTCGTAATGATATAGTAAATAATAGGAAAGTAAATCCAAAACTTTGTTTCTTTCGTTCGCAAAGAATAGGAAACATCTCATCATTGGAAGCTTTTGTTGAGTTTTTTTGCCCATTTCCCATCCAAAACTAAAGATTTGGGCAATCCAAAAATTTATGTACTTTTCTTGCTTTATGGAAAATATTTCTAAATTTTTTTTGAACCAAACGAAATTATTGGAATCCTATAATACTATTTTTCCAAATCATTTGATAAATATTATCCAATGTATGCACGTGCATATACATATACAAGCCACGTACGCTATAAACCATTTGACAAACTTTCCATGTAACATATCTTAGAAACTATTATTTTGGTGTAGAAATTTGGCTTAGTAGGTGATGTGGTGGGTTAAAGAGAATGGATGATAGTAATTTAATAGTATAGATGAAAAGAAGTTATGTAAAGGGAAATGAAAGAGTGGTTAGTTAATTGGATCCATAACATATGCATTTAATTAAATAAATTATGAAAATTTTAAGAGCCTAAGAAACTAATTAAATCTTTTTATTATGATGATTTGCATTTAATTTAATTTAAGACTCATTGAATGAGACTTTGAGATAAATTAAAAAATAATTAAAGTTAAGTTGGATTTATCAAATTTGAGAGGGGTAAAAAGGGCAATCAAAAGATTTAGCACCCCAATCCTCTTTTATATGTTGTATGTATGTAAGTATGTATGTATAGATAGATATAGATTTGTTGTGTTTGTGTGTGATTGTGTGCTATAACAAATGTATTGTGTTCCTATTAGCTCAGAAATCAGAATTCAGTTTCTTTTGAAGAGTGCATTTATTACGTAGAAGCATTCAAGTTTGGTTTCAGTTCTTTTTTAGTAATTAATTTATCAAGTCGGTGGTGGTAATCAAGGAGCGTGGCCGGGCCCGCGCATGGGGAGGCCCACTCTGCCGAAACTGCGGGTTCTACATCCGTGATCAGTTCTTCTACTGCTCCCTCCAATGCAAGGCAAGTAAATAAACTTTGTTTTAATTGATTGCGATTACTTGTTGATTTCCAAGGAGTACCGAAGGAGTTTGGTACTTCACGAAGAAACTAATGACGTGAGATTTGCAGAACAAAATCATAGGAATACCAAATTCACAGAGCCTGTCTAGAGCACAAACATAGAGGCATGAAATGTGAAATAGATACTTCACGAAGTAGATCTTGGTTAAAAAAAAAACCTGTGAAAGCCTAGAAGCAAAAAAAAAAAAAAAAAAAAAAAAAGAAAAGAAAAGAAAAGAAAAAACTAGAGTAATTAAAAGTTGATGAAGCTCAAAAGAACAACTTCAATTTTTATGGGTAGTGGGATGATACAGCTAATGGAGTTTCAAAGCGTGGAAAAGAAAAAGTGTGTTGACATATGTGGCTTCAATTTTAATGGACATTGTAAGCAATTAAGGAATATGTGGATTATATTATTAATAATTATAACAATTTTTTGAACCCAGTAACGGGCCGAAGCGAAGCGCTCAACCAAGAGGGCATGCACAGAGCAATTCCTCATGAATTTATTGATTCGAAAATGTAGATTTGTTGATTGTTGCATTCGATTAGAAAGTCTTGCTTAGGGTGAACATGCAACTAGTTTCTCTTTTAGCCAATGGTATTTTAGTCATTGCACGTTTTGAATTAACGATAATAGGGGGTTATTTGAAAAATATAAGGATAAGGGAAGTTTTGTGAGGCACCCCTTAGTTAAGAGGGGTTTGTTTGTATTTTGAAAGTTGAGAGGAGTTACTTACACCATCTTCAAAATTGATGGAGGTTCTTGGAGTTAAAATAGTTGAGGAGGTTTTCTAAAATTAACCCAAAAAACAAATAAACTTAAAAAGTTGCTACGGCATGATTCACTTTATATTCTATTTTATAGTTACTTTTCAACCGTTAAATGGCAGGAAAAAATGACTTTCTCTTTTGTTTCATCTGCTAATTAGCACTAAATTATGGGTAAATATCAGAAACCACCCTTAACATTGGATGGTTACGGAAAACCCTCCTTAACTTTCAAAATATCAAAAAATCATCATGAACTTTGAGGTTTTATCATAAAATCATCCTTAACTTTGAAGTTTTATCAGAAAATCTCAAAGTTAAAAGGGGCTTTCCAACAACCCCTAAACTTAAGGGGGGGTTTTCTGACATTTTGAAACTTAAGTCCCTGCCTTCTCGCGTTTCCCCTCCCAAACCCAAGCCCTAACTCCGTATCGCCTCTCCTCCCTCCTCTCCCGCCTAATCCCGATGGTGATCGAGCACACATCCCGATGCGAGCGAGCCTCCGACGTGCTCTCCCGCCTCGTCTGCATCAACGGCCCCATCTCCGACGAGGCGATCAAACGGAGGATGGATAGCAATCTCTTTCCTCAGATATTGGGTATATTTTGAGATTGAGCAGTGCGCTTTTGCAGATACAACCCTTTTCCTTTTGAATTTGAGACATCTATTTTCTTTTCACTATGTAATATTTGTTTAAATCTCTAGTATGTAATGCTAAAATCTGCTCAATGTACCATCATAGCTCTTTTAATTTGCTTTCTCTTTGCAGTTCTAGTGTCTTGCTATTAACTTTTTAATTGTCATGATATTATCTATATATTTTGTGTTGTTTCTAATGGAATCGCCACGGCAATTGATTTATAATTTTTTAATGAAATTTGTTCTTATGAAAAGTAATGTATTTTGTATAGTTTTCTGACTCTAGCCCCACCTATTGTCTATACCAAGTTTTTGGAAAAAAAAAGAAAAAGTTTGTTCAGTTTCAGATAGATATAGGGGGAGAGGATTGGAATTCCAACTATACAAAAGACCCCCAGCAATTAACATTTAAAAAAACTTGACTGTTTTTATTGTTTAAAAAAACTTTAGTTCTAATTGTCGTGAAGTAGGTTATTTCCAAATTTCAGGTTTACCTGACTTAAAAATGGGAATATATCTCAGCACCCTGAAAACCGAGAAGTTTTCTAAAATGACAAGAACAGCATGCAACTATGGAAGATGCAGTGAGTTAGAACATGCTTTCAGATTCAACCTTTGATGTAAACATATTTTGTCAGTTCTGTCAGTTGCTGGGTTTGTGCGCTAATTTTCTTAGTTATTCTTTGTGTCTCTCAAACTATTATTGTGTGAACTAGACTTGGACCAAGGAGAAATCTTTTATACTGATGCATCTCAAGCTAGGAAGCGTGAACTTCTATTATGAAGCCGACACATCTTTGCTGCGTTATGTGTATTTTTTTTCATATAAGTAGCTGTGTGTCTGTCATATTGTGTCGCATTTGTGTCGGTGAGTCTGTGTTCGTGTAACTTAGACCCAACTAATATGACATTTAGTTCAGCTCCCAAATTGTTGATGGGAATTGTTTTAACTATGGTTTCTTGGTGCTTCTTAATTTGAGAGTTGCTCTATATTCTCTCAACTTCCCCCTATCTATTGCAGCAAGATACTGGATCGTGTGGTTTCTCGTGAGAGCCCCAGAAGAGGAGGTGGAGGATATGGGAGGTGTGAGAGTCCTTATGGATGATGCAGTCCGGTCTATGATTGCTACAATGGACCCTCTTATGAGAGGGAGAGAAGTCCTAATTATGCTCGCTGTCCAAGGTAAACCAGTAAATAAATTCAGCAGTCATATATAGTTCTATATCACTTGAATGCATATATTTCTTTCACATGTTCCTTTTTTTGTGTGCAAAACAACTTTGTGTAGGAGTTTAAACCAATAACAGTTACTTTATACTGGTAAATCCATGTTTTGTACCTTTCAGCTAACTTTTGGCTCCTTTTGTTTTGACCGTCAATCTCAGGGATGGAGAAGATGGTAATCGATTATCTAAAGAGGGTCCCACCCTAAAATTGCCTCTCTTGCCTTTAATTTCTAGTTCAGGATCCTAGGGCTTCGGCAATCTGATCCCTCTTCTTGATGGATAATAGGGCTTCAGCAATAGAGGACGAGTACATCCAGAAGACAGGTAGATTCTGAAAGAGGGAGGGAAAATTCAGTCAACAATAAAATTTCCGTCTTTGGCCCCATTTCTAGTTCACCTGCTAATTAGCACTAAATTATGGGTAAATATCAGAAACCACCCTTAACATTGGATGGTTACGGAAAACCCTCCTTAACTTTCAAAATATCAAAAATCATCATGAACTTTGAGGTTTTATCATAAAATCATCCTTAACTTTGAGGTTTTGTCGGAAAATCTCAAAGTTAAAGGGGCTTTCCAACAACCCCTAAACTTAAGGGGGGGGTTTTCTGACATTTTGAAACTTAAGTCCCTGCCTTCTCGCGTTTCCCCTCCCAAACCCAAGCCCTAACTCCGTATCGCCTCTCCTCCCTCCTCTCCCGCCTAATCCCAATGGCGATCGAGCACACATCCCGATGCGAGCGAGCCTCCGACGTGCTCTCCCGCCTCGTCTGCATCAACGGCCCCATCTCCGACGAGGCGATCAAACGGAGGATGGATAGCAATCTCTTTCCTCAGATATTGGGTATATTTTGAGATTGAGCAGTGCGCTTTTGCAGATACAACCCTTTTCCTTTTTGAATTTGAGACATCTATTTTCTTTTTCACTATGTAATATTTGTTTAAATCTCTAGTATGTAATGCTAAAATCTGCTCAATGAACCATCATAGCTCTTTTTAATTTGCTTTCTCTTTGCAGTTCTAGTGTCTTGCTATTACCTTTTAATTGTCATGATATTATCTTTATATTTTTGTGTTGTTTCTAATGGAATCGCCACAGCAATTGATTTATAATTTTTTAATGAAATTTGTTCTTATGAAAAGCAATTGATTTATAATCGCCAAGTTTTTGAGAAAAAAAAAGAAAAAGTTTGTTCAGTTTCAGATAGATATAGGGGAGAGGATTGGAATTCCAACTATACAAAAGACCCCCAGCAATTAACATTTAAAAAACTTGACTGTTTTATTGTTTAAAAAAACTTTAGTTCTAATTGTCGTGAAGTAGGTTATTTTCAAATTTCAGGTTTACCTGACTTAAAAATGGGGATATATCTCAGCACCCTGAAAACCGAGAAGTTTTCTAAAATGACATGAACGGCATGCAACTATGGAAGATGCAGTGAGTTAGAACATGCTTTCAGATTCAACCTTTGATGTAAACATATTTTGTCAGTTCTGTCAGTTGCTGGGTTTGCGTGCTAATTTTCTTAGTTATTCTTTGTGTCTCTCAAACTATTATTGTGTGAACTAGACTTGGACCAAGGAGAAATCTTTTATACTGATGATTCTCAAGCTAGGAAGCGTGAACTTCTATTATGAAGCCGACACATCTTTGCTGCGTTATGTGTATTTTTTTTTCATATAAGTAGCTGTATGTCTGTCATATTGTGTCGCATTTGTGTAGGTGAGCCTGTGTTCGTGTAACTTAGACCCAACTAATTGACATTTAGTTCAGCTCCCAAATTGTTGATGGGAATTGTTCTAACTATGGTTTCTTGGTGCTTCTTAATTTGAGAGTTGCTCTATATTCTCTCAACTTCCCCCTATCTATTGCAGCAAGATACTGGATCGTGTGGTTTCTGGTGAGAGCCCTAGAAGAGGAGGTGGAGGATATGGGAGGTGTGATAGTCCTTATGGATGATGCAGTCCAGTCTATGATCGCTACAACGGACCCTCTTATGAGAGGGAGAGAAGTCCTAATTATGCTCGCTGTCCAAGGTAAACCAGTAAATAAATTCAGCAGTCATATATAGTTCTATATCACTTGAATGCATATATTTCTTTCACATGTTCCTTTTTTTGTGTGCAAAACAACTTTGTGTAGGAGTCTAAACCAATAACAGTTACTTTATACTGGTAAATCCATGTTTTGTATCTTTCAGCTAACTTTTGGCTCCTTTTGTTTTGACAGTCAATCTCGGCGATGGAGAAGACGGTATTCGATTATCTAAAGAGGGTCCCACCCTAAAATTGCCTCTTGTCTTCAATTTCTAGTTCAGGATCCTAGGGCTTTGGCAATCTGATCCCTCTTCTTGATGGATAATAGGGCTTCAGCAATAGAGGACGAGTACATCCAGAAGACAGCGGTAAATTCTGAAAGAGGGAGGGAAATTCAGTCAACAATAAAATTTCACGTCTTTGTCCCCATTTCTAGTTCACCATGATGTGACGCTTAACAAATAATTTCATAGTGGTGTGTTCTCTCTTAGACTCTTCTTTTTCCTTTTTCTTCTTGTTGGAAATCCTAAAAAATTAAACCTTTTCTCCCTTATTTTATTCTTCTTTGCAGTTGTCCAAATCTGTTGCCATCGTGCTTCATGGGTTCGACGATGATATCTAGCTCCAATCTAAGGTATGTGTCCTTTGCCTCAAATTTGCGTATGTAGATGTTAATTTAGCATTGTTAGCCCTATAAATTTGAAATGTTTGGATTTTGGTTAAATCTGATTGCGGGTTTTGTTCATACTATAGTTTATTATAATATATATACATATAATTTTTTAGTTTCTACAAGTTATTGAATTCTGTTCCTTTTTTTTCTCTAAAATATTCAAGCTCCACTGCTACGAAGTAACTTAGTTGCTTTGTAATTAGTTTATTTGTATAAAAGTAATAGTTATATGACTTGTGGGTTCTGAGTCTGCTGTTCTTGGAAGTTTGCTGGTGTGAGACGACATCGTTGAGCAATCAGAGGCCCTCTTGTCAACAAATTGGCCAATAGGAGCCATTGATTGGCGCCTAGAAGAACCCGCGCCTGGAGATCCTGAAGACCTAAGCCTCTTGGAAGTTTTCAGGTGTGAGACGACATCGTTGAGCAATCAGAGGCCCTCTAATCGACAAATTGGCCAATAGAGGCCATCAATTGGCGCCTAGAAGAACCCCTGCCTGGAGATCCTAAATACCTAAGCCTCTTGGAAGTTTGCTAGTGTGAGACGACATCGTTGAGCAATCAGAGGCCTTCTTGTCGACAAATTGGCCGATAGGAGCCATCGATTAGTGCCTAGAAGAACCCGCACTTGGAGATCCTGAAGACTTAAGCCTCTTGGAAGTTTGCTGGTGCGAGACAACATCGTTGAGCAATGAGAGACTCGAGAGAATTTGGGGATAAACTTAAACTAGTATTTCGGTTTTGAGAGGTTTTGTGAGAATTGAGACAAGGAAATCTCTAAATAGGCTAAGGGTTTGAGAAAATAGAGTTGGGGAATGAATATGAAGAAGTTAGAAGTTAAAACTCTTGAGAAGAGAAATTGAAGAGTTTTGAGTCCGTTGAAAGAGCCAACGAGGGTCGCCACTATTTATAATCAGCGACACTAGCTGCTTGGCGAGCAACAGTGGCCCATATGTAGTTTTGCACTTTGGACCTTTTGGTTTTGTTTCTCCTTTGCAAATAAAAGGGTTAGGGTTAGGGTTAGGGTTAGGGTTAGGTTAGGGTTAGGGTTAGGTTAGGGTTAGGGTTAGGGTAAGGGTTAGGGTTATATATAAAGAGAATATTTGGTAAATGATTTCTTTATTATTTGTATGGCATAAATATTTGGTAAATGATTGCTTGTCGAGTGGCATCACTATGAGCTCCACCGGCGTCTATGAGACTAATGGTCTTGCCGTTGAAGTCTTATGACGGATTGACCAGTCCTCACACCCTCGAGAGGTAATTCTTTGCTCGTCAAGAGCGCTGTCATCAATAAGCCGTAATGAACCGATTGTAGCGTGGATGACAGGTGGGTGAGATTGTGGAGTAGCAATTTTGGCAAGATGACTTCGATGCGAGCCACGGGCAACGAGTTCAAGAGACGAGCTCGATGAAACAACTCGTCATGTCCTCCCGCCTTTGGGAAGATATTAGCTATAACAACGTCAGCAATGATTCAAGCATCTTGGTTGAGGGTAATCAACTTCTTAGACTTGCGATTTGCCTTGGTATCCTCCTCTAAAATCATGTCGTAAGTCACATCAACATCGTAGTTCACCTCCGCCTCCTTGTAGTTGAAATCATCAATCATTTTGCTGGAGATGTTGACACCATCGTTAGGAGCCCCGGTCTCATGAGCTAAGTCTGCGATAGAGATACATATGTCCTTGCAGAACACTCGAGTCGTGAACCAATTGTCATGAACCAGATGGATGTTTCACAAAAACTCATGCATAGCCTCATAGTATATCGACATTATCTCAATGACCTAATCCAACCTTGACTGATAGAGCACCATAGAGCTTGCTGTCCATACTGATAGTTTTGAAGTCCATAAAGCTACTGGTCACCAGAGTTTTGTCCTCCAATCAAGCATACATGTCAGATGCCATTTTGTCGACAAATTGGCCAATGGAAGCCATCGATTGGCACCTAGAAGAACCCGCGCCTGGAGATCTTGAAGACCTAAGCCTCTTGGAAGTTTGCTGGTGCGAGATGACATCGTTGAGCAATCAGAGGCCCTCTAATCGACAAATTGGCCAATAGAGGCCATCAATTGGCACCTAGAAGAACCCGCACTTGGAGATCCCGAAGACTTAAGCCTCTTGGAAGTTTCTTTGGTGCGAGACAACATCGTTGAGCAATCGAGGCCCTCTTGTCAACAAATTGGCCAATAGAGGCCATCAATTGGCACCTAGAAGAACCCGCACTTGGAGATCCCGAAGACTTAAGCCTCTTGGAAGTTTCTTTGGTGCGAGATGACATCGTTGAGCAATCAGAGGCCCTCTCGTCGACAAATTGGCCAATAGGAGCCATCGATTGGCGCTTAGAAGAACCCGCACCTGGAGATCCTGACGACCTAAGCCTCTTCGAAGTTTGCTGGTGCGAGACGACATCGTTGAGCAATCAGAGGCCCTCTTGTCTTCAAATTGGCCGATAGGAGCCATCAATTGGCACCTAGAAGAACCCGCGCCTGGAGATCCTGAAGACCTAAGCCTCTTGGAAGTTTGCTGGTGCGAGACAACATCGTTGAGCAATGAGAGACTCGAGAGAATTTGGGGATAAACTTAAACTAGTATTTCGGTTTTGAGAGGTTTTGTGAGAATTGAGACAAGGAAATCTCTAAATAGGCTAAGGGTTTGAGAAAATAGAGTTGGGGAATGAATATGAAGAAGTTAGAAGTTAAAACTCTTGAGAAGAGAAATTGAAGAGTTTTGAGTCCGTTGAAAGAGCCAACGAGGGTCGCCACTATTTATAATCAGCGACACTAGCTGCTTGGCCCGAGCCCCAACAGGCTGGCCCATATGTAGTTTTGCACTTTGGACCTTTTGGTTTTGTTTCTCCTTTTGCAAATAAAAGGGTTAGGGTTAGGGTTAGGGCTAGGGCGAGGGTTAGGGTTAGGGTTAGGGTTAGGGTTAGGGTAAGGGTTAGGGTTATATAAAGAGAATATTTGGTAAATGATTTCTTTATTATTTGTATGGCATAAATATTTGGTAAATGATTGCTTGTCGAGTGGCATCACTATGAGCTCCACCGGCGTCTATGAGACTAATGGTCTTGCCGTTGAAGTCTTATGACGGATTGACCAGTCCTCACACCCTCGAGAGGTAATTCTTTGCTCGTCAAGAGCGCTGTCATCAATAAGCCGTAATGAACCGATTGTAGCGTGGATGACAGGTGGGTGAGATTGTGGAGTAGCAATTTTGGCAAGATGACTTCGATCACGAGCCACGGGCGAGTTCAAGAGACGAGCTCGATGAAACAACTCGTCATGTCCTCCGCCTTTGGGAAGATATTAGCTATAACAACGTCAGCAATGATTCAAGCATCTTGGTTGAGGGTAATCAACTTCTTAGACTTGCGATTTGCCTTGGTATCCTCCTCTAAAATCATGTCGTAAGTCACATCAACATCGTAGTTCACCTCGCCTCCTTGTAGTTGAAATCATCAATCATTTCTTTGGAGATGTTGACACCATCGTTAGGAGCCCGGTCTCATGAGCAGTCTGCGATAGAGATACATATGTCCTTGCGGAACACTCGAGTCGTGAACCAATTGTCATGAACCAGATGGATGTTTCACAAAAACTCATGCATAGCCTCATAGTATATCGACATTATCTCAATGACCTAATCCAACCTTGACCGATAGAGCACCATGAGCTTGCTGTCCATACTGATAGTTTTGAAGTCCATAAAGCTACCGGTCACCAGAGTTTTGTCCTCCAATCAAGCATACATGTCAGATGCCATTTTGTCGACAAATTGGCCAATGGAAGCCATCGATTGGCGCCTAGAAGAACCCGCGCCTGGAGATCCTGAAGACCTAAGCCTCTTGGAAGTTTGCTGGTGCGAGACGACATCGTTGAGCAATCAGAGGCCCTCTTGTCGACAAATTGGCCAATAGGAGCCATCGATTGGCGCCTAGAAGAACCCGCGCCTGGAGATCCTGAAGACCTAAGCCTCTTGGAAGTTTGCTGGTGCGAGACGACATCGTTGAGCAATCGAGGCCCTCTTGTCTTCAAATTGGCCGATAGGAGCCATCGATTGGCACCTAGAAGAACCCGCGCCTGGAGATCTTGAAGACCTAAGCCTCTTGGAAGTTTGCTGGTGCGAGATGACATCGTTGAGCAATCAGAGGCCCTCTCGTCGACAAATTGGCCAATAGGAGCCATCGATTGGCGCCTAGAAGAACCCGCGCCTGGAGATCCTAAAGACCTAAGCCTCTTGGAAGTTTGCTGGTGCGAGATGACATCGTTGAGCAATCAGAGGCCCTCTTGTCTTCAAATTGGCCGATAGGAGCCATCAATTGGCACCTAGAAGAACCCGCGCCTGGAGATCCTGAAGACCTAAGCCTCTTGGAAGTTTGCTGGTGCGAGACAACATCGTTGAGCAATGAGAGGCTCGAGAGAATTTAGGGAAAAACTTAAACTAGTATTTCGGTTTTGAGAGGTTTTGTGAGAATTGAGACATGGAAACCTCTAAATAGGCTAAGGGCTTGAGAAAATAGAGTTGGGGAATGAATATGAAGAAGTTAGAACTCTTGGAAAAGAGAAATTGAAGAGTTTTGAGTTCGCTGAAAGAGCCAACGAGGGTCGCCACTATTTATGATCAGTGACGCTAGTTGCTTGGCCCTTGCCCCAACAGGCTGGCCCCTGTGTAGTTTTGCACTTTGGACCTTTTGGTTTTGTTTCTCCTTTTGCAAATAAAAGGGTTATGGTTAGGGTTATATATAAAGAGAATATTTGGTAAATGATTTCTTTATTAGTTGTATGGCATAAAAATTAGGGTTAGGGTTAGCGTCAGGGTTAGGGTTATATATAAAGAGAATATTAAGGCTGAAAATTGATTAGGAAATTGCTTGGTGCTGATTGTTTGTTGAAAGAAGGCTATAGGGAAATAACAATGCATATTTTAATTTATTTTCAAGGGCATTGCTGATCAGTAGAGTAGAATGGAATCATGAATCTTCAAATTGAAATGAGTAGAATGGAATCATGAATCTTCAAATTGAAATGACAAGGATAATTTTTCATCATGTTTATATGATGATGCTTGAAAGAAGAAACTGAGAAAAAAATTTGGCGATTGAGGCTACAATTTCTCTAATTTCATCTATTTCCCCACTTTTAGCACTTGAAACTAAGAAAAGAGTTTCAGGTTCATGTTTTAGCTATTACCTATTAAGTAATTAGGTGCATGCTATCTTATATGAGCAAAGTAAAAGAAAAAATATCATGAAAAGTTCTTGGCTATATACTATTCTGATTTGATTTTGATTAGTTTTATGTCAAGTTATATACTATTCTTTGATCTTTCCACTCTTCTCTCTCCTTATTGATATAGGTCCCTATTGATATAGGGATCGAGTGTGAAAGACACATGAGCAGGTTGTGGCTTTATCACCAAATCATGGTCACATCATCCAGATATTGTCTTTTTTCAGCATTAGTACCCAAAGTTGCAAAAGTCTGACTCAACATATCAATAGAAAATATCGAGGCAATTATCTTTTCGTCCCTTACTGCAGCATCGTCGACAAGGGAGAAAAACTCCTTAAAGACAGTTTTCTTCACATCGAGCACGGTTTCTATCAAACTTACAGATGACACAAGGAGGAATTCGAGCTTGCTGAAGTCTACAATTAAGAATATGTGTGTGCACAGTATATATAGGAAATGTGCAACATAAAAGCTTAGGAAACAACACTAAATAAGAATATATTCGTTACTGTCAATTAAATTGACAGTCAAATAAAATAGAGTTTCTGACCTATGGGTATGATAAACAAGTTGACTACACAGAGAATGTATATCATGGATAGCAGCTATATATAAAATAACAAAACAAATTATTTACACACTTACAACATAAACCATACATAGAAATTAAGAGTATGTTGTTAAATCCTATATTGAATCAATGTGCATGATACAAAGAGATAGTAATAAAGGAAACTAACCTGGGACTAATAGTATTATCTGATAGCGGCCCATCTTACGTGACAGCTTGCGTAGGAGCTCACGTGGCAGCAAAGTGTTAAATATCGATTATCGGGGATTTATCGGGCGGTCAAAATCCTTATCGAATAGCGAAAATCGGGGATAAGTAGTATTTATCGGAGTGGTATACCGGATGGTGTATATATATAATATAATACCCTAAAATATAATCTAATCATACTTAATAAAATATAAACATACCAAAGTTGCGGAGGCTAGCATCGAGGTCGACAGAGTTCGAGAGGAACGGAGATCTCGACTCGAGGTCGATGGAGTTCGAAGAGGAGCGGAGCATCGGAGGCTAGCATCGGGGTCAGCAGAGGCGAGCACCAAGGTCGGGGAGGCGAGCTTCGAGGTTGACGGAGTCCGACAGCAACGAACAGAGATCGAGTTAGGGGAGGCAAGCTTCAAGCATCAGTCTCGAGCACAGCCGCAAAAAGAGGGGAGAGAGAACGGGCAATTAGGGCTAAGGTTTGAGTTTTATTTAAACAGCGGGTCGGGTCGGGTTTAACAAGTCACCAAATAACTGCCCATTACCCAAAATTTCACCCCAAACAGTGGCCCGATAAATCCGACATTTCGAGCCGCTATTATCGGCCGATAAGTGCCTTTATCGCCGATAAATCGCTGAAAAACCCCTAAAAACGATAATCGATTAAAAAACCTACTTATTCTATCGGAAAGCTCCCAAATCCGATAACTCGGCGATAATATCGGATTATCGGCCGATATTTAAAACCATGCGTGGCAGCTAGCGGGACATCTTGTGTGGCACCTAGCAGGATAGTTTGCGTGGCAGCTTGTAGCGAGATGGGGATATAAGGCTGAATATAAAACATAAAAGAGGTGTCAATAGCATTTCATTAAACGATATATTGAATCATGATGAATAACACAGAACAAAACAAGAAAGATAACAGACCGTTGCATATCAGTTATATGAGGTTCTAGCACAACTACCGCTGACACCAACTTTTCATTTTGAGAGATCTGCACTGAAGGACCTTCACTAACTGGACAACTATTCTCACGCAATCCCTCAACTCGATCATCTAACATGCATCTATCTAGAGGCTCATCATCCCTGCTGATATCTCCACGGTCGCGCAATGAAGCGACTTCTTCATTAGTTTCAGTGACATGAACTTTATTGGTTTTAGTGACAGGAACTTCGCCAACCAACTCAGCGAACTTCGCCAGACCCAAAATTGAGCGAACTTCGCCCAATTTACAGAAAGCTTCACTTAGCGAATTACATACAAAGCCTAAGCTTTGCCCTAAATTCAAGAGGCAAATCGTGCAAAGATTAAACACACGAGGAGAAATAGTTTTACAAAGACTTCATTCTTCCTTTGATAAAAAATTCCTCTATAAGACAAGCGAGTTTCTGTTCCTTGAGTTTTATGACGGTTGAGGAACAGAAAGAAAATAAGCAAACAAGAGGTATCTTGTCTGAGAAAAATAGATGACACCTAATCACTCTCTGAGTCTACACTTGTGAAATCTAATTACTCTTTGAGTCCTCACTCGTGGAGATCCAAAGATCCTTCTTCAAACACCATCAAAGCCTCCAAATGGTCTTCCACAGAGCATGACATTCAAAGCTCCATGCGTTCCCATCACGATTTACTTCACGCCATTCCTTCCATTTATATTCAGCCATATATCCCCAGCTACGCTACAAGCTGCCACGCAAGCTATCCTGCGAGCTGCCACGCAAGCTGTCCCGCAAGCTGCCACGCGAGCTCTTACGCAAGCTGCCTCGCAAGCTGTCATGCAAGATGAGCCGCTATGAGATAATACTATAAGTCACATGTCAGTTCCATTTATTACTAGCTCTTTGTATCATGCAGATTGATTCAATATATGATTTAACAACATACTCTTAATTTCTGTTTATGGTTTATGTTGTAAGTGCGTAAGTAATTTGTTTTGTTATTTTATATACAGTGCTGCTATCCATGATACACCTTCTCTGCGTGGCCAACTTGTTTCCCATACCTATTGGTCAGAAACTCTATTTTGTTTGACAGTCAATTTAATTGACAGTAACGAATATATTCTTATTTAGTGTTGTTTCCTAAGCTTTTATGTTGCACCTTCCTATATATACTTACACACACATATTCTTAATTGTAGACGTCAGCAAGCTTGAATTCCTCCTTGTGCCATCTGCAAGTTTGGTAGAAACCGTGCTCGATGTGAAGAAAACTGTGCATTTAAGGAGATTTTCTCTCTTGTCGACGATGCTGCAGTAAGGGACGCAAAGAAAATTGCCTCAATATTTTCTATTGACATGTTGAGTCAGACTTTTGCAACTTTGGGCACCAATGCTGAAAAAAGATAATATCAAGATGATGTGATATTAGCGGCAGACCAGTGAAGTATGGACATCAATCATGGTCACCAGTGTTAGTTCAATTCAACCGAAGAAGCATGGTCACAGAAGATATATGGGATATTGTCCCAGAATAAATGTATTCATTGTGTTTCAGTGTCCTATATTTAAACTGTTTGCTGTATGTCAACTGTTTTGTGTGCAGATTGACTAGCTTTTTCCGTGTGAAACAAACATGTTTGATCAATTTTGGTGAAGATTGAGCTGGAGGACTTTTGAAACAAACATGTTTTGGTGTTATTTACAAGTCATCTTGCGTATTAGTCAGTTTTTCTGTTTGTCAACAAAAATATCCTTTAGGCTAAGTTGGCTTCCTTTAGGCTAAGTAGACTTTAACGCTTGAGATATTGGAATAATGAAATCAATGGCATGACTTCATCAAGAAGTCATATTTCATGTTCTTTTGTACAATAGTATGGTATCTGTGGGCTATGTGCATTCATAATGTTATTTGCTTCTTTATTATGAATCTTATTATATCCCAATCTAGGTGCTTACATATTTTTTTCTTGAACTTATTGCACTCCTTGATCTCAATGATTCCACGTCATTTTTGGCGTTTTTGGTAGCCATGGAGGTTAGTTTATGTTCTATATCCTTTATTTAACATTTGTAAGAATTTCTGGGCACATTTTTCCTGAAATCTTTTCTACTTTTGCTTTCTGAAGCTCATTTTGTAGTTTGGAATCTTCTGCTCTTATCATTGACTTCTGAAGTCTGAACGTCATATAATCTACTGAACGCCTTTTAGTTTTCTTTCTTTCACTTTGTTGGCATTCCTGGTATGATATGGCTGCATCATGTATGTTTGTAGTTGAGTATATGAGTCGTTTGATTTGTAACGTTTACCTCTTTGGTTCAACAGTTTAGTGCTGACTGGCGAATAAACATATCTTACATTATAAATTAAACCTTGATTGACTTTGTAGAAAATATGCTTATTAACTGCACTCCTTTGATACAGTTTAGTAATTCTGTGGGTTATGGAGAGCAAACAGATAAATATTCTGTGGCACATCTTTTGATATTTGTTTTGGCCCTAAGTCTTACTCCTACCTATAACATTAGAATTACAAGACATAGGGCTATTAGCACTTGTGTCCAAAAGCTCATTTAAGTAGAACATAGATAATATTCAGTGATAGCTTTCGTGTAAGTTTTGGCTTACCTACATAGCATTTTCTTTATTGCATTTGACAGAATCCTACGTAGAAAAAACCCATCAAGTTTGTGTTGTCAAATAGAATTCATATGTGAGTATACCAATTTTAGGTATAACACCTTTTTGATCTTATACCCTTCTGGCACTACAAGTGAGGTTGGCATGATATATATGGACCTACCTCACATCAAGGGTGGAAATGCATCACTTTAGGTTGGTTTTTATCTGTTTGCTGTCGTAATGAAATGACTTCATGCTTTGGTGTTTGGTGATGACGGGCCTCTGAGGAATACTGCGAATTAGGAGATTCTCTTTCAATTACTTCTATGCTGTAATCCTTGCTCTTGGAAATTATGTCCTAGGCATGTATCTGATCTTTTCTTTACATTAATGTTATTGCAAAACAAGCCTTTTCTTATTATATTTCCTCTTTGGGCACTGTTGATATTTTCTTCTATTGGAATGTATCTCGTCGTAGGTAGGCCACACATGTTTGTCGCAAGTGAAGATCTGAGGGCCATGGTTCGGCACCATCGTTGGCCTCAAGTGCTGTACTTCACGCTCTTAAAGTAGTTTCTCTTGCTTCTAAAATTAATCTAAAAATAAATAAACTTAAAAAGTTGTTACCGCATGATTCACTTTATGTTGTATTTTATAACTACTTTTCAACCGTTACATGGCAGGAAAAAATGACTTTCTTTTTTGTTTCATCCGGTAATTAGCACTAAATTAGGGGTAAATACCCCCCCTTAACTTTGGATGGTTATCGGAAAATCCTCCTTAACTTTTAAAATATCAGAAAGGACCCCATTAATTTTGAGATTTTATCAAAAAATTCCCATAAATTAGGGATGTTTTGTGATAAAATTTCAAAGTTAAAGGAGATTTTTCGGTAACCCCTAAATTTGGGGGGTCTAATATTTTGAAACTTAAGGGGGCTTTCATTGCGATCGTCCAAAGTTAAGGGGGTTTTATGATATTTAGCCCTAAATTAGCTTTTACAAGTTCTCTATTTTTCATCTCAGCCCCTGCCCTGTCCCGCTTCCCCTCCCAAACTCTAGCCCTAACTCCGTATCGCCTCTCCTCCCTCCTCTCCCGCCTAATCCCAATGGTGATCAAGCACACATCCCGAGGTGGGTGGGCGAGTGAGTGGGCCTACGACATGCTCTCCTGCCTCGTCTGCATCAATGGCCCCATCTCCGACAAGGCGATCAAACGGAGGATGGATAGCAATCTATTTCCTCAGATATTGGGTATATTTTGAGATTGAGCAGTGCGCTTTTGCAGATACAACCCTTTCCATTTTGAATTTTCCACATTTAAACATGTTGGCCAGTTCATATGCCAGTGGGAATTTCTCTGAATTTGAGACCTCTATCTGGGCAAATTTTGAGAAAATTGAATCCGTTATCATCTATTTTCTTTTTCACTATGTAATATTTGTTGGGTTTAACAGTAACATAATGCTCATGCTTAAATCTCTAGTATATAATGCTGCATGTGGTAATCTTAAAAATCTGCTCAATGTACCATCATAGCTCTTTTTAATTTGCTTTCTCTTTGCAGTTCTAGTGTCTTGCTATTAACTTTTAATTGTCATGATATTATCTATATATTTTTGTGTTGTTTCTAATGGAATCACCACATCAATTGATTTATAATTTTGTTAATGAAATTTGTTCTTATGAAAAGTAATGTATTTTTGTATAGTTTTCTGACTCTAGCCCCACCTATTGTCTATACCAAATTTTTTGAAAAAAAAAAGAAAAAGTTTGTTCAGTTTCAGATAGATATAGGGGGAGAGGATTGGAATTCCAACTATACAAAAGACCCCCAGCAATTAACATTTAAAAAAACTTGACTGTTTTAATTGTTTAAAAAAAGTTTAGTTCTAATTGTCGTGAAGTATGTTATTTTCAAATTTCAGGTTTACCTGACTTAAAAATGGGAATTTTATCTCAGCACCCTGAAAACCAAGAAGTTTTCTAAAATGACAAGAACGGCATGCAACTATGGAAGATGCAGTGAGTTAGAACATGCTTTCAGATTCAACCTTTGATGTAAACATATTTTGTCAGTTCTGTCGGATGCCGGGTTTGTGTGCTAATTTTCTTAGTTATTCTTTGTGTCTCTCAAACTATTATTGTGTGAACTAGACTTGGACCAAGGAGTAATCTTTTATACTGATGCATCTCAAGCTAGGAAGCATGAACTTCTATTATGAAGCCGACACATCTTTGCTGCGTTATGTGTATTTTTTTTCATATAAGTAGCTGTGTGTCTGTCATATTGTGTCGCATTTGTGTCGGTGAGTCTGTGTTCGTGTAACTTAGACCCAACTAATATGACATTTAGTTCAGCTCCCAAATTGTTGATGGGAATTGTTTTAACTATGGTTTCTTGGTGCTTCTTAATTTGAGAGTTGCTCTATATTCTCTCAACTTCCCCCTATCTATTGCAGCAAGATACTGGATCGTGTGGTTTCTGGTGAGAGCCCTAGAAGAGGAGGTGGAGGATATGGGAGGTGTGATAGTCCTTATGGATGATGCAGTCCAGTCTATGATCGCTACAACGGACCCTCTTATGAGAGGGAGAGAAGTCCTAATTATGCTCGCTGTCCAAGGTAAACCAGTAAATAAATTCAGCAGTCATATATAGTTCTATATCACTTGAATGCATATATTTCTTTCACATGTTCCTTTTTTTGTGTGCAAAACAACTTTGTGTAGGAGTCTAAACCAATAACAGTTACTTTATACTGGTAAATCCATGTTTTGTATCTTTCAGCTAACTTTTGGCTCCTTTTGTTTTGACAGTCAATCTCGGCGATGGAGAAGACGGTAATCGATTATCTAAAGAGGGTCCCACCCTAAAATTGCCTCTTGTCTTCAATTTCTAGTTCAGGATCCTAGGGCTTTGGCAATCTGATCCCTCTTCTTGATGGATAATAGGGCTTCAGCAATAGAGGACGAGTACATCCAGAAGACAGCGGTAGATTCTGAAAGAGGGAGGGAAAATTCAGTCAACAATAAAATTTCACGTCTTTGGCCCCATTTCTAGTTCACCATGATGTGACGCTTAACAAATAATTTCATAGTGGTGTATTCTCTCTTAGACTCTTCTTTTTTTCCTTTTTCTTATTGTTAGAAATTCTGAAAAATTAAACCTTTTCTCCTTATTTTATTCTTCTTTGCAATTGTCCAAATCCGCTGCCATCGTGCTTCATGGGTTCGACGATGATATCTAGCTCCAATCTAAGGTATGTGTGCTTTGCCTCAAATTTACGAATGTAGATGTTAATTTAGCATTGTTAGCCCTATTAATTTAAATGTTTGGGTTTTGGTTAAATCTGATTGCGGGTTTTGTTCATACTATAGTTTATTATAACATATATACATATAATTTTTTTAGTTTCTGCAAGTTATTGAATTCTGTTCCTTATTTTCTTCTAAAATATTCAAGCTCCACTGCTACAAAGTAACTTAGTTGCTTTGTAAATAGTTTATTTGTATAAAAGTAATAGCTATATGACTTGTGGGTTCTGAGTCTGCTGTTCTTTAGTTGTGGGTTAGCTTAAATTTTCTGAAATGCTCAGACATTTATTGAAGCGAGAATTGAATTAGGAAGGAAGCTAAGTCTATATTTGAAAATTGCTTGATTGAAATAAGTGGAAGTAGTCTGAATTAGATTATCAACTGTTAAGCATACAAAAATTATTTAGAAACTTCGGCATTCATAAAATTGTTTTTCTTGTGTGTGTGTGTGTGTGTGTGTGTAATATCTTGCTGGAAGCTTGTAGGCCATCACTCTAATGTTCATTAGAGTACCATCAAGATTCCTGAGCTTATATGAATCTTAATTTAAGTAAAACTTACTAAGATGAACTATCATGATTAATGCACGCTAACTCTGTGGCCAATTGTACTTGACGTCTAATTACTCAGATTTTCCTTTTATAAATTAAATTTTGTTAATTGTTGTTTGCACAACTTTCCACTGTCACTGGACAAATACTGTTTACCTGAGTGTGCTATGATCCTCTTACTATGTTGAGTGGCTTTATGCATTACTTTCCTGGCTTTAGGATCCCAGAAGACATCTGATGTTTGAACCCTTGACATATCTTGCTGAATTTGTTTTATGTCTCTATTAGTTATACCAAAGCTCAAAATTCATATTCTCTCGTGGGTGGAAATGGCTTAGATTATCTCTTGCTATTTCAGCTGAGTTCCCTATTTCACAGTCTTGATCATGACTCGTCGCTGCTGCAGTCGATTGGTTACCTTTTTTGGTTATTGACTGGGATGGTACTGCAGATGTGTGGCACAACTGCTCCTGGACATAAGTGTGAAGTGATGGTAAGACTAAATTTTTGTATTTTGTCATAATTCCTTAATCATCAAACTGTAGTTTTAATCATCAAATTATGATCACACAGTTTCTTTCAGTTCAGATAATCACATTCAGATCCTCATCATGGTTTACTCAAATCAATGATGAATAGCAAACCATTGAGTAGAAACAACATTACTCGTCTAATGTTTTATTTATATGTCTTCAATCAAGTTTTAGGAATTTTGCAGGTATTTTATTTTCTTTTGTCAGCTTCTTGTCCTCAAAGTCCGTGGATCCTGTAGTGATTGGATAGAGAATCAAAATTTGTAAATGAAGATAGTTGATTTTTGAATGTATGCTAAAATGCCAAAATTTATATTATTTCGACGATTTTTTTTCTTCCATAAGAAAGATGTCAATGTACATTCAGATGAGCTATGATTTTATCAAAAGTTTGGACTTATCAATGTTAACATGTATGACACAGCACATGCATACAATGAACTTCAGAACACAAAAAATTATGTAATATATTTTGAATTATATTTAATTGAAGCATTTGCTACGGAACATAAAAGCTTAATAGGGCAAAATATTTCTTCAAAAATGAAGAAAAGAGTGCAAAACTAACTTATGATGTTAGTTATATGGCGCTTCCAGTACCTAATACATTTTTCTGAAAAACTATTGGTAGTTAAGGGTAAAGATACAAATTTATTTCAATACTCAATCGACTCATCTTTTTCTTTGGTGGATATATAATAAGACCATCTATTGCAAACTCTTTCCATTCTCTCCTGCTTGTTTGGGAACCAGAGTCAGTTCTTCTGAATATGCCTGTTTCCTCTCTCGCTAAACGGTTGGTTCTCTTTTATTTTTTGAATTTAGTGGTGAATTCTTTGTCATTTATGCCTAAATTTTGATAGGTTCTCTGAAAAAGATTAGTTTTCAATTGAGTGAATTCTCCATTCTTCATCACTTTTTCCTTCCCTCTGTAAAATCGAACAGTCTTGCTTATAAAAAATGGCACGCTCTCTTATCTTTGGAATTTTTTGATGAACACTGTCATTTTAGTCAGTTATCCATTCTCATACGTCACCCTCTCTAGAATTGGTCTGGGCTGCACATAAAAAGTGGTGGGTTCTCTTCTTCTTAGAATTTCCTTACAAACTCTCTCATTTTGGTCCGTGGGTTTATGATAAATGGTGAGTTCTCTCTCTTTTGGGTTTCTCGATGAACACTGTTATGTGGGTTTCTTGAAGAAAATTGATGGATCCTCTTTGTTATCCATTCCCATACTTCTCCCTCTCTACACATGCATGAAAATGATAGGTTCTATTTCGTCTAAGAACTTCTTGATGGATACTTTCTCAATTTGGTCTAAAATCTTGATGGATTTATGAATAAGTTTGGTCTCTTTACTTGAGTGAGTTCTCCATTCTTGCACACTCTCAACCAACTTTCTTTAAAAAAAGGGGTTTCTTTGTTTTGAGTTTCTTGATTAATTCTGTCATTTTGATCTAATATTTTGATGGGTTTATAAGAAATGGTGAATCCTCTATAAACGGTTTCTCTTTCTTTCTTGAATTTATTGGTGGTTTTTTCTAATTTTCGTCTTATTTTTTAGTGGGTTTTTAATCTGAAATTTTGGTTTTGAATTCTCCTTCCTCTGTCTTTCTTCCTAGAATCAAACTGTTTTTCTTATTAAAAATGGTGAGTTCAGGCTAGTGATACCAAATATAAAGATAGATTAACAATAAGAGTGCTCTCTTTTAAAGTGAGGCATTGGTAAGACACAACAGCATACTAAGAGCAAAATAATTCTTAAAAAAAAGAATGAAAATTGTGCAAAATAGATATTATGATGTTACTTTACCTTTTCCAAGTTCAAATTATTTTCTGAAAACTATTGGTGTCATGATAAGAAAGATACAGATGTATCTAATAGGTCCCTACTGCTTCCATGATTTAAACCTTGAATCCCTACTGCTTCCATGATTTAAACCTTGAATAAATACTGACTCATCTTTTTCTTTGGTGGATGTATGAAACCATTTACTGCAAACTGTTTTTCCACTCTCTCCTGCTTCTTTTTTGACAACAGAACCCCAAACCCTTGTCGTCAGCTCTTTTGCATACGCTGCTTTCTCTCTCACTAAATGGTGGGTTCTCTTTCTTTTTAGAATTCAGTGGTCAATTTTTTTGCCATTTGGTATAAATTTTGATGGTTCTCTAAAACTCTGGTTTATAACTGAATAAATGCTCCATCCTCTATCACTTTCTCTTTCCCTCCCTTGAATGCTCCATCCTCTATCACTTTCTCTTTCCCTCCCTTGAATCAAACAATCTTGCATGCTCAAAAAAATGGTGCGTTCTCTTTCTTTTGAATTTCTTGATGGACATTGTAATTTTAGTCAGTTATCCAGTCTCATACTTCTCCCTCTCTAGAATTGAACTGGGTTACACATAAAAATGGTGGGTTCTCTTCTTCTAGGATTTACCTTATGGATTGTTTCTCAGTTTAGTCTCATATTTTTGATGGTTTTACAGAAATGGTGAGTTCTCTCTTTTTTAGGGTTTTCTTGAAGAAAATTGATGGATTCTCTTTGTTATTCATTCTCATACTTCTCTCTCTATACACACATGAAAATTATGGGTTCCTTTTTCTTCTAAGAATTTCTTGATGGATTCTTTCTCATTTTGGTCTGAAATCTTGATGGGTTTATGAATAAGTTTGGCCCTTTACCAGAGAGAGTTCATTATTCTGACAAATCTCAACCAACTTTCTTTAAAATGGAGGTTCTCTTTATCGTTTCTGTTTCTTGATAAATTCCGTCATTTTGGTCTAATATTTTGATGGGTATTATAAGAAATGGTTCCAAACTAAATGGTGTTTTCTCTTTCCTTTTGAATTTATTGGTGAATTCTCTATCACATTCATCTTAATTTTGATGGGGGTTCTGAAAAAAGTTTGGTTTTGAATTCTCTACTCTTTTGTCTTTCCCTCCCTAGAATGAAACTGTCTTTCTTATTAAATGGTGATCACTGTTTATATTTTGAATCCTAGATGAACACTATGATTGCAGTCAAGATTTTGATGGGTTTTGAAAAGATTTGGTTCTGTAGGATTGAACTTGTTTGCTTACAAACTAAATGGTGGGTTCTCTTTCTTTTAGAATTCAGTGGTCAATTTTTGCCATTTGGTATAAATTTTGATGGTTCTCTAAAACTTTGGTTTATAACTGAATAAATGCTCCATCCTCTATCACTTTCTCTTTCCCTCCCTTGAATCAAACAATCTTGCATGCTCAAAAAATGGTGCGTTCTCTTTCTTTTTGAATTTTCTTGATGGACATTGTAATTTTAGTCAGTTATCCAGTCTCATACTTCTCCCTCTCTAGAATTGAACTGGGTTACACATAAAAATGGTGGGTTCTCTTCTTCTAGGATTTACCTTATGGATTTTTTCTCAGTTTAGTCTCATATTTTTGATGGTTTTACAGAAATGGTGAGTTCTCTCTTTTTTAGGGTTTTCTTGAAGAAAATTGATGGATTCTCTTTGTTATTCATTCTCATACTTCTCTCTCTCTATACACACATGAAAATTATGGGTTCCTTTTTCTTCTAAGAATTTCTTGATGGATTCTTTCTCATTTTGGTCTGAAATCTTGATGGGTTTATGAATAAGTTTGGCCCTTTACCAGAGAGTTCATTATTCTGACAACTCTCAACCAACTTTCTTTAAAATGGAGGTTCTCTTTATCGTTTCTGTTTCTTGATAAATTCCGTCATTTTGGTCTAATATTTTGATGGGTATTATAAGAAATGGTTCCAAACTAAATGGTGTTTTCTCTTTCCTTTTGAATTTATTGGTGAATTCTCTATCACATTCATCTTAATTTTGATGGGGTTCTGAAAAAGTTTGGTTTTGAATTCTCTACTCTTTTGTCTTTCCCTCCCTAGAATGAAACTGTCTTTCTTATTAAATGGTGATCACTGTTTATATTTTGAATCCTAGATGAACACTATGATTGCAGTCAAGATTTTGATGGGTTTTGAAAAGATTTGGTTCTGTAGGATTGAACTTGTTTGCTTACAAACTAAATGGTGGATTCTCTTTCTTTTTGAATTTATTGGTGAATTCTCTCTCAATTTTGTCTTTTAGCTTGATGGGGTTTTCTGAAAAAGTTTTGGTTTTGAATTCTCCACTCTTTTCCTCCCTAGAATCAAATCGTCTTTCTTATTACAATGGTGAGTTCTGTTTATGTTTTGAAAGTACTTGATGAACAGTATTATTGCAGTCAAGAAGTGGGGTTCTGAAAAGATTTGGTTCTTTAGGATTGAACCTGCTTACAAGAATGGAGGGTCTCTTTTCTTTTTGAATTTTCTTGATTACTCTTCTGTCAATTTGGTTTCATATGTTGATTGTTTTATGAGAAATCGTGATGTCTTTCTCTGTTGAGTTCATTGGTGAATACTGTTATATGGGGTTTACTTTGAACAAACTTGGTTTTCTAGCAGAGAGAATTCTCCATTGTCACACTTGTCTCTCTAGAATTAAACTTGATAATTTGCTTATGAAAAATGATGGGTTCTCTTTTTTTTTTTTTTTTTTTCTAATTAAGAGTTTCTTTATGAAATTCTTTCTCATTTTGGTCTGAAATTTTGATGGGTTGATGAATAAGTTTGGTTTTATTACTTGTCACACTTGGTCTAAAATTTTGGTGTAATTAATTATTTGCAGATGGCACAAGAAACTCCTCCACCATGGCTTCATAAGTTGTGCAGTGAGAGATTCTTCAATGCTTGCTCAATTGAGCATCGAGGATTAGATGAAAACAAGAGCCAGAAAGACGTCTTTTGTATAAATTGCTGCTCCAGCTTCTGCCAAGGCTGTATCTATGGTACAGGCCATGACACACATCAATTTTTTCAGGTTAATTTCTTCTTTCAGTTTATTTAAAATATAAAGAAAATTATATTTAAATGATCCAAAGAAACAAAGACATTTATATTTCTATTTTCTTCATAATAGATTCGGAGCTATGATAACAAGAATGCTGTTCGTGTGGAAGATTTAGACAAAAATTTCGTGTCTGATGGCATTCAGGTAACATTAAATTACTCTTGTAAATTGATTTTATTTGTATTTTATTCACTGTTATCAATAATTAATTTAAAATTTCTAATTTATTGTCTACAGTCTTATACATATGAGGAGATGGAGGTGGTGTTCATTGAAAAGCGAACTCCAACCCCAGAACAGAACCTCAGCAGCAACTGCTGCCGCATGTGTCAGTGCCACATCACAGATGGTTCGCTCTACTGCTCCCTACACTGCAAGGTATAAGTAATTAGTTACTTGCTAACTATTTTTGGAGCACTAGTTCTGGCATTATTGTAGTTTTGGTTTTGTAGGTGATCTTTTGTCAATAAACGGTGGGCTGAAGGAGTGCATAAAGAGAGAGGGAGACGAGAACATCGACATCGCTGAAACGATTAAGGAACTTACAGATGAGAGGGGACTGATGCCAGCCTCTAGTTTGCAGCCCACAGAGAGTGCTGGAAACCTTCCAAATCCTCATCAACGCCAACCCCCTCATATTACCTATGACATGTTTGCTGCCGAGGCCCAATTCCTCCACTTAGATTCAGACAACTTTGACCCATCGCCAGCGAAGCGGAGGAAGGGCGGTTCTGAATCTCAAGGATATTATACCCATCAGAATTCTAGTACTCCAATGGCTCAGTCATCCACATCTATTAATGAATATACTTCCCAATTCTCTGCTTGTGGACCTAACCTCATGAGTACTAGACCTATGCAGCAGCAGCAACACAAACCTATCCCGTTGACTATGCGTACTCCTGGGTGGAGCCCACCAAAGTCCACTCTAATGGCTCAGTCATTATCAGCTAGAAATGATCAGGGACAAATCAGTACATTACCTATGCAGCAGCAACATAGACAAATCCCTTTGTCCACTCGGATATCTATGCCGAGTACAGTTCAGCCTGAGAATTTTTCTGCTTCTAGTAGTGGGCGACCACCATTGACCACTCCGATGGCTCATCAGTCGACCACATCTATTAATGAATATAGTTCCCAATTCTCTGGTTCTGGACCTAACCTGATGAGTACTAGACCTATGCAGCAGCAGCAACATGAACATATCCCGTGGGCTATGCCTACTCCTGGTTGGAACCCGCCGAAGTCCACTCCAATGGCTCAGTCATCATCAGCTAGAAATGATCAGGGACAAATCAGTAATATACCTATGCAGCAGCAACATAGACAAATCCCTTTTTCCACTCAGATATCTATGCCTAGTGTAGTTCAGCCTGAGAATTACGCTTCTTCTAGTAGTTGGCAACGACCTCCGTTCACTCTGATGGCACCTCAGGCTCAAAATTATGTTTCTAGTAGTCAGCAACCACCACCATTCACTCCAGTGTATATCCCTAGTAGCGTGCAGCCTGAGAATTACGCTTCTTCTAGTAGTTGGCACGCACCACTGTTCACTCTGATGGAACCTCAGGCTCAGAATTATGTTTCTAGTAGTTGGCAACCACCATCGTCCACTCTGATGGCGCCTCAGGCCCAGAATTTTGCTCCTTCTATACGGCATTATGGACAAATCGTGTCTAATATTTCTTCACTGCCGACTATGCCTACTCCTCAGGAGCATCCTATCCCCCTTCATCCTAATCCTGCCCAGAACCGTCCAGGCTTTCCTACTCATCATTGGCCTCAACCTCAGGTTGGACAGGTGCGATAAATTAACTCTATTCATAATATTCTACATGAAATACAACAATTAATTATGCGTCCTCTCTCATATTGACCATTCTTTCTTTTCAGTGTCTTGATGAACACTGGTATATAGATTTCGAAGAAAATTGGTTTTCTATCAAGTTGATTTTAAAGAAAATGGGTTTAAAAATGGCGGGTTTTTCTGTTTTAATTTCTTGATGAATTCTGTCATTTTGGTCGATAAATTTTGGCGGGCTTTTGAAGAACTTAAGTTCTTCTTTTGCAGATGGAGAATCGAGTAGCAGGGATCCTAGAAATTCTTAGAAGATTTATCAATGAGATATTCTTTGCTTATTGTTCATGCAACAACGGTACCAATTTAAAGAGGAGCTACTTTTGTTTGAATGCTTAGTCAGCTGCTGCCCCGATTGTGTTTCAGGGCCTGTTCATCACGGACATCGAAATCAAACTCTTCAGGTTTGGTCTCCCTTTTTCTTGAACAGAAACAAAATTTAACTGATCAGAAAAACTTCTCTCACTGTTTTTGGTGATGTATATACTATTTTCTTGATAAAAGGTTTATGCGCAACAAGGTGGCCAGGTTCAAGTGGAACATTTGAATAGGTTTATCGACCCAGCTCGTATCATGGTAAAAATACTATTAATAAATTGATGTTTTTACGTGTTACTGTTCAATTTGATTATTGATACCTAGTGATGATTTATGAGTTTTATTTTTCAAGTTTTGTTTCAGTTCTTTTTTAGTAATTAATTTATACGATTTATAAGACTTATACGCACCGCGGCGGCTATTCCGTGGTGGTAATCAAGGAGCGTGGCCAGGGCCGCGGATGGGGAGGCCCACTCTGCCGAAACTGCGGGTTCTACATCCGTGATCAGTTCTTCTACTGCTCCCTCCAATGCAAGGCAAGTAAATAAATTTTTTTTAATTGATTTCGATTACTTGTTAATTTCCAATTAGTGGCATTATGGTTGTTTTGTGGTTTACTTTCTAGGTGGAATATTTGTCAAGTCACGGAGGGCTGGAGGACTGTCTCAGGGGTCGCATTTTCTTGCGGGGGCCGAGTTAGGGGATGGAGTAAAGAATGGAAAAAGGGGCAATTTATTTATTTATTTAATACAGGAATACCCTTTTTATTTTTTGTTGTATGAAAAAACAGAAACTGAAGCAGAACTGCTAGTGTGCTCAAAGGATTGTTTTCATTGGTTACTGAAGCAGAACTGCTAGTAATGGAAAAAGGGGCAATTTTTTTTTAATTCAAGATTTCACTCAGGGTAAATTTTCATCTATCCTGTTTAGTAAATTTTCATTATGACTGATAATGAAGGAACTGCCCTGCATTGTGTGTGCAAGTGCTTGATCTGTATTTTCCATAAAGGATCCTACGACAAAGTTGCAGTTTTTGTTTGGATTGCTGCTCCAGCTTCTGCTGTACCTATCTTCAAACTTCTCATGGCCGGGATCGATTTCTTCGGGCTTTTTCTTTCAATCTATACTATTTATAAAAGAGAGAATGAGTGTCAAAACTTTTGAATGCCTATTTTACCCCTTTCAATTTTCATAATTCCCATTACATCCTAATTTTGATAATTTGCTTTTTAATTTAAATTAATTAAAGTACTTATTAAATTAAATGGAATTAGTTAAATCCCTTATTTATCTCTCTTCTCTCTCTTTCTTAATCACTTCTTCTGCAAACGCTCCATCTACTCGACTCTCTGTAAACCGCTCCCCAAGCGTTGAAATGTGCCCATCTCTCTCTCTCAACCTCATCAACTCCCCCACTTTGCAACTCCAGCCAATTCAATTCCCTTCTCTCTCTCCTATAATCCAAAACCCTTATCCATCTCATCCCACTACATAATCAAATAATTGTCACTAATTACAATGGCTATTCAAATTCTCACCTTTCTCAACTCCAAATTAAATTTATAATCTTTAATGGTTGAATAGATTGCTTCTTTGCTGGATTATGATGAAGAAAAGAAGTCAATTTCAGTATTGTAAGTATTGACTTTTAAATTTTACTCCTTATTTCTTATGTAGTTTGTGGATTATCCATTGCAATTATTTCTGATTTTAGGTAATATGTTTTTTTAACTTTCCCCCTTCTTTTTTATGTAGTGATTGGAGGGATTTGCGGCTGGTGAGAGAACCCATCTATCAAGGTAACTTTTTCATTATATTTCATTTGATTGATTTTTAAGGGGGTGTTTGGTTCATTTTCTTGAAATTTCAAGAAATGTTTTCCACCCAAGAAAACATTTCCTTGTATTTCTTGAAAAAATTTTGAGAAAAGTTTTGAGAAGTCAAAAAGTATAAGTTTTCTTGTTTTTGACATTTTGTTTGTTTGGTTCAAAACAAGAAAATGGGCCCCTTACTTTATGGAAATGTCAAGTTTTCCTTTTTTTTTGTTTGGTTACATATGAAAAATTTATAGAAAAGTTCCAACAACCTTATTTATGACTTTTACATGATCAACAAACACACAAAATGTGGAGCTACACAAGCTCAAAAACCCAACAAGAACACCAACCAGCTGCACACCGAGCCCAACAAGCTCAAAACCCAAAATTTGAGCTACACAAGCTCAAAAACACAAAATGTGGAGCTACACAAGCTCAAAAACCCAACAAGAACACCAACCAGCTGCAGCACCGAGCTAAACAAGCTCAAAAAACCCAAAATTTGGAGCTACACAAGCTCAAAAACCCAACAAGAACACCAACCAGCTGCACACCGAGCTAAACAAGCTCAAAAAACACAAATTGTGGAGCTACACAAGCTCAAAAACCCAACAAGAACACCAACCAGCAGGACCAAACCGAGCTAAACAAGCTCAAAAAACACAAAATGTGGAGCTACACAAGCTCAAAAACCCAACAAGAACACCAACCAGCTGCACACCGAGCTAAACAAGCTCAAAAAACACAAAATGTGGAGCTACACAAGCTCAAAAACCCAACAAGAACACCAACCAGCTGCACACCGAGCCCAACAAGCTCAAAAAACACAAAATGTGGAGCCACAAGCTCAAAACCCAACAAGAACACCAACCAGCTGCACACCGAAGCTAAACAAGCTCAAAACCCAAAATTTGGAGCTACACAAGCTCAAAAACCCAACAAGAACACCAACCAGCTGCACACCGAGCTAAACAAGCTCAAAAAACACAAAATGTGGAGCTACACAAGCTCAAAAACCCAACAAGAACACCAACCAACAAGACCAAACCGAGCTAAACAAGCTCAAAAAACACAAAATGTGGAGCTACACAAGCTCAAAAACCCAACAAGAACACCAACCAGCTGCACACCGAGCTAAACAAGCTCAAAAAACACAAAATGTGGAGCTACACAAGCTCAAAAACCCAACAAGAACACCAACCAGCTGCACACCGAGCTAAACAAGCTCAAAAAACACAAAATGTGGAGCTACACAAGCTCAAAAACCCAACAAGAACACCAACCAGCTGCACACCGAAGCTAAACAAGCTCAAAAAACACAAAATGTGGAGCTACACAAGCTCAAAAACCCAACAAGAACACCAACCAGCTGCACACCGAGCTAAACAAGCTCAAAAAATACAAAATGTGGAGCTACACAAGCTCAAAAACCCAACAAGAACACCAACCAGCTGCACACCGAGCCCAACAAGCTCAAAAAACACAAAATGTGGAGCTACACAAGCTCAAAAACCCAACAAGAACACCAACCAGCTGCACACCGAGCTAAACAAGCTCAAAAAACCCAAAATTTGAAGCTACACAAGCTCAAAAACCCAACAAGAACACTAACCAGCTGCACACCGAGCTAAACAAGCTCAAAAAACCCAAAATTTGGAGCTACACAACCTCAAAAACCGAACAAGAACACCAACCAGCAAGACCAAACCGAGCTAAACAAGCTCAAACAACACAAAACCCAACAAGAATATTTAATAGAGCTCAGGATAAAAATATAGTTGTCATAAAAGAATGTCTCACCTATAAAAATATGATGCAACGTAGGCTGCTATTTTGAAAGAATTCATTCCTCACAAAATTGCCTCGCCTAAACATCACAACATAATTATAAGCTGCATTTTCAGTCAATTATCCTCATCATTGCTCATCTAAAAAAACATGAATGATTAGAGCCCATACCATATTTGAGTACCAACATAAGCCATCCATCATTCTCAAAAAACACAAAATATGGAGCTACACAAGCTCAAAAACCCAACAAGAACACCAACCAGCAAGACCAAACCGAGCTAAACAAGCTCAAAAAACACAAAATGTGGAGCTACACAAGCTCAAAAACCCAACAAGAACACCAACCAGCTGCACACCGAGCTAAACAAGCTCAAAAAACACAAAATGTGGAGCTACACAAGCTCAAAAACCCAACAAGAACACCAACCAGCTGCACACCGAGCCCAACAAGCTCAAAAAACACAAAATGTGGAGCTACACAAGCTCAAAAATCCAACAAGAACACCAACCAGCTGCACACCGAGCTAAACAAGCTCAAAAAACCCAAAATTTGGAGCTACACAAGCTCAAAAACCCAACAAGAACACCAACCAGCTGCACACCGAGCTAAACAAGCTCAAAAAACCCAAAATTTGGAGCTACACAAGCTCAAAAACCCAACAAGAACACCAACCAGCAAGACCAAACCGAGCTAAACAAACTCAAACAACACAAAACCCAACAAGAATATTTAATAGAGCTCAGGATAAAAATATAGTTGTCATAAAAGAATGCCTCGCCTATAAAAATATGATGCAACGTAGGCTGCTATTTTGAAAGAATTCATTCCTCACAAAATTGCCTCGCCTAAACATCACAACATAATTATAAGCTGCATTTTCAGTCAATTATCCTCATCATTGCTCATCTAAAAAAACATGAATGATTAGAGCCCATACCATATTTGAGTACCAACATAAGCCATCCATCATTCTCAAAAACACAAAATATGGAGCTACACAAGCTCAAAACCAACAAGAACACCAACCAAGAAGACCAAACCGAAGCTAAACAAGCTCAAAAACACAAAATGTGGAGCTACACAAGCTCAAAAACCCAACAAGAACACCAACCAGCTGCACACCGAGCTAAACAAGCTCAAAAAACACAAAATGTGGAGCTACACAAGCTCAAAAACCCAACAAGAACACCAACCAGCTGCACACCGAAGCTAAACAAGCTCAAAAATACAAAATGTGGAGCTACACAAGCTCAAAACCCAACAAGAACACCAACCAGCTGCACACCGAGCCCAACAAGCTCAAAAAACACAAAATGTGGAGCTACACAAGCTCAAAAACCCAACAAGAACACCAACCAGCTGCACACCGAGCTAAACAAGCTCAAAAAACCCAAAATTTGAAGCTACACAAGCTCAAAACCCAACAAGAACACTAACCAGCTGCACACCGAGCTAAACAAGCTCAAAACCCAAAATTTGAGCTACACAAGCTCAAAACCCAACAAGAACACCAACCAAGAAGACCAAACCGAAGCTAAACAAGCTCAAACAACACAAAACCCAACAAGAATATTTAATAGAGCTCAGGATAAAAATATAGTTGTCATAAAAGAATGTCTCGCCTATAAAAATATGATGCAACGTAGGCTGCTATTTTGAAAGAATTCATTCCTCACAAAATTGCCTCGCCTAAACATCACAACATAATTATAAGCTGCATTTTCAGTCAATTATCCTCATCATTGCTCATCTAAAAAAACATGAATGATTAGAGCCCATACCATATTTGAGTACCAACATAAGCCATCCATCATTCTCAAAAAACACAAAATATGGAGCTACACAAGCTCAAAAACCCAACAAGAACACCAACCAGCTGCCGCACCGAGCTAAACAAGCTCAAAAAACACAAAATGTGGAGCTACACAAGCTCAAAAACCCAACAAGAACACCAACCAGCTGCCACACCGAGCTAAACAAGCTCAAAAACACAAAATGTGGAGCTACACAAGCTCAAAAACCCAACAAGAACACCAACCAGCTGCACACCGAGCCCAACAAGCTCAAAAAACACAAAATGTGGAGCTACACAAGCTCAAAAATCCAACAAGAACACCAACCAGCTGCACACCGAGCTAAACAAGCTCAAAAAACCCAAAATTTGGAGCTACACAAGCTCAAAACCCAACAAGAACACCAACCAGCTGCACACCGAAGCTAAACAAGCTCAAAACCCAAAATTTGAGCTACACAAGCTCAAAACCCAACAAGAACACCAACCAAGAAGACCAAACCGAAGCTAAACAAGCTCAAACAACACAAAACCAGCAAGAATATTTAATAGAGCTCGGGATAAAAATATAGTTGTCATAAAAGAATGTCTCACCTATAAAAATATGATGCAACGTAGGTCGCTATTTTGAAAGAATTCATTCCTCACAAAATTACCTCGCCTAAACATCACAACATAATTATAAGTGCATTTTCAGTCAATTATCCTCATCATTGCTCATCTAAAAAAACATGAATGAAAAGAGCCCATACCATATTTGAGTACCAACATAAGCCATCCATCATTAAAGCTCACACGAGCATTATCTAAGCACAAATATCCAACAAGAACAATTACCAACAACATTCGGCATGATGAATTGCAACATATAAAGTTTGCAATTAACAAAATATAAGTATGTGTACGTAATTAGAAATAAGCAACATGAACACAAAGTAAATGTCAATCATGTGAAGTAGCAAAATAAAGTGGAGATAGCACAAAATATCACAAAACCCAAAATATCACATCCAAGTTTCAAACTGAGGATGTGTCCCACCCTGAGCCTCCATAAGACTTGCTATAAACCTCTTTTGCGTCTTTGGTTTTGATGAAAACCTTCTTGCCTCATGCTCACTTTCATATAAGTGATCTAAGACCTTGTCGAGGAATTCATCACTATATGAGTCACTATGAGCCTTCAAAGCCGCAGCTAATTTTTCAGTCCAATGTACTACTTCAACATGTTGATTTTTAATTGACTCCGTCATTGTCTCAACAAAGGTACGTAGTAACTCATCGTCATCGGCTCTTCGAGGTTTTTTGTTTGAGGAAGGCTTTGTGGTAGACTCATGGCGGGATTTTCTAGAAGTGGAGACGGTTGGAGTGGTGTTAGCATCAGATTGAGGCTCATTTTCACTCTCATGAGGATTGCCTCCCTCATCATCATCAAGTGGAATGGAATTGTTAAAGCCAATATTTTCATAAACTGGCCTAACAAATTCACCCCTAGATTGATCATCGCCCATGATCTTCTGTAAAAGCTTGTAGTAAGGAAGAGGCTTGTTTATGTATCCTCTTAATTTAGAGTTATTTTTGTCCTGCAATAGGTGGAAAATGTTGTGTGAAATTTTTTACACGATTCTCACATCTAAGTAAATTAAAAACATTATTATGAATGAAATATATACCTGAGCCCATGTTTTCAGTGTCTCCTCATCTAGGGTTACCATACAGTTTTGCTCATCCCACCCCGCACCACTTATGTTAATGCAAGCCTTCATATTCTCAAACCTAGTTTTCCAAGTTTTCATGCGATGGATCACATGATAGTGGGTAAAGATGGTTTTAAATCGCATGTTCAACTTCATAGGCTGCCGTTTTGTAAGCTTCAACTTTGAAGTTTTATCAACCTTCAAATGGCTATCCATGAGCTCGCAAGACACGGTATAAGCACCGCATCATGCTCGTCGGTCCACCACATGTTGGAAACCCCTTGGAATTAAGGCTAGTAGTTCCTTTCGATGCAGTCACTTTCCTCTTATGAGCCAATTTTTGGTTTTTGGAGGGTGATGCCTCTGACTCACATCTATGAAATTGCTTTGAGGGCCACCAGATTCAACAATATTTGGTGCCATTTGTTGTGGGCAGCCACTTTGTGGACTCAAAGCTGGAACATACAAGCCATGGGGACTAGTCAACATGTTTGTGTATGACACATTTTGTTGGCTCATTCCACCATAGTTCCCTTCAAATGGTGGGAAATGTGGAAAAGAACTCGGCATTGAGTGTGGTGGAATGAAAGGTTGATGTTGATATGGCATAAAATTGACATTAATACCGCTTGAAGGTGCATGTTGTGAAGGGGGTTGTTGCTTTTCGCCCTCTTTGTTAGACATACCTACATGCAATTTGTAGTTCACTCTAAGATGGTTAATTCATAATTGAATACATAATCCATAGAAGCACAATTAAGGATGGCGTAAAATACATAAATACTTATTACAACAATGAGAGATAGTTAACTACGTTTGCAATACATAGTTGCAAGAAAGGAATTCAAATTACATTGTCCATACTAGCACAATTATGAAATATTAAAAAACATAAAGAAACATGCAAAAACATTAAAACTACATGCCAATTTCCGTGGTATCACCATTTTTATACTTTGCACAATAATCAACCCACATTGCCCATGCAATTTGATCCCTAAGTTCCTTCCATTCATTTCTTGCATCACTCCTCTCTTTGTGTCCTAGATTGAGTGTAGTCAACAATATTTGTATCATCTTCATTTGTCACCTCCCCAATATCCTCATCAACTACAACATCCTCATTCAAAATATCATCATTGGGTCTTCAATTGCAATAAAATTGTGCAATATAGTACACGCTAAGACGATGTCAACTTGTGTGGGAAATGGATAATGTGGCTTTGCCGAAAGAATTTTGAACCGGTTTTTTAATGTACCAAATGTTGATTCAATTTTAGTCCGCAAGGAGGAGTGTCTTAAATTGAATAATTCCCTACTATTTCTTGGTGTCCGACCAATTTGTTCTTTTAAATGGTAGCGTACACCACGGTACGGAGAGATGAAGCCGGGCATGGTAGTGTATCCAGCGTCACAAAGATAATATTTTCCTACATTGTAAAAATAAAATTCGTCATCAAATCATTCATATTATTTAGTTGACCATTTATTAATTGAGGTGGAAGATTACCATCGTATACTCTCAATCCATAAGGCTGTGGTCTGGACAACGCGTCTTGCAAAATCCTATAGTCATTTGCCGCACCTTCCCACCCAGCGAGGACATATGTGAAAAGTTTATTTGGAGTGCACGCAGCTAAAATATTTTGCGTTACACCTTTACGCCCTCTAAAGCGTGCAACTAGGTTAGGGGGTAACATTGCGTCAACATGTGTTCCATCTATCATACCAATGCAATCCTATAAAAACTCGACAATGATTCAAATTATTAGTTCCTCATATTATTATAATTTGCAAATAACTAACTCAATAAATTTATTTCTCTCTTACCTTAAAGTAAGGGAAGTAGTTTGGATTGTTGACAATCTCTGGCGGAATCTCATTAGGTGCTTGCTTCATGTATCGATCGCGTAGACCATTCATAGCTTGTAGGACTTTATTAAAGTACCTACTAACTGTTTCGCCCGATCTTATGAACTCGGTCCTTATTATTCTATTTTTTGTTTTATGCCCCACTATGCAAAGAAACATAGCAAGCTGTTCTTCAACTTGGAGGTGTCTTGTGTCTTTGAGCAAATCATTATTTCTCATTATATCAGCAAGTTTGAAGAAAGCATTAGGCCTCATTCTAATATAAGACCTACAACTATCACTATATCCTTGAATACACGCTTGAAATGGGCATTTCTACAAAAATTTTCCTCATCTTATCCTCTCTTGGAACAAAACCAATTGATTTGCCTAGCACGCCTTCTCAATAAAATAGCTATCATTGTAACCACGGTACATACAATGCGTAGAGCACACATCCTCACTAATTGTTCTTCATCTACACCATCCATCTACATTAATTACAAAATAAAATATAGTTTAAGACCTCTATGCAAAAAATGATAGCTCCTTCTTACATATGTAAAAAATGGCAGTTAATGATATTTAATTGGTTTTGACACTTCCTATGTTTGTCATTTCTACATGAACTATGAATCATATGTTTAAGCAATATATTGCTATATGTAAGACATTAATGCAAAAATATTCCATCTATTACATGTAAGCAATATTAATAAATGAAATTGTAGAACATAGACATGCATAGGATGGATCAAGATGTAGTTAGTGATAACAAAATAAAATTACCAAAATAAACCAAATTAAATCATGATATATTATTTAATCTCTTTCGGATGAATCCCCAATAAATTTTCTTCCTTTTTCTTTATATATTTTCCCAAGTGAACTTGGTTGGTTAGTGACCCCAAAAGTTCGGACGAAGGCCTTATTGTTGTTGGTGCACCAAACATCGAGCAAAACCAAAGTAAAAATAACAAATAATTAACAATTTGTTCTTGAACTACATCCCATATTGATCAATGCCTAAACCAATCATCTCTAAATCAAATTAGTAAAAGCCAACAATGTATTCGAGGCTGAAATGAGACAAGCAAAGAACAACTTGGGGATATGATTTAAGCATGGGATTTCACAAATCACTTATATTCTCTTATATTTCGGATTAACCACTTGAGTAGGGAAAACAAGTTACAGTCTCCTTAGTACAAAACAAGTTGGGAGTCTGCATCAAAGTCGAGGAAACTGAACATAAACAAAAACAAGTGAAATTAATTCAAATAACATAAACATCTAGCAAGATCCAAACAGACATTTATGATAAAAGGTGATTATAAACAGATTAATCATCAATTTAGAGCTACACAAACTCACAAAACCTAACAAGAACAACAACCAGCAGCAGCACAGCTAAACAAGATCAAAAAAAAGATTTAAAAAACAGAAATTTAGAGCTACACAAGCTCAAAAACCCAACAAGAACACCAACCAGCAGCAGCTCAAAAAAACCTATAAATTAATCTGAAATTATAGGAAAAATAAATCGAAAATCAAGCTAATAATCTCGCGGGTTCAAGGGGGTATAGGGATTAGGTTTTTACCTGAAATGAGAGCGCTCGAAAATCCTAAAGCTCAAAATCCCTGATTCCGCAAAAACCCCCAAATCCCTGATTCGGCAAAACCCCCAAATCCGAAGCTCAAATCCGTGATTCAGCCACGATAAGGAGGTGCGACGGAGTTGGGGACCGAGCCAGAATGGTAGAGCCGAGGTAGTTGGAAAGAAGGCTGTGGGAAGCGGAGAAGCGGGAGGGAGGAAGTTAGGGGAGAGAAAACCCTAGAGTTTTCTTCTCCTTTTGGTTCACGGGAAATATGAAAGAGACAGGGAAATGGGGTTTGGGTACGGGTTTAACAATATTTTAATGAGTGTGTCAGATTTTTTGGTGATTTCAGCTCATTTGGAGCTGAAATTGATTTCTACAAAATGGGCCTCTTTTTTGTACTTTATAGAAATGTTTTCTATAAAATTTTTGGGAACCAAACACAGTAAAAAGAAATACATGGAAAACTATTATTTACAGTTTTGCCATTGTCAGATTTTTATAGAAATGTTTTCTATAAAATGGCCCAACCAAACACCCCTATTTTGATCAAGATTTGCTTGATTTTATTAGAAAGTTGTTTCGTTTAAATTTCTAAATTTTTAAAGAGTTATTTTTGCAATATTTTTAGGGTCTGATAATATAAAATACAATGAAAAAACTCATGAGATATCATATTCTCAATCCACTATTCTCTTCTATCCTTGTAATTTTTTAGGGTTTGATAATATAAATTTTTTTAGAGTTATCTCTGTAATTTTTTAGGGTTTGATAATATAAAATACAATGCTTTCAGATATCATTTATAATATATATCATGATGAGATTGAATAGTAATTAGAATACATGCGACTCATTGTTAACTAACATTCATATGCAAATAGATTAATGGTTTTAGTTATATCTTTACATGGTAGATACCATTTATAGATGAGGTGCATATCAAACTTTTCGCTCAGAATTAGACGGAATCTGAAGATTTAAAAGAGAAAAGCTTCTTTGAGTAATCAAATTTTGGGAGGGACCAATTTGCTTAAGATATATGGAACATCAGAAATCAGAACGTAATTCAGAAAATATTGATAAATCATCATAGAGATGGAAGTGAGAGATACTTCTTATCAAGCTTTTTAATTAATTTAAATTATTTTCAAGTAGAAATTATGTGTTCTCTAAATGAATTTGGTTGATTGCGGCAAATGTTTCTAAAATGTATTTAGGTTTAGTGTCTGTCCTGGTAGTTCTAATCTTCAATCTAGAGCATATTTCGTATTGCCTTGTGGAATTCAGCCCGTAGACTAATATAGCCAAAATATCACCCTTTATACAAATGAGCATGTAGAAAATTATGAAAAGTGACGGGTAGTGATGAAAGGTTCAATTCCAAAATAAAAGATCAAAATTCAAGCTCACCAGTCACCACAATCCTATATGATTTTTGTTATGTAATGTTATATATCTTAATTAAGTATTGAGTTATATTTTTCCATCGATCATATTCTTGTATAACTTATTAGATAATGTTGTCTAGCTTACGTTTTATATGTGTTCTTTGATGGACCTATTTGACTTTCAGAAGGTTATTATATTCTGTGCTAAGTACTGACTTGTATATATTCACATATCATGTCCTTGTTGTTTTATGTCTTATTAAAGGTTTTAGAGTCTATACTCTGGTTGATATACCTCCATCAAATTATGCTTTCATAACTCTTATGCTGGTGTCAATTATTTTATCCATGGGTTAACCAAATTTCAATTAGAACCTACCGAATTATAATCTGAGTTATAATCTGAACACATAAAAAGCTTTTGACTTAAAACCCTATCCTAGACACAACTTACCACTCAAAGCTTCCTAACTCAAAAGCCCTCTTTATTTGATCCTACACCAATAATCATACCACTGCATTGCAGAAGTCTTGAACCTAATTAGAGTCAGATCACAAAATAAAACTCATTTAATGGCTTCCCTAAAAAATTTTTGAGAGTAAACTTAATACATATAGATTTCTGGGTTTGATAAGATGATTTGAACTAAGTCAATGGTTGTTGAGACTTTCTGTGAGTATCCGCTGTTTGGGCATTTTGCTATAAGAGATATGAGGTAGACTGTTGCTCTTGGTGTTATTAAGAATGTTGAGAAGAAGGATCTTGCTGGTCTTTGGTTTTCTTCTTTGTTTGGTCTATGGATTTACGTTGCAGAATTGGGTTTTTGGACTAGAGGCGGGCATAGTTCAGTTTGTTTAGATTGCTTAGTTTTGTGAGGTGAACTTAACTTTTAGTGAGGATAACTTTTTAATTGCGATGTTAATGTACATGTTTGCTATCTCTTCGGGAAATGCTTGCAGGCATTTTGTTTGCTAGGAGAATCAGGTGAGTGCAAAAATCAAGGAGCGCACTATTGCTGGTATGTTTTGTACTTTGATCAGTTCTTTATTATGTTTTTTAGTAAAATTTGATGGAGACCGAAGCTTAGAATAGTAAATTGGTTGTTCACTTTCTTTTGTGGATGCTGATTTTGTTTACCCATATGATTTAAATGAGTGCAATTAGGAATTTGTTAATAATTTGTTTTCTCAAATATATAGTAAACACAAGAATTATGAATATAAATTGCATATGTTTTACAAATTAAACTCTTTTCTAACAAAAAAAAAAAACCTTTGATCTGGTATTTTACCAGTAGATGAGTCTCATTATACGGTGTACTCCATTTCCTTCTTTGTTCATCAAAACTTCCACAAACTGCAGAATACTTCTTGCAACCTAATAATTTTGCAAATTGTCTGTAATACGCTTTGCTATCAAAGCTATCCAGTATATTTACTGATTTACCCTTTTCTTTGATCAACGGTGATCTCTCCGTTTATAGGGACATTAACCGTGACTGTAATTAGGTTTGCTTGCATTGCTTAGTTTAAATTTAACTCATCAGACAAGCACTGCCCCCAAGAATTTCTCCTAAATCAATGTCCTATTAATATGTGTGGAATGCTTGTTAGAATCTTATGTTTACCAACCTGAAAGTTTTTTATCGATAAATTTCACAAAAATTTTAAGGTAAATTTGACAAAACCCCCTGCATTTTATAAAATCATAGAAGACCTTCTTGCTCCTGTCTCACGCATCATGACTGATGACAGTTACTTTAAGTATGAAAAAAAGAATATTTTGTACTTTTACTATATTCTTGATACCGTTGTTTGTGAGAATTTCCAATAATCCACAGGTCAAGGAGTTTTTTTTAATTTATCATTTCTAAAAGTATTTAATTACCATATTGCAATATATATGGTTTTTCCTCTACAGTCTGTGATTCAAGGATAACAATCTGTGCGCAAATATTGATTCAAGAGTCTTGTGTCAAAGCTAAAGATTTTTTAGAATCAAAGCTGAAGATTTTTTAGAATTGCAGGAACCAAGTCACTTTGCGCTGTGTGCTCGGAGGGATGAGTGTACTGTTAAGATTGAATTCGTCAACGGTTTTTGCATATAGAGGATCAAGAAACATGTTAAAATCAACGTATTTGTTCAAGGGAACAATGGATATGTTTCCATATTCACTTTCATCGTCGATAATGTGTCTTCCAACTATGTAATCTTTCTGCACAAGCAGATGTTGACAATGAGATGTAAAACTGTGAATTTAAATTCACTTTCTTATGTTCATGTAATGTATAAATAAATGCATATTCACTTTTAGGAAAATGGTAATCCAACATTCAAAATTGTAATCTTTTCACTTACATTCTACGCATTTTATGCCAAACTTCCGAAGCAAGCGGCTGCCTTGGTTCAGGGTGATCCACATTTCTTGGAGCCCCATGCTTTACAGAACTTTTAGCTCTATACCACTATGATTGTGACATCAATATGATTTTTTATCGAATAACTAATACTTAGAATGTTCGTGAAAAACTAACAATTTTAAATTTCTTCCTCTGTGCCTCAACTACCATTTTTTAGTTTTCACTTTGATATTTGATTATGTTTTTGTTAGTGGGTTATTTAAGGCCATTGATAACTCTGGAAAGTTTGTTTTATAAAGTTATTTAAGGGCATTGGTAATTCTGAAAAGTTTGTTTTGATACATTGCAACTTTTATTTTGTTAAATGGATGTCATGTATGTTGAGATGCTTTTAAATCTCGAGTATGTTGGAGCTTTTGACTGCAAGCTTATTTATCATTCCATGTTGTAGTTGTAAATTTTTATTTCTAATGTGCTATTTTGAGCATGTTTGGCAACTGGTCAAAGTGATTTATAAGCCACTTTTGAGGCTTATAAGTCATTGAGACATGTCCGAGAAACAACTTATTTTGCCTTTAAGCCAAAAAATAAGATAGGGTAATCTAGCTTATTTTTGGTGGGAATATAAACCACATAGTTTGACCGAGCAAAATATCACTTTACCCCTTAGCATTTAAGAAAATTTCAAAGTTCTCTATCTCTATCTCCAAGTCCTTTTTTTTTGTCATTTTGACAATAATGATGGATTATAAATCACTCATTTGCCAAACACTATAACACTGAAAATGGATTATAATCCACTAAATTTACCAAATATTTGGTATTATCCACTTGACTTATAAGCCATTTGTGGATTATAATCCAAGGTTGCCAAACATGCTCTCTGTTTGGTTTCACTTGTGTTTGTGTCCCAAGAGTGTCGAGATGTTTATTTGAAACTTAAAGTATGTTAGTGTTTTTGTCCCAAAGCTTATTTTTAATTCTATGTTTTTGAGCCATAGTGTAAAATTTTATTTGTCATGTGATGCAATGTTTATTTCTATGTGAAGTTAGTATATGTTCTAGGTGAAGTTTGCGTTTAGTAAAGAGTCATAACATTAGGGTTCAAATTATTAATTGTCCTTCAAATGCTTCATCTCTTATTGTTACTTAAGAAACATAACGTGCAACGCACGTATTGTATACTAGTAAACCTAAAAACAGTAATAAACTCTAAAAAGGGTAGACAATAAATGCGAAACAAAAAGCAGGTAGAGAATTAAAACATCAAGACCGTCAAATAAACATAGTAAGGGATAAATAGATTCCATAAACCACCAAAATAAATGCTCTTCTTTTCCAAAATTTATTGCCAAATTAATTGTTGAGTGATAAAAATTACCAATTTATGAAGATTTGCCAGTTTAAGCATATCCCTATTCGTTGAAGAATTACAAATGTTAATAACATTTTTTTTTCAGTTGTCGCCACTGTTTTCGTCGTATATGGCGATGCAGTTTTTTTTTCCTGTGCGTGGGTGGCTTTTTTACAATATCAAGATTAAAATTTATTACATTAGAGCAAGACTTGTACGATAGATTTAAGGAGGAAACATGACTTGTATGATTAATAAAACATATTTGCGGGTAGTTGCTCATGGCAAGTATTTTTTAAAAGTATAAAGACTCGTTTTCGAAAGGAGATTTTCTTTTTCAGTATTTTCATGTAATTTATTGTAATATTGGATTGTTGTTGTTATTGTTATATAAATTTAATTAAGATTTGGAGGGGCATGAACAATGACTCGTCTCAATTAGGAAACTAAACAGCTGGGCTAAATTGTCACGTGCGACCGGCGTGACTGTTCTTTTGGTATGCCCGCGAAAACTATCTACGATCATCTCTCTCTCTCTCTCTCTGAGATTTCTTTTCCAAGAAACGGACCTCTCTTCGATCTCTGTAGACGATGTGCAAATTTTTTGTGATTCTGTGTGGGAGAAGGGGAGGATTAGGGTTTTATGTGGAGGTTTTGAAAAGGAATTTGGTAATTTTCTTGAAATTTGGGGGATGCCGAAAATTTTCCATCTTCGTCTGGATTTCTTCTTTTGATGAAGAGGAAGCGGCATCGAGGAGACGATGCCCTCAATTTCCGTGTTCTTCCCCAATTTCTAGTTCGTGATGAGGATCAGCTCCCAAAAAAACTTTTCACCGGTAAGTTCTTTCTTAGACCCATTTTTTATTTCTGGGTGATTTCCCCAATTTCTAGTTCGTGGTCGCTTATCTGAAAAGGGAGGATTTCAGTTCCTCAAATCTTTATATGCCTTCAATGGAAAAATTTATGAATTTCCTTTTGAATTGCATGTTTTTTTTTTTTTGGGGAGCTTCTTTAGTGTCCACTTGTGATTGGTTGGAGAAATCAGAAATTTGTAAACGGATACTTGAACATATGCTATATACCTATCTACTTTCATTTGTTATGTTTGCGCGTCATACTTTTCTTGTTCCGCTGAACTTCATGAGTTATAGCTCACAAATAATCATGAGTTATAGCTCACAAAATCTTGAGTTTTGCCCTCCCCAAATTATTTGCCAACAGGTTAAAATGACTAAAATGACCATAAATCAAGGGTTATAGCTCACAAAATCGTGAATTTTGGCCTCCATGAAATTATTTGCCAACCGGTCGAAATGACTAAAATGGCCATAAATCATGGGTATAGCTCACGAAATCATGAATTTTAGCCTCAGCAATATTATTTGCCAATAGGTCTAATAACTATAGATGGCCAAAAATTGTGGGTTAGTTGCCTCTAAGAAATTATTTCCTAACTGGTCGAAACGATTAAAAATGGCCAGTAATCATGAATTATAGCTTATGAAACTGTGAATTTCAAAAGTATTTGCCAACTGTTCGAAGTGACTAAAAGTGCCCAAAAATTAGTCGGTTATTGCTCACAAAATCGTGAAGTTTGGCCTCCACAAAATTATTTGCCAACTGGACGAAATGACAAAAAATCAGGGGTTATAGCTCACAAAATCGTTAATTTTGGGCCTCGCGAAATTATTTGCCAACTGGTCGAAATGACTAAAAATGACCATAAATCAAGGGTTATAGCTCATGAAATCGTGAATTTTTGGCTTCCATGTAATTATTTGCTAATAGGTCGAAATGATTAATAATTACCAAAAATCGTGAGTAATAGCTTATGAAATCATGAATTTTTGCCTCCACAAAATTATTTGCCAACTTGTGAAAATGACTAAAATTGCCAGAAAGTGTGAGTTAGTGCTCACAAAATTGTGCCTTTTGGCCTCCGCGAAATTATTTACCAATTAGTTAAAACGACTAAAAATGGCAGAAAATTGTGAATTTTGTCCTTCCTGTTATTATTTGCCTATGGGTTGAAACAACTAAAAACGACAAAAAATCCAAAGTTATAGCTAACAAAATTGCGAAGTTTGGCCTTGAAAAAATTAATTGACAATAGGCGGAAACAACTAAAAATGGCCAAAAATCTTGGGTTACAGCTCATAAAATCGTGAATTTTGGTCTCCTCAGAATTATTTACCAACATCTCGAAACGACTAAAAACAGCCAGAAATCTTGGGTTATAGCTCAATAAATTGTGAATTTTGGTCTCCTTAGAATTATTTACCAACATCTCGAAACGACTAAAAATAGCGAGAAATCACGGGTTGTAGCTCACGAAATTGTTAATTTTGGCCTCCGTGAGATTATTTGCCACCTGGTCGAAATGACTAAAAATGACCATAAATCATGGGTTATAACTCACGGTGAATTTTGGCTTCCGCGTAATTATTTGCCAACGGGTTAAAATGACTAAAAATTATAAAAAAAACGTGAGTTATAGCTCATGAAATCGTGAATTTTGACCTCCGCAAAAATTATTGGCCAACTGATCGAAATGACTAAAAATTGCCATAAATTGTGAGTTAGAGCTCACAATATCCTGAATTCTAGCCTCAGCGAAATTATTTGCTAATTAGTGAAAACGACTAAAAATAGCAATACATTGTGAAGTTTGGCCTCCCAAAAATTAATTGACAACAAGTGCCAACAACTAAAAATGGTAAAAAATCTTGGGTTATTGCTCATAAAATCGTGAATTTTGGTCTCCATAGAATTATTTACCAACATCTCAAACGACTAAAAATAGCGAGAAATCACGGGTTGTAGCTCACGAAATCATGAATTTTGGCCTCCATGAAATTATTTACCAACATCTCAAACGACTAAAAATAGCGAAATCACGGGTTGTAGCTCACGAAATTGTTAATTTTGGCCTCCATGAAATTATTTGCCACCTGGTCGAAATGACTAAAAATAACCATAAATCATGGGTTATAACTCACGGTGAATTTTGGCTTCCGCGTAATTATTTGCCAACGGGTTAAAATGACTAAAAATTATAAAAAAAACGTGAGTTATAGCTCATGAAATCGTGAATTTTGACCTCCGCAAAAATTATTGGCCAACTGATCGAAATGACTAAAAATTGCCATAAATTGTGAGTTAGAGCTCACAATATCCTGAATTCTAGCCTCAGCGAAATTATTTGCTAATTAGTGAAAACGACTAAAAATAGCAATACATTGTGAAGTTTGGCCTCCCAAAAATTAATTGACAACAAGTGCCAACAACTAAAAATGGTAAAAAATCTTGGGTTATTGCTCATAAAATCGTGAATTTTGGTCTCCATAGAATTATTTACCAACATCTTGAAATGACTAATAACGGCAAAAAATCATGGGTTGTAGCTCTAAAGATCGTGAATTTTGGCATCCGAGAAATTATTTGCCAACTGGTCAAAATGGTAAAAGTAGCCAAAAATCCTGGGTTATAGCTCACGAAATCACTAATTTTGGCCTCCGTAGAATTATTTACTGACTGGTCGAAATGACTAAAATGGCCATAAATCGTGGGTTATATAGCTCACGAAATCGCGAACTTTGGCCTTCGCAAAATTATTTGCCAACTGGTCGAAACGACTAAAAATGGCCACAAATTGTGGGTTATAGCTCACGATATCATGAATTTTGGCTTCCACGTAATAATTTATCATTTGGTCGAAACGACTAAAAAGGGCAAAAATCGTGAGTTTTAGCTCACGAAATCATGATTTTTGGCTGTTGTAAAATTATTACCAACTGGTTGAAACAACTAAAAACAGTCATAAATTCTGGGTTAGAGCTAATGAAACCATGAATTTTGGCCTCTACAAAATTATTTGCAAACAAGTCAAAACGACTAAAAATGACCATAAATTGTGGTTTTTTGCTAACGAAATCATGAATTTGGCTTATGCATAATTATTGCCAATGGGTCGAAATGACTAAAAGTGGTGAAAATTTATGAGTTATAGCTCACGAAATTGTTAATTTTGCCCTCTAATAAGTTATTTGCCAACAGGTTGAAATGATTAAAAATAGCCAAAAATTATGGGTTATAGCTAAAGAAATTGTGCATTTCGTTCTTCGTGTAATTATCTGCCAGCGGGTCAAAACGATGAAAAATGACAAATAATCATGAGTTATAGCTCACAAAATTTTGAGTTGCCAATAGGTTAAAACAACTTAAAATGGCCAAAAATCGTAGGTTACAACTAACAATGACGTGAACTTTTGCCTTCGCAAAATTATTTGCCAATAGGTCGAATAACTATAGATGGCCAAAAATTGTGGGTTATTTGCCTCTAAGAAATTATTTCCCAACTGGTTGAAATTGTGAATTTTTACATTTACGAAAGTATTTTTCAACTGGTCAAAATGACTAAAAGTGTCCAAAAATTAGTGGGTTATAGCTCACAAAATCGTGAATTTTGGCCTCCGCAAAATTATTTGCCAATTGGTCGAAATGACAAAAATGGTAAAAAATCATGGGTTATAGCTCGCAAAATCGTTAATTTTGGCCTCCGCGAAATTATTTGCCAACTAGTCGAAATGACAAAAAATGGCCACAAATCAAGAGTAATAGCTCATGAAATCGTGAATTTTTAGCCTCCATGTAATTATTTGCCTACAAGTAGAAATGACTAAAAATTACAAAAAATTGTGAGCTACAACTTATGAAATCGTGACTTTTGGCCTCCACAAAATTATTTGCCAACTTGTCAAAACGACTAAAATTGCCATAAAGTGTGAGTTAGTGCTCACAAAATCGTGACTTTGGCCTCTGCGAAATAATTTGCCAATTAGTCGAAACGAATAAAAATGGCAGAAAATTATGAATTTTGTCCTTTGTGTAATTATTCGCCTATGGGTTGAAACAACTAAAATGACAAAAATCCGAGTTATAGCTAACAAAATCGCTAATTTTGGCCTCCGCAAAATTATTTGCCAATTGGTCGAAATGACTAAAATGGCCAAAAATCTTGGGTTATAGCTCATAAAATCATGAATTTTAGTCTCCTCAGAATTATTTACCAACATCTCGAAATGACTAAAAACAGCCAGAAATCACGGGTTGTAGCTCACAAAATCGTGAATTTTGTTCTCTGCGAGAATATTTGCCAACTGGTTGAAATGATAAAAATAGCAAAAAAACATGGGTTATAGCTCACAAAATCGTTAATTTTGGCCTCCGCAAAATTATTTGCTAACTGGTCAAAATGACTAAAAATGGCCATAAATCATGGGTTATAGCTCACGGTGAATTTTGGCTTCCGCGTAATTATTTGCCAATGGGCTAAAATGACTAAAAACTGTAAAAAATCATGAGTTATAGCTCATAAAATCGTGAATTTTAGCCTCCGCAAAAATTATTGGCTAACTGATCGAAATGACTAAAAATTGCCATAAATTGTGAGTTAGAGCTCATAATATCTTGAATTCTAACCTCTACGAAATTATTTGCTAATTAATTAGTCAAAATGACTAAAAATCGCAATAAATTGTGAAGTTTGGCCACCCAAAAAATAATTGACAATAGGTGCAAGCAATTAAAAATGGCCAAAAATCTTGGGCTGTAGCTTATAAAATCGTGAATTTTGGTCTCCACGGAATTATTTACTAACATCTTGAAACGACTACTAATAGCCAAAAATCATTGATTGTAGCTCATACAATCGTGAATTTTAGCCTCCACGAATTATTTGCCAACCTGGTTGAAATGATAAAAATAGCAAAAACATGGGTTATAGCTCACAAAATCGTTAATTTTGGCCTCATAAAATTATTTGCTAACTGGTCAAAATGACTAAAATGGCCATAAATCATGGGTTATAGCTCACGGTGAATTTTGGCTTCAGCGTAATTATTTGCCAATGGGCTAAAATGACTAAAAGCTGTAAAAATCATGAGTTATAGCTCATAAAATCGTGAATTTTAGCCTCATAAAATTATTTGCTAACTGGTCAAAATGACTAAAATTGCCATAAATTGTGAGTTAGAGCTCATAATATCTTGAATTCTAACCTCTGAAATTATTTGCTAATTAATTAGTCAAAATGACTAAAAATCGCAATAAATTGTGAAGTTTGGCCACCCAAAAATAATTGACAATAGGTGCAAGCAATTAAAATGGCCAAAAATCTTGGGTTATAGCTCATAAAATCGTGAATTTTGGTCTCCACGAATTATTTACTAACATCTTGAAGCGACTACTAATAGCCAAAATCATTGATTGTAGCTCATACAATCGTGAATTTTAGCCTCCACGAATTATTTGCCAACCGGTTAAAATGGTAAAATAGCCAAAATCGTGGGTTATTAGCTCACAAAATCGCTAATTTTGGCCTCCAATAAATTATTTGTCAACAGGTTGAAATGACTAAAATGGCCATAAATCATGGGTTATAGCTCATAAAATCATGAATTTTGGCCTTCGCAAAATTATTTGCCAACCGGTCGAAACGACTAAAATGGCCATAAATTATGGGTTATAGCTCACGATATCGTGAATTTTAGCCTCCATGTAATTATTTGCCAATTGGTCGAAATGACTAAAAATGACCATAAATCATGGGTTATAGCTCATAAAATCGTGAATTTTGGCATTCACAAAATTATTTGCCAACCGGTCGAAACGACTAAAATGGCCATAAATCATGGGTTATAGCTCATAAAATCATGAATTTTGGCCTCATAAAATTATTTGCCAACAAGTCAAAATGACTAAAATGGCCATAAATCATGGGTTATAGCTCACAAAATCGTGAATTTTGGCCTCCGCAAAATTATTTGCCAATGGGCTAAAATGACTAAAAATTACAAAAATTGTGAGCTACAACTTATGAAATCGTGAATTTTGGCCTCCAATAAATTATTTGTCAACAGGTTGAAATGACTAAAAATAGCAAAAATCATGGATTATAACTCACGAAATTGTGCATTTAGTTCTTCATTATAATTTTTGGCTAGTGGGTCAAAACGCTTAAAATGGCAAATAATCATGAGTTATAGCTCACAAAATCTTGAGTTTTGGCCTCCTCAAATTATTTGCCAACGGGTTAAAATGACTAAAAATAGCAAAAATCATGGGTTACAACTAACAATGGCGTGAACTTTTGCCTTCGCAAAATTATTTGCCAATAGGTCGAATAACTATAGATGGCCAAAATTGTGGGTTATTTGCCTCCTAGAAATTGTTTCCCAACTGGTTGAAATGATAAAAATAGCAAAAATCATGGATTATAACTCACGAAATTGTTAATTTTGGCCTCCATGAAATTATTTGCCAAATGGTCGAAATGACTAAAAGTGCATAAAAATTGGTGGGTTATAGCTCACAAAATCGTGAATTTTGGCCTCCGTGAAATTATTTGCCAACCGGTCGAAATGACTAAAATGGCCAAAAATCATGGGTTATAGCTAACAAAATCGTTAATTTTGGCCTCCGCGAAATTATTTGCCAACTAGTCGAAATGACAAAAAATGGCCACAAATCAAGAGTAATAGCTCATGAAATCGTGAATTTTTAGCCTCCATGTAATTATTTGCCTACAAGTAGAAATGACTAAAAATTACAAAAAATTGTGAGCTACAACTTATGAAATCGTGACTTTTGGCCTCCACAAAATTATTTGCCAACTTGTCAAAACGACTAAAATTGCCATAAAGTGTGAGTTAGTGCTCACAAAATCGTGACTTTGGCCTCTGCGAAATAATTTGCCAATTAGTCGAAACGAATAAAAATGGCAGAAAATTATGAATTTTGTCCTTTGTGTAATTATTCGCCTATGGGTTGAAACAACTAAAAATGACAAAAAATCCAGAGTTATAGCTAACAAAATCGCGAAGTTTGGCCTCTCAAAAATTAAATGACAATAGGCGGAAACGAATAAAAATGGCCAAAAATCTTGGGTTATAGCTCATAAAATCATGAATTTTAGTCTCCTCAGAATTATTTACCAACATCTCGAAATGACTAAAAACAGCCAGAAATCACGGGTTGTAGCTCACAAAATCGTGAATTTTGTTCTCTGCGAGAATATTTGCCAACCGGTCGAAATGACTAAAAATAGCAAAAACATGGGTTATAGCTCACAAAATCGTTAATTTTGGCCTCCGCAAAATTATTTGCTAACTGGTCAAAATGACTAAAATGGCCATAAATCATGGGTTATAGCTCACGGTGAATTTTGGCTTCAGCGTAATTATTTGCCAATGGGCTAAAATGACTAAAAATAGCAAAAATCATGGGTTATAGCTCATAAAATCGTGAATTTTGGCCTCCGCAAAATTATTTGCTAACTGGTCAAAATGACTAAAATTGCCATAAATCATGGGTTACAACTAACAAAAACGTGAATTTTAGCCTTCGCAAAATTATTTACCAACGAGTTGAAAACACTAAAAATGGCTAAAATCATATGCTATAGCTCATGAAATCATGAATTTTGGCCTCAGCAAAATTATTTTCCAATATGTCGAATAACTATAGATGGCCAAAAATTATGGGTTATTTGCCTCCTAGAAATTGTTTCCCAACCGGTCGAAATGACTAAAATAGCAATAAATTGTGAATTTTACCTTTATGAACGTATTTGCCAAATGGTCGAAATGACTAAAAGTGCATAAAAATTGGTGGGTTATAGCTCACAAAATCGTGAATTTTGGCCTCCGTAAAATTATTTGTCAACTGGTCGCAATGACAAAAAAGGCAAAAATCATGGGTTATAGCTAACAAAATCGTTAATTTTGGCCTCCATGAAATTATTTGCCAACTAGTCGAAATAACTAAAATGGCCATAAATGGGTTATAGCTCACGAAATCATGAATTTTGGCCTTCGCAAAATTATTTGCCAACCGGTCAAAATGACTAAAATGGCCATGAATTATGGGTTATAGCTCACGATATCGTGAATTTTAGCCTCCACGAATTATTTGCCAACCGGTCGAAATGACTAAAAATAGCAAAAATCATGGGTTATAGCTCACGAAATCGTGAATTTTGGCATTCACAAAATTATTTGCCAACTAGTTGAAATGACTAAAATGGCCATAAATCGTGGGTTAGAGCTCATGAAACCGTGAATTTTGGCCTCAAAGAAAATTATTTGCCAACAAGTCAAAATGACTAAAATTATAAAATCGTGAGTTATAGCTCATGAAATCGTGAATTTTGGCCTCCACAAAATTATTTGCCAATTGGTCGAAATGACTAAAATTGCCATAAATTGTGAGTTAGAGCTCATAATATCTTGAATTCTAACCTCTACGAAATTATTTGCCAATTAGTCAAAACGACTAAAAATGGCAATAAATTGTGAATTTTTCCTTCGTGTAATTATTTGCCTATGGGTTGAAACGACTAAAAATGACAAAAAATCCACAGTTGTAGCTAACAAAATCGCTAATTTTGGCCTCCACAAAATTATTTGCCAATAGGTCGAATAACTATAGATGGCCAAAATTATGGGTTATAGCTCATAAAATCGTGAATTTTGGTCTCCTTAGAATTATTTACCAACATCTCGAAATGACTAAAACTGTAAAAATCATGAGTTATAGCTCATAAAATCATGAATTTTGGCCTCCACAAAATTATTTGCCAATAGGTCGAATAACTATAGATGGCCAAAATTGTGGGTTATTTGCCTCTAAGAAATTATTTCCCAACTGGTTGAAATGACTAGAAATGGCCAAAAATCATGGGTTATAGCTAAAGAAATCAAGAATTTTGGCCTTCGCAAAATTATTTGCCAACTTGTCAAAGCGACTAAAATGGCCAAAAATCATCGATTATAGCTCATGAAATCGTAAATTTTGGCCTCCACAAAATTATTTGCCAACCGGTCGAAATGACTAAAATGGCCAAAAATCATGGGTTATAGCTCACAAAATCGTTAATTTTGGCCTCCATGAAATTATTTGCCAACCGGTCGAAATGACTAAAAATGACCATAAATCATGGGTTATAGCTCATGAAATCGTGAATTTTGGCCTCCATGAAATTATTTGCTAATTAATTAGTCAAAATGACTAAAAATTACAAAAATTGTGAGCTACAACTTATGAAATCGTGAATTTTAGCCTCCACGAATTATTTGCCAACTTGTCAAAATGACTAAAATTGCCATAAAGTGTGAGTTAGTGCTCACAAAATCGTGACTTTTGGCCTCCACAAAATTATTTGCCAATTAGTCAAAACGACTAAAAATGGCAATAAATTGTGAATTTTTCCTTCGTGTAATTATTTGCCTATGGGTTGAAACAACTAAAAATGACAAAAATGGCCACAAATCATGGGTTATAGCTAACAAAATCGCTAATTTTGGCCTCTCAAAAATTAAATGACAATAGGCGGAAACAACTAAAATGGCCAAAAATCTTGGGTTATAGCTCATAAAATCGTGAATTTTGGTCTCCTTAGAATTATTTACCAACATCTCGAAATGACTAAAACTGTAAAAATCATGAGTTATAGCTCATAAAATCGTGAATTTTGGTCTCCTTAGAATTATTTACCAACATCTCGAAATGACTAAAAATAGCAAAAATCATGGGTTGTAGCTCACAAAATCGTTAATTTTGGCCTCCGTGAAATTATTTGCCAACTAGTCGAAATGACAAAAATGGCCACAAATCATGGGTTATAGCTCACGGTGAATTTTGGCTTCAGCGTAATTATTTGCCAATGGGCTAAAATGACTAAAACTGTAAAAATCATGAGTTATAGCTCATAAAATCGTGAATTTTAGCCTCCATGTAATTATTTGCCAACTAGTCGAAATAACTAAAATGGCCATAAATTATGGGTTATAGCTCATAAAATCGTGAATTTTAGCCTCCACGAATTATTTGCTAATTAATTAGTCAAAATGACTAAAAATAGCAATAAATTGTGAGTTAGAGCTCATAATATCTTGAATTCTAACCTCTACGAAATTATTTGCCAATTAGTCAAAGCGACTAAAAATAGCAATAAATTGTGAAGTTTGGCCACCCAAAAAATAATTGACAATAGGTGCAAGCAATTAAAAATGGCCAAAAATCTTGGGCTGTAGCTTATAAAATCGTGAATTTTGGTCTCCACGGAATTATTTACTAACATCTTGAAACGACTACTAATAGCCAAAAATCATTGATTGTAGCTCATACAATCGTGAATTTTAGCCTCCACGAAATTATTTGCCAACTGGTTAAAATGGTAAAAATAGCCAAAATCGTGGGTTATTAGCTCACAAAATCGCTAATTTTGGCCTCCGCAGAATTATTTATCAACTGGTCGAAATAACTAAAATGTCCATAAATCATGAATTATAGCTCATGAAATCTTGAATTTTGGCCTTCGCAAAATTATTTGCCAACTGGTCGAAACGACTAAAAATGGCCATAAATTATGGGTTATAGCTCACGATATCGTGAATTTTGGTTTCTATGAAATTATTTGCCAACTGGTCGAAACGATCAAAAATGGCAAAAAATCGTGAGTTTTAGCTCACGAAATCGTGAATTTTGGCAGTTGCAAAATTATTTACCAACAGGTTGAAACAACTAAAAAAGGTCATAAATCGTGGGTTAGAGCTCATGAAACCGTGAATTTTGGCCTCAGCAAAATTATTTGCCAACAAGTCAAAATGACGAAAAATGACCATAAATTGTGGTTTATTGCTAATGAAATCATGAATTTTGGCTTACGCGTAATTTCAACGGGTCAAAATGACTAAAAGTGGCAACAATTTATGAGTTATAGCTCATGAAAATGTTAATTTTGGCCTCCAATAAATTATTTGTCAACAGGTTGAAATGACTAAAAATAGCAAAAAATCATGGATTATAACTCACGAAATTGTGCATTTAGTTCTTCGTATAATTTTTGGCTAGTGGGTCAAAACGCTTAAAAATGGCAAATAATCATGAGTTATAGCTCACAAAATCTTGAGTTTTGGCCGCCTTAAATTATATGCCAACAGGTTAAAACGACTTTAAATGGCCAAAAATCATGGGTTACAACTAACAAAAACGTGAATTTTAGCCTCCACGAATTATTTGCCAACTAGTTGAAATGACTAAAATGGCCAAAAATCATGGGTTATAGCTCATGAAATCATGAATTTTGGCCTCAACAAAATTATTTTCCAATATGTCGAATAACTATAGATGGCCAAAAATTATGGGTTATTTGCCTCCTAGAAATTGTTTCCCAACTGGTCGAAATGATTAAAAATGGCCAAAAATCATCGATTATAGCTCATGAAATTGTGAATTTTTACCTTTATGAACGTATTTGCCAAATGGTCGAAATGACTAAAAGTGCATAAAAATTGGTGGGTTATAGCTCACAAAATCGTGAATTTTGGCCTCAGTAAAATTATTTGTCAACAGGTTGAAATGACTAAAAATAGCAAAAATCATGGATTATAACTCACGAAATTGTGCATTTAGTTCTTCATTATAATTTTTGGCTAGTGGGTCAAAACGCTTAAAATGGCAAATAATCATGAGTTATAGCTCACAAAATCGTGAATTTTGGCCTTAGCAAAATTATTTGCCAACAAGTCAAAACGACTAAAATGGCCAAAAATCATGGGTTACAACTAACAAAAGCGTGAATTTTAGCCTCCACGAATTATTTGCCAACTAGTTGAAATGACTAAAATGGCCAAAAATCATGGGTTATAGCTCATGAAATCATGAATTTTGGCCTCAACAAAATTATTTTCCAATATGTCGAATAACTATAGATGGCCAAAAATTATGGGTTATTTGCCTCCTAGAAATTGTTTCCCAACTGGTCGAAATGATTAAAAATGGCCAAAAATCATCGATTATAGCTCATGAAATTGTGAATTTTTACCTTTATGAACGTATTTGCCAAATGGTCGAAATGACTAAAAGTGCATAAAAATTGGTGGGTTATAGCTCACAAAATCGTGAATTTTGGCCTCCGTAAAATTATTTGTCAACTGGTCGCAATGACAAAAAAGGCAAAAATCATGGGTTATAGCTAACAAAATCGTTAATTTTGGCCTCCATGAAATTATTTGCCAACTAGTTGAAATGACTAAGAATGGCCACAAATCATGGGTTATAGCTCACGAAATCGTGAATTTTGGCATTCACAAAATTATTTGCCAACTTGTCAAAATGACTAAAATTACCATAAAGTGTGAGTTAGTGCTCTCAAAATCGTGACTTTTGGCCTTTGCGAAATAATTTACCAATTAGTCAAAACGACTAAAAATGGCAATAAATTGTGAATTTTTTCCTTCGTGTAATTATTTGCCTATGGGTTGAAACGACTAAAAATGACAAAAAAATCCACAGTTGTAGCTAACAAAATCGCGAAGTTTGGCCACCAAAAAATTAATTAACAATAGGTGGAAACAACTAAAAATGGCCAAAAATCTAGGGTTATAGCTCATAAAATCATGAATTTTGGTCTCCTTAGAATTATTTACCAACATCTTGAAACGATTAAAAACAACCAGAAATCATGGGTTGTAGCTCACAAAATCGTGAATTTTGGCCTCCGTGAAATTATTTGCCAAATGGTCGAAATGATAAAAATTGAAAAAAAAGTGTGGGTTATAACTCACGAAATCGTTAATTTTGGCCTCTCCAAAAGTATTTGCGAACTGGTTGAAATGACTAGAAATGGCCATAAACCATGGGTTATAGCTCACGGTGAATTTTGGCTTCCGCATAATTATTTGCCAGCGGGTTAAAATGACTAAAAATTATAAAAAATCGTGAGTTATAGCTCATGAAATCGTAAATTTTGGCCTCCACAAAATTATTGGTCAACTGATCGAAACGATTAAAAATTGCAATAAATTGTGAGTTAGAGCTCACAATATCCTGAATTCTGGCCTCTTTGAAATTATTTGCCAATTAGTCAAAACGACTAAAAATAGCAATAAATTGTGAAGTTTGGCCTCCCAAAACTTAATTAACAACAGGTGGAAACAGCTAAAAGTGATAAAAAATCTTGGGTTATAGCTCATAAAATCGTGAATTTTAGTCTCCACGAATTATTTACCAACATCTTGAAGCGATTAAAAACAACCAGAAATCATGGGTTGTAGCTCACAAAATCGTGAATTTTGGCCTCCGTGAAATTATTTGCCAAATGGTCGAAATGATAAAAATTGAAAAAAAAGTGTGGGTTATAACTCACGAAATCGTTAATTTTGGCCTCCAATAAATTATTTGCTAACTGGTTGAAATGACTAGAAATGGCCATAAACCATGGGTTATAGCTCACGGTGAATTTTGGCTTCCGCATAATTATTTGCCAAATGGTGAAATGATAAAATGATAAAAATTGAAAAAAAGTGTGGGTTATAACTCATAAAATCGTGAATTTTGGCCTCCACAAAATTATTGGTCAACTGATCGAAGCGATTAAAATTGCAATAAATTGTGAGTTAGAGCTCACAATATCCTCAATTCTCGCCTCTTTGAAATTATTTGCCAATTAGTCAAAACGACTAAAAATAGCAATAAATTGTGAAGTTTGGCCTCCCAAAACTTAATTAACAACAGGTGGAAACAGCTAAAAGTGATAAAAAATCTTGGGTTATAGCTCATAAAATCGTGAATTTTAGTCTCCACAGAATTATTTACAAACATCTAGAATTGACTAATAACGGCCAAAAATCATGGCTTGTAGCTCTACAAATTGTGAATTTTGGCCTCCGAGAAATTATTTGCCAACCGGTCGAAATGACTAAAATGGCCAAAAATCATGGGTTATAGCTAACAAAATCGTTAATTTTGGCCTCCATGAAATTATTTGCCAACTAGTTGAAATGACTAAGAATGGCCACAAATCATGGGTTATAGCTCACGAAATCATGAATTTTGGCCTTCGCAAAATTATTTGCCAACTTGTCAAAATGACTAAAATTACCATAAAGTGTGAGTTAGTGCTCTCAAAATCGTGACTTTTGGCCTTTGAAATAATTTACCAATTAGTCAAAACGACTAAAAATGGCAATAAATTGTGAATTTTGGCCTCCGTGAAATTATTTGCCAAATGGTCGAAATGACTAAAATGGCCAAAAATCTAGGGTTATAGCTCACAAAATCGTGAATTTTGGCCTCCACAAAATTATTTACTAATTGGTTGAAACAACTAAAATGGCCAAAAATCTAGGGTTATAGCTCATAAAATCATGAATTTTGGTCTCCATGAAATTATTTGCCAACTGATCGAAATGACTAAAATAGCCAAAAATCATGGGTTATAGCTCACAAAATCGTGAATTTTGGCCTCCATGAAATTATTTGCCAAATGGTCGAAATGATAAAATGATAAAAATCATGGGTTATAGCTCACGAAATCATGAATTTTGGCCTCCAATAAATTATTTGCTAACTGGTTGAAATGACTAAAATGGCCATAAATCATGGGTATAGCTCACGAAATCATGAATTTTGGCCTTAGCAAAATTATTTACCAACGGGTTGAAATGACTAAAATAGCAAAAATCATGGGTTATAGCTCATGAAATCATGAATTTTGGCCTCCATGAAATTATTTGCCAACTGATCGAAATGACTAAAATGGCCATGAATTATGGGTTATAGCTCACAAAATCGTGAATTTTGGCCTCCATGAAATTATTTGCCAACTGATCGAAATGACTAAAAATAGCAATAAATTGTGAATTTTGGCCTAAGCAAAATTATTTACCAACAAGTCAAAACGACTAAAAATGGCTAAAAATCTTATGTTATAGCTCATGAAATCATGAATTTTGGCCTCCATGAAATTATTTGCCAACTGATCGAAATGACTAAAATGGCCAAAAATCATGGCTTGTAGCTCTACAAATTGTGAATTTTGGCCTCCGAGAAATTATTTGCCAACTAGTCAAAATGGTAAAAATAGCCAAAAATCGTGGGTTATAGCTCACGAAATTATTAATTTTGGCCCACGCAGAATTATTTACCAACTAGTCGAAATAACTAAAATGGCCATAAATGGGTTATAGCTCACGAAATCATGAATTTTGGCCTTCGCAAAATTATTTGTCAACCGATCAAAATGACTAAAAATGGCCATGAATTATGGGTTATAGCTCACGATATTGTGAATTATAGCTTCCACGTAATTATTTACCAACTGGTCGAAATGACTAAAAATAGCAAAAAAATCATGAGTTTTAGCTCGCGGAATCGTGAACTATGGCGGTTGCAAAATTATTTACTAATTGGTTGAAACAACTAAAAACGTTCATAAATCGTGGGTTAGAGCTCATGAAACCGTGAATTTTGGCCTAAGCAAAATTATTTACCAACAAGTCAAAACGACTAAAAATGACCATAAATTGTGGTTTATTGCTAATGAAATCAAGAATTTTGGATTACGCGTAATTATTTACCAACGGGTTGAAATGACTAAAAGTGGCGAAAATTTATGAGTTACAGCTCATGAAATTATTAATTTTGGCCTCCAATAAATTATTTGCTAACTGGTTGAAATGACTAAAAATAGCCAAAAATCATGGGTTATAGCTCACGAAATTGTGCATTTCGTTCTTCATGTAATTGTCTGCCAGCGAGTCGAAAACACTAAAAATGGCTAAAAATCTTATGTTATAGCTCATGAAATCATGAATTTTGGCCTTAGCAAAATTATTTGCCAATAAGTCAAATAACTATAGATGGCCAAAAGTTGTGGGTTATTTGCCTTCAAGAAATTATTTCCTAACTTGTCGAAATGATTAAAAATGGTCAAATATCATGGATTATAGTTCATGAAATTGTCAATTTTTACATATACGAAAGTATTTGCCAACTGGTCGAAATGACTAAAAGTGCCCAATAATTAGTGGGTTATAACTCATAAAATCGTAAATTTTGGCCTCCGCAAAATTATTTGCCAACTGATCGAAATGATAAAAATGATAAAAAATCATGGGTTATTGCTCACAAAATCTTTAATTTTGGCCTCCATGAAATTATTTGCCAACTGATCGAAATGACTAAAAATGGCCATAAATCATGGGTATAGCTCACGAAATCATGAATTTTGGCTTTCATTCTTCTCTTTATTTGATCATGAAGATGAAAATGAAGATCAAGATGAAGATTTGCCTTCATCAAGAGGCTAGAACCCTCTTAGAATGTAAGTTTTCTCTTTTATCTTTTATTTTTCTTAAAGTATTATCTTTTCTTTTCCTTTTAGTAAATTAGATTTATTTTGATGCCTTGTAGAGTAGATTTACTTTCATGTCTTTATTTTCTTGCATTTTTATTATGTAGTATAGATTTATTTTCTTGCATAGTTAGATTTACTTTTATGTTCTTTTACTTTTGTAATTTAGATTTATTTTTATGTTCATAGTTTAGATTTTTACTTCTTTGTTTTTATTTTTCTTTTTGTAATTAATTTTTCCTTCATACTCTCTAGTTTTTATTTTATTTTTAATTCAATAATGTGGAACTAAACTCTTGTATGAATTCTAGAATTGTATGAAACTAGTTTGATTTCTTTTATAATTTGTGGATTATTCTCTTGAGCTTAAAATGATCATGATTAGGATAATCAACTAGAGAACTAATTGGTAGAAGAAGAATTTGATAATCTATGCTTATCTTGAGTGGTTTGATAGGTTATGCTTATGAATTCTAGAATTACTATCTACTTGTTATTCTTTTCATGAGTATTAATTTTACTTGGATGATAATTTGATAGGTTATGCTTTCCTTAAGTGGTTTGATAGTCTATGCTTAATAAATCTAAAGTAAAATGTGATAATAAGAGAATAGTTCATATTTTATAAGTGAAATTGGCTAGTGGATTCAATTCTAGATTCCTCATATCTCTAATTGAATCCTCCACCTTTTACTTTCTTGATTTTCCTCTTTATTATTGATTTTTCTTTATTTGTTTCTTGATTTTATTTTCCTTTATTTCTTTCTCTACTCTTAATCTCATTTTGCTTTTATTTGCATATATTCACAACCACTCTTATTCTCTCCACAATCACATTTATCACACTCCTAATTGTCACACACACAACGTAAGAACTGATTTTGATTAATTCCTACAACACCTTCCTCGTGGGATCGATCACTTTTTATACTATAACTTGATAGTTATGCACTTGCAACTTAGGTTCTAATTATTTTCTATCAAGTTTTTGGTGCCGTTTTTGGGGAACGGTGTTTATAAGTAGGATTTTTTTTATTTTGGTTCTTTAATTTGTGTGTTTTCTTGTGAAGGAACCACTTGGAGCTTGAAGATTGAAGATTGAAGAATTGCCTTCAAAGAGGCTAGGATGCTTTTGCGTGGGTAACTCCTCTTTCTAGTATTTTCAATTCCACCCTTTAGTTTGTTTCTCACAATTAGAGACAATTAGGATTTCAAATTTTTTTTTTTACTTTTGTCAACCATAATAAAAATTCACCCTCCACTTGGACATTTACTAACAAGATAATAAATTCAAACAAGAGCTCTCTTTTTCACATTTGTTTGATTGTTGACCTTAATTAAAAAAAAAGATGTTATTTTTGCAACATTTTGTGGTTGCTTTTAATTCCTAGGGTTGCATTGCATATAATAGTAGGAATTCACCAAAGTGATTTGAGCATCTTGATTTGGCACTCACTTGAAAATATTCTTAAGGGCAAAAAAACCCACTAATCAAGATAAGGTGAGGGATTTCATCACCCTTTTCTTAGCCCACAAATCACTAATTACTCACTACACAAATCCAAGCCTTTTGAAACTCATTAGACGTTGGCCCCTATGGATTCAAGCTCATTAAGGAACAAGAAATCCTTTAGTGAACCGGTTCAAGTTTACTTGAATCAGTTGGTGTCTAAGGTAAGGTTTAGGGGTTCGGTAAAGCGCTCCGTAAGGAACAAGATACTTAATTGATCTTTAATCTCCCTCTAATACTATCCTTACCTGGCTAACTGACCGAGTAAACTTTGATCTTTTCACTAAAGGAGTTTTTGGTTAGGAGCTGTTCTAGTTGAGTCTAGGCTTAACCCTAGAATTTAAAGTGATTGATGCAAGTGATTGCATTGATTTATTTTAGTTAGGTTTTTCCTTTATCTTTCTCCTTTTTCTCATCATCTTTTTAATCTTTTAGTTTTTTTCCCTCTTAAAAAAATTAACTTTTGTTTTTCTTAGAATTTTTTAAAAAATTTTTTTATAAAAAGAATTTATTTTGGTGTATGCAAACTTGGATTAGGGATAATACCAATCGTTTAATCTGTTTTGAACTATTTGAAGAAATGGCTAATCCTAATCCACCCATTATCCAAGATGTGTGTTATCCAACTAGGAATGCAATCCCTTCTTGCATTAAGCTCCCCGATGTCAATGGAACTAATTTTGAGCTTAGATCGCATTTCATAAACATGCTTCCAAAATTCTTAGGAGTAGAATCTGATGACACATATATTTTTATCTCCGAATTTGAAGAAGTTTGTCTTATGATTAAAATGAGGGACTTATCTGAGGATGCGATCAAGCTTCGATTTATTCCTTTTGCTCTTAAGGACAAAGCTAAGGAATGACTGTATAACTTACCCACAGATTCTATCTCAACTTGGGGTGAATTTATCACCGTTTTTCTGAAATTTTTTTCCTTATCCACAAAACGGTTAAGCTTAGAAATAACATCATGAATTTTAAAATTATCCCGGGGGAGCCATTTTGAAAGTATTTTGATAAATTTGAGGATCTTCTTATCCAATGTCCTCACCATGGTCTTGAAAAATGACGATTATACTAAATTATCTATGAAGGATTGGATTATTCTTCAAAAACTTCCTTGGAAGCAATGTGTCAAGGGGATTTCATGAAGAAAAATGCCGATGAAGCCTAGGATTTTTTAGAGAGTTTATCCGAGAAAACCATGCAGTGGGAACACTGTGATGAAAGAGTTTCATCAGTTTCCAACCCAAACCTAGTGGTCTTTCCTTAGAGTCAAACATAGCCTTTGAAGCAAAGATGGCTACAATTTTGCGTAGGTTAGAAGCCTTGGAAATCAAAGAACGAGCTCCATTTCAAATCAATCAAGTTTCTGTCTCAGGTTGTCATAACTGTCTTTCTCCAGCCCATGTTTCAGAGGAATGTCCCCTCTTAGGAAACACTCAACCACTAGAGCAGATGAATGCTGCATTCTAGCGTCCTAGAAATGATCCGTTTTCTCCAACCTACAATCCGGGATAGAGCAATCATCTTAATTTTGCATGGAACCAGGGTAATTACTCCGAAAATCAAAACTTCACTCCCACTTCAAACCAACAATTTCTTAGAGGAAACACAATTCCATTCAACTCACCAAATAATTTTCAACAATCTAATCTGTCTTTTCCAAACCAGCATCCTCCTCATCATCAAACAGTAAATCCTTCGAGTTCTGATCATGATAAACGTCTTAGTATCTTAGAAAAGGGTTTAGAGGCTATGATTAAAGCTTCTACACAAACCACCAATATGTTGACCCAATCATCCAACACTCTGAATTCCTTCATGCAAACAACCGGCCAAGTGCTCAACTCGAACACTCAAGCCATCGCTAGGTTAGAAACCCAACTTGGGCAACTAGCCAATGCTGTGAGTGAAAGAGAAAAAGAAAAATTTCCAAGTCAACCTGTTGTCAACCCTAATAACACTGGATTAAGTCCAAACCAACCATCTCTAGTGAATGCAATCCATACGTTGCGATCTGAGAAACAGATAGATAACCAAGTCAGAATGCCTCCGGATCAAACTCCTTCTCCCATCCAACACACTCCTTCTGATAAAACAACTCTTTTTGATGACCAAGGAGCTAAAACCGAAACTGAGCCTAATCTAGAAAGGTATACACCCGTTGCTCCCTTTCCAGATAGACCCAGACCTAGGAAAAACTCTCCTCAAGTAGAGAAAATCTTAGAAACTTTCAAACAGGTCAAGATCAACATCCCTATCTTAGATGCAATTGAACAAATTCCCTCTTATGCAAAATTCTTAAAAGATTTGTGCACTAAGAAAAGAACCACCAATGCTCCCAAGAAAGTCTTTTTAGCTGCCAACCTCAGTGACATGTTCTCAAAGCCCATGCCCCTGAAATATAAGGACCCCGGTTGTCCCACTATTTCATGTTTTATAAAAAATACCGTCATTGATAAGGCACTCCTGGACTTAGAAGCCAGTGTAAACCTTCTTTCCTATTCAGTCTATCAGCAGCTAGGTGTAGGAGAACTTAAACCGATAAGATGTACCCTACAATTAGCCGATAGATCCGTGAAAATTCCCAAGGGAGAGGTAGAGGATGTTTTGATCAAGGTTTGAGAATTCATTTATCCTGTTAATTTTATTGTCTTGGAAATGCAGCCTGTTTCTAATCTCAAAGGTCAAATCCCAGTTATCCTAGGTAGACCGTTCTTAGCAACCTCAAATGCTTTGATCAATTGTATAACTGGTCAAATGAAGCTATCTTTTGGGAATATGATTGTTGATGTTAATATTTTCAACTTAGGAAAACAACCCAGTGATCCATCTGATCAACACATAAAGGTGAACTTTATTCATGGCATTTCTAGTGAACAACAAGAGGGAGAGTGTGAGTCAGATCTCTGTTTATTTGACTTAATTCTTGAGGAGACTTTCGATGATGAAATTAGGTTAGATCCGCCGGTCGATCATGTATCTGCAATTAGCTGGCAACATGAACCCTTGGATATAGAGCCCCGAGTCCAACTTCGCCCATCCATAGAAGAACCGCCTAAGTTAGAGCTCAAACCTTTACCCGAAAATCTAGAGTATGCCTAGTTAGGCGAAAATGAGACTCTACCAGTCATCATTTTTTTTGATTTGACACCCGATCAAAATGAAGCTCTCTTAGATGTTTTAAGAGAAAATAGGGAAGCCATTGGATGGACAATGGCTGATATCAAAGGGATTAGTCCAACCATTGTTCAACACCGAATCCATTTGATAGATGATGCCAAACCTACTAGAGATCCTCAATGTAGGTTAAACTCGGTAATGAAAGAAGCTGTTAGGAAAGACATTCTGAAATGTCTTGATAATGGGATCATTTATACCATTTCAGATAGTTCTTGGGTAAGTCCGGTCCAAGTAGTTCCAAAGAAATCTGGGATCACCGTGATCCAAAACTATGCTAATGAGCTGATTCCCACTCGAATCCAAACTGGATGGTGAGTCTGCATTGACTATAGAAAACTCAACTTAGCCACCCGGAAAGATCACTTCTCGCTTCCATTTATAGATCAAATGTTAGAGCGCTTAGCAGGACACAAGTTTTATTGTTTCTTGGATGGATATTCAGGTTACAATTAGATTCCCATTGCTCCAGAAGATCAGGAGAAAATCACTTTCATGTGCCCGTATGGAACCTTTGCCTACCGATGCATGACTTTTGGGCTGTGTAATGCACCCGCCACGTTCCAACGATGCATGATCAGTATTTTCTCTGACATGGTAGAACGTTTTCTAGAAGTTTTCATGGACGATTTTTCCATTTTTGGTAACACGTTCTCTGAGTGTTTGCATCATCTTCAACTGGTCCAGTCACGGTGTAGGAAGAAAAATCTGATTCACAATTGGAAGAAATGACACTTCATGGTCAAACAAGGAATTGTCTTAGGGCATGTAGTTTCCAATCGGGGTATCGAAGTTGACAAAGCTAAGGTAGATCTCATTTCTAACCTTCCTCCTCCTAAAAATGTTAAGGATGTAAGATCATTTCTTGGTCATGCTGGCTTTTATAGACGCTTCATCAAAGAATTTAGCAAAATTGCTAGATCTTTAACCAATCTCTTAGCCAAGGATACGTCATTTGATTTCTCCCCTGAAAGCCTCAAAGCCTTTGATTATCTGAAAAAGGAGCTAACCACAGCCCCTAACATTCATGCACCAGATTGGACCTTACCCTTCGAATTAATGTGTGATGCATCTGATTTTGCAATTGGTGCTGTCCTAGGACAACGGATTGATGAAAAACCGCATGTGATCTACTATGCCAGTAGGACACTGAACAATGCCCAGCAAAATTACTCTGTCACTGAGAAAGAGTTTTTAGATATAGTCTTTGCCTTAGAAAAATTTAGGTCCTATCTCATCGGGTCATTGACCAAAGTTTTCACGGATCACGCCGCACTTAAGTATCTTTTGACCAAGAAAGATGCCAAAGCACGGCTCATTAGATGGATCCTCCTGCTTCAAGAGTTTGACATCCAAATTCTTGACAGAAAACGAGTAGAAAACCCCGTAGCAGATCATCTTTCTAGACTTCCAAATGCACCAGCATCAAATGTCCCAATGAATGAACATTTTCCAGACGAACAACTCGACAAATCCAATCTGTTCCGTGGTTTGCAAATATTGTAAATTACTTAGTCACGAAACAGATCCCTTCATATTGGTCTAAACAGGATAGATCCCGTTTCCACTCCCAGGTGAAATACTTCTACTAGGATGATCCATATCTATTTTAAGTATTGTCCTAATCAGATCTTTAGGAGGTGCATTCCAAGTGAAGAAAATAGGAGTGTTCTATCTTTTTATCACGAGCAAGCATGTGGGAGCCACTTTGGCCTAAGAAAAATAGCTGAGAAAATTCTCCAGTGTGGGCTAAATTGGCCCACTCTGTTCAAAGATTCCTACGAGTTTTGCAAAACCTATAACCATTGTCAGCTCTTAGGAAAAATCACTAGAAGAAATATGATGCCTTTACAACCCATTTTAGCTGTTGAGCTTTTTGATTTGTGGGGTATAGATTTCATGGGATCATTTCTAAATTCCTTTGGAAATATCTACATTCGAGTAGCCGTAGAGTACATGTCAAAATGGGTTGAAGCGGTTGTTTGCAAGACTAGTGACAACAAGGTTGTTGTCAGGTTTCTGAAGGAGAATATTTTTGCTCGATTTGGAGTGCCCCGAGTAATCATTAGTGATAACGGTACACATTTTTATAACCGTTATTTTGAGGCTTTGATGGGGAAATATTCGATCACACACAAATTATCGATTCCTTATCACCCCCAAACTAGTGGTCAAGTAGAGGTCACCAATAGACAGATCAAACAAATCTTAGAAAAAAAAACTGTTAATCATAACAAAAAAGATTGGTCTATTAAATTGTGTGATGCTCTATGGGCATATCGTACAGCCTTTAAAACCAATTTGGAGATGTCACCGTACAGGCTTGTGTTTGGAAAAGCTTGTCATTTACCAGTTGAACTGGAACGCCGAGCAATGTGGGCTATTAAACAATTGAATCTTGATTTAGACTTGGCTGGAAAAACAAGAACGGAATCCACTAGTTAATTTCAATTAGGATTTATAAACTACTCTCTTTTTATCACATTTTACCTTAGATTTACTAAGCATAGACTATCAAACCATTTAATGAAAGCATAATCTATCAAATTATCATCCAAGCAAAATTACCATTCATAAAAATAACGAGCAAGTAGATAGTAATTCTAGAATTCATAAGCATAACCTATCAAATAATTCAAGATAAGCAAAACCTATCACGATTTTGTGAACTATAACTCACGATTTTTGGCCATTATTAGTTGTTTCAATCCGTTGGCAAATAATTCAACGGAGGCCGAGATTCACAATATTTTGAGCTATATCCCACTGTTTATGACCATATTTAGTCATTTTGACCAATCGGCTTATAATTACATGGAGGCTAAATTTTACGATTTTGTGAGTTATAATCCACGACTTTTGGCCATTTTTAGTCATTTCTATCCTTTGGCAAATAATTTTGGGAGGGCAAAATTCACGATTTTGTGATATATAACTCACGATTCCTTCTCATTTTTAATCATTTTGATCCATTGGCAAACAATTTCGCGGAGGCCGAAATTAACAATTTTGTGAGCTACCCACGATTTTTCAACATTTTAGCCGTTTTAACCTGATGGAAAATAATTTTGGGGAGGCCAAAATTTATATTTTTGTGAGCTATAACTCATGATTTTTTGTCATTTTAGTCGTTTTGACCCGTTGGCAAATAATTACGCAGAGGCTAAAATTCATTATTTTATGAGCTATAACCCATAACTTATAGTCATTTCTACCCATTGAAAAATAATTTTGCACAGGCCAAAATTAATAGTTTTTTAAACTATAACTCATAATTTTTGTCCATTTTTAGTAATTTTGACCCGTTGGCAAATAATTCAACAGAGCCCAAAATTAATGATTTTTTGAGCTATGACCCACCGTTTATAGCCATTTTTGATTATTTCGACAAGTTGGCATATAATTTTGTGGAGGATAAAATTCACAATTTCGTGAGCTATAATATGATTTTTTGCCATTTTTAGTTGTTTTGACCAGTGGAAAAATACTTATGCGGAGGCCTAAATTCTCAATTTTATGAGCTATAATCCATAATTTTTGACCGTTTTAAGCTATTACAACCCATTTGCAAATATTTGATTCAGACAAAAATTAAAAATTTTGTGAACTATAATTCATGATTTTTGCCTATTTTTAGTCATTTGAACAAGCTGGCAAAGAATTTCTAGGAGGCAAATAACCCATAATTTTTTGCCATTTTTAATAATTTCCACCATTTGGTAAATAATTTGCTAAGGCCAAAATTCGTGATTTTTTGAGCTATAGCCCATGATTTTTAGACATTTTTAGTGTTTTCAATCTTTTCGCAAATAATTTTGTGGAGGCTAAAATTCACGATTTCGTGAGCTATAACCCACAATGTTTGGCCATTTTTAGTCATTTTAACCTGTACAAATAATTTTGGAGAGGTTAAACTTCACGATTTCATGAGCTATAATCATTTTGACCCATTAACAAACAATTACGTGGAGGTCAAATTTCACAATTTCGTGAGCTATGACCCACAATTTTTGACTATTATTTATATCAATTCAACAAGATAGCAAATAATTTATTGGAGGCAAATAACCCAAAAATTTGGCCATTTTAGTTATTTTCTACCGATTGTCAAATAATTTTGTTGAAGCCAAAATTTACGATTTTGTGAGGTATAACACACGATTTTTATTTATTTTTAGTGTTTTTGACCCGGCTGGTAAAAAATTTTGCGAAGGCAAAATTCATGATTTCGTGAATTATAACCCATGATTTTTGGTTATTTTAGTCATTTTAACTTGTTGGAGAGGCTAAAATTCACTATTTCGTGAGCTATAACTCATGATTTTTACCATTTTAGGTGTTACAATACGTTGGCAAATAATTTTCCGATGGCCAAAACACACAATTTTGTGAGCTATACCCCACAATTTTGTCCATTTATTTTATCATTTCTACCCATTAGCTAATAAATCCTTGGAGGCAAATAATCCATGATTTTTGGCATTTTAGTTATTTCTATCGGTTGGCAAATAATTTTGCTAAAGCTAAAATTCATGATTTTGTAAGCTCTGATCCATAATTTTTAGCCATTTTAGTATTTTCGATTTGTTGGCAAATAATTTTGCTAAAGCTAAAATTCATGATTTCGTGAGCTATAACCCATGATTTTTGACCATTTTAATTATTTTAACTTGCTAAAAATAATTTTGGGAGGCAAAATTCACAATTTCATGAGTTATAACTCACAATTTTGCCATTTTAGTCATTTTGACCCGTTGGCTAATTATCACGGAGGCCAAAAATCACGATTTCATGAGCTATAACCTATAATGTTTTGTCATTTATAGTCATTTCTACCCAATGGCAAATAAATTTGTCGGGCCAAAATTCACAATTTATGAAAAATAAATCATGATTTCTTGAGATATAACCCATGATTTTGGGCTATTATTAGTCATTTCTACTGTTCTTGTGGTGGCTAAAATTCAAGAAAATGTGAACTATAACTCATGATTTTAGCCATTTTAGTCATTTCTACCGGTTAGGAAATAATTACGTAGAAGCCAAAGTTCATGATTTTTTGAGCTATAACCCACCGTTTATGCCCATTTTTATTTATTTCGAGCCGTTGATAAATAATTATATGGAGGCCAAAATTCACAATTTCTTGTGCTGTAACCCATGATTTTTGACCATTTTTAGTCATTTCTCCCCATTGGCAAATAATTTTCCAGTGGCCAAAACACACAATTTTGTGAACTAGAACTCATAATTTTGGCCATTTTTGTCGTTTCGACCCTTTGCCAAATAAGTCAACGAAGGGCAAATTTCACGAGTTTTTGAGCTATAACCCACTGTTTATGACAATTTATAGTCGTTTCAACTAGTTGGCATATAATTACACGGTGGTAAAAATTCACGATTTTATGAGCTATACCTCATGATTTTTGGCCATTTTTAGTCATTTCTACTTGTTGGCAAAAAATTTTGGGTAGGTCAAAATTCACGATTTTGTGAGCTATAAATCACAATTCTTTGCCATTTTAATAATTTTGGTTCATTGGCAAACAATTTGGCAAACGTTGAAATTAATAATTTCGTGAGCTATAACTTATGATTTTTTGCAATTTTTAGTGTTCTCGACCTGTTGGCAAATATTTTTGCGAAGGGCAACTTCGTGAGCTATAGCCCATGATTTTTGGCCATCTTAGTTGTTTTAACCTGACGTAAAATAATTTTGGGGAGGCTAAAATTCATAATTTCATGAGCTAACTCATGATTTTTTGCCATTTTTTGTCGTTTTGACCCGTTGGCAAATAATTACACGTAGGCAAATAATTCTTGTGAACTATAACTCACAATTTTTATTTATTTTTAGCTGATTCGACACGTTGGCAAATAATTCAACGGAGGCCAAAAATCACCATTTTTTGAGCTATATCCCACCACATGTGGCCATTTTTAGACATTTCGACTCGTTGGCAAATAATTACGCGGAGGCCAAAATTAACAATTTTAGGAGCTATAGTCCATGATTTTTTGCCATTTATAGTAATTTCTACCTGTTGGCAAATAAATTTGCGGAGGCCAAAATTCACGATTTATTGAAGTATAACTCATGATTTTTGTCCATTTTTAGTTGTTTCGACCCTTTGGCAAATTATTCAATGGAGGCCAAAATTCACGATTTTTTGAGCTATATCTGATAGCTCATGGGCATTTTTAGTCATTTCAACCAGTTAGGAAATAATTACGTAGAAGCCAAAATTCATGATTTCGTCAGCTACTACTCATGATTTCTTGGTTATTTTAGTCATTTCTACTGTTGGAAAATAATTTTGGGGTGACCAAAATTCATGATTTCGTGAGCTATAACCCACCATTTATGGCGATTTTTATTCATTTCTACCCTTTGGCAAATAATTTAACGGAGGCCAAAATTCATGATTTTTGAGCTATAACCCACCATTTATGGCGATTTTTATTCATTTTGACCGTTGGGAAATTATCTAGTGGAGGCCAAAATTCACAATTTCTAGAGCAATAACCCATGATTTTAAGCCATTTTACTCATTTCTACTGTTGGCAAATAATTTTATGGAGGCCAAATTCTTGATTTTGTAAACTATATAACTCATGATTTTTGCCATTATTAGTCGTTTTGACCCATAGGCAAATAATTCAACGAGGCTAAAATTCATGATTTTGGAGCTATAACCCATGGTTTATGACCATTTTAGTCATTTTGACCAATTAGCATATAACTAAATGGAGGCCAAAATGCACGATTTCATGAGCTATAACCCGACTTTTAGCTATTTTTATTCATTTCTACCCTTTGGCAAATATTTTTGCGAAGGGCAACTTCGTGAGCTATAGCCCATGATTTTTGGCCATCTTAGTTGTTTTAACTGACGTAAAATAATTTTGGGAGGCTAAAATTCATAATTTCATGAGCTAACTCATGATTTTTGCCATTTTTGTCGTTTTGACCCGTTGGCAAATAATTACCGTAGGCAAATAATTCTTGTGAACTATAACTCACAATTTTTATTTATTTTAGTGATTCGACCGTTGGCAAATAATTCAACGGAGGCCAAAATCACCATTTTTGAGCTATATCCCACCACATGTGGCCATTTTTAGACATTTCGACTCGTTGGCAAATAATTACGCGGAGGCCAAAATTAACAATTTTAGGAGCTATAGTCCATGATTTTTTGCCATTTATAGTAATTTCTACCTGTTGGCAAATAAATTTGCGGAGGCCAAAATTCACGATTTATTGAAGTATAACTCATGATTTTTGTCCATTTTTAGTTGTTTCGACCCTTTGGCAAATTATTCAATGGAGGCCAAAATTCACGATTTTTTGAGCTATATCGATAGCTCATGGGCATTTTAGTCATTTCAACGGTTAGGAAATAATTACGTAGAAGCCAAAATTCATGATTTAAATCGGCTACTACTCATGATTTCTTGGTTATTTTAGTCATTTCTACTGCGTTGGCAAATAATTTTATGGAGGCCAAAATTCAATATTTTGTGAACTCTGACTCCACGATTTTTGGCTATTTTTAGTCATTTCGACCCATTGGCAAATAATTTAACGGAGGCCAAAATTCATGATTTTTTGAGCTATAACCCACCATTTATGGCGATTTTTATTCATTTTGACCCGTTGGGAAATTATCTAGTGGAGGCCAAAAATTCACAATTTCTAGAGCAATAACCCATGATTTTAAGCCATTTTACTCATTTCTACTGCGTTGGCAAATAATTTTGGGAGGCCAAATTCTTGATTTTGTAAACTATATAACTCATGATTTTTGCCATTATTAGTCGTTTTGACCCGTTGGCAAATAATTACCGTAGGCAAATAATTCAACAGAGGCTAAAATTCATGATTTTGGAGCTATAACCCATGGTTTATGACCATTTTAGTCATTTTGACCAATTAGCATATAACTAAATGGAGGCCAAAATGCGATTTCATGAGCTATAACCCGACTTTTAGCTATTTTTATTCATTTCTACCCTTTGGCAAATATTTTTTTGGGGGACAAATTCACAATTTCGTGAGCTATAACCCATGATTCTTTGCGGTTTGAATCGTTTTATCCATTGGCAAACAATTTGGCAAACGTTGAAATTAATAATTTCGTGAGCTATAACTTATGATTTTTGCAATTTTAGTGTTCTCGACTGTTGGCAAATATTTTTGCGAAGGGCAACTTCGTGAGCTATAGCCCATGATTTTTGGCCATCTTAGTTGTTTTAACTGACGTAAAATAATTTTGGGAGGCTAAAATTCATAATTTCATGAGCTAACTCATGATTTTTGCCATTTTTGTCGTTTTGACCCGTTGGCAAATAATTACCGTAGGCAAATAATTCTTGTGAACTATAACTCACAATTTTTATTTATTTTAGTGATTCGACCGTTGGCAAATAATTCAACGGAGGCCAAAATCACCATTTTTGAGCTATATCCCACCACATGTGGCCATTTTAGACATTTCACTCGTTGGCAAATAATTACGGAGGCCAAAATTAACAATTTTAGGAGCTATAGTCCATGATTTTTGCCATTTATAGTAATTTCTACCTGTTGGCAAATAAATTTGCGGAGGCCAAAATTCACGATTTATTGAAGTATAACTCATGATTTTTGTCCATTTTTAGTTGTTTCGACCCTTTGGCAAATTATTCAATGGAGGCCAAAATTCACGATTTTTTGAGCTATATCTGATAGCTCATGGGCATTTTTAGTCATTTCAACCAGTTAGGAAATAATTACGTAGAAGCCAAAATTCATGATTTCGTGAGCTATAACTCATGATTTTTGGCCATTTTAGTCATTTCTACTGCGTTGGCAAATAATTTTATGGAGGCCAAAATTCAATATTTTGTGAACTCTGACTCCACGATTTTTGGCTATTTTAGTCATTTCGACCCATTGGCAAATAATTTAACGGAGGCCAAAATTCATGATTTTTGAGCTATAACCCACCATTTATGGCGATTTTTATTCATTTTGACCCGTTGGAAATTATCTAGTGGAGGCCAAAATTCACAATTTCTAGAGCAATAACCCATGATTTTAAGCCATTTTACTCATTTCTACTGTTGGCAAATAATTTTGCGGAGGACAAAATTCACGATTTATTGAAGTATAACTCATGATTTTTGTCCATTTTTAGTTGTTTCGACCCTTTGGCAAATTATTCAATGGAGGCCAAAATTCACGATTTTTTGAGCTATATCCCATCGCTCATGGCCATTTTAGTCATTTCAACCGGTTAGGAAATAATTACGTAGAAGCCAAAATTCATGATTTCGTCAGCTACTACTCATGATTTCTTGGTTATTTTTAGTCATTTCTACGCGTTCGCAAATAATCTTGTGGTGGCCAAACTTCAATATTTTGTGAACTACAGCTCACGATTTTTGTCTATTTTAGCCGTTTCAAGCCGTTGGGAAATAATTTTGTAGAGGCTAAAATTCATGATTTTTGAGCTATAACCCACCATTTATGGCGATTTTTATTCATTTTGACCCGTTGGGAAATTATCTAGTGGAGGCCAAAAATTCACAATTTCTAGAGCAATAACCCATGATTTTAAGCCATTTTTACTCATTTCTACTCGTTGGCAAATAATTTTGCGGAGGCCAAATTCTTGATTTTGTAAACTATATAACTCATGATTTTTTGCCATTATTAGTCGTTTTGACCCATAGGCAAATAATTCAAGGAAGGCCAATATTCACGATGTTTTGAGCTATATCCCATCGCTCATGGCCATTTTAGTCATTTTGACCAATTAGCATATAACTAAATGGAGGCCAAAATGCACGATTTCATGAGCTATAACCCCGACTTTTAGCTATTTTTATTCATTTCTACCCTTTGGCAAATATTTTTTTTGGGGGGGGGGGACAAATTCACAATTTCGTGAGCTATAACCCATGATTCTTTGCCGGTTTGAATCGTTTTATCCATTGGCAAATAATTATCACGAGGCCAAAATTCATGATTTCATGAGCTATAACCCATGATTTTTGGCCATTTTAGTATTTTTGACCCATTGGCAAATTATTTTGCGTAGGGAAAGATTCATGATTTCGTGAGCTACAGCCCACGATTTTTAGTCACTTTAGTCGTTTTAACTTATTGAAAAATAATTTTGGGGTGACCAAAATTCATAGTTTCGTGATAAATAACTCAAAAAAAAATTGTCATTTTTAGTCGTTTCGACTCGTTGGCAAATAATTATGCGGAGGATAAAATTCATGATTTCGTGAGCTATAGCACATAATATTTGGCCATTTATAGTTATTTATACCTATTGGGAAATATTTTTGCGGAGGCTAAATTAATAGTTTGGTGAACTATAACTCACGATTTTTGTCTATTTTTAGCCGTTTCAAGCCGTTGGGAAATAATTAAGTAGAGGCTAAAATTCATGATTTTTTAGGTATAACCCACAGTTTATAGCTATTTTTAGTTGTTTCAACCGGTTGATAAATAATTTTGCAGAGGACAAAATTCACGATTTTTGAGCTATAACCCGACTTTTAGCTATTTTTATTCATTTTGACCCGTTGGCAAATAATTATGCGGAGGATAAAATTCATGATTTTGTGAGCTATAACCCACCATTTGTGGCCATTTTAGTCATATCGACCCGTTGGTATGTAATTTCATTGAGGCAAAACTTCACAATTCTGTGAGCCCACGATTTTTGTCTATTCTTAGTCATTTTCACCAGTTGGTAAGTAATTTCTTGGAGGAAAATAACCCACAATTTTTGGCTATTTTAGTAATTTCTACCTGTTGGAAAATAATTTTGCTGAGGCCAATTTCACGATTTTGTAAGCTATAGTTCATGATTTTTAGCCATTATTAGTGCTTTTCGACCTCTTGGTAAATAATTTTACGGAGGCCAAAATTCATGATTTTGTGAGTCAGAACCCCATGATTTTTAGCCATTTTAGTCATTTTAACTTGTGGGCAATTAATTTTGGGAGGCCAAAATTCTCAATTTCTAGCCATTTTAGTCATTTTAACTTGTGGGCAATTAATTTTGGGAGGCCAAAATTCATGATTTTGTCGGCAATAACTCAAAATTTTTGCTATATTTAATTAGTTCGACCCATTAGCAAATAATTTTATGGAGGCCAAAATTAATTTCATGAGCTATAACTCATGATTTTTGCCATTTTTATCATTTCGACCCATTGGTAAATAATTATCACGGAGGCCAAAATCACAATTTCGTGAGCTATAAGCTATAATTTTGTGCCATTTATAGTCATTTTACCCGTTGGCAAATAATTTAACGGAGGCTAAAATTCATGATTTTGTGAGCTATAACCCACCATTTTTGATCATTTTTAGTCATTTTGACCAATTGGCATATAACTAAATGGAGGCCAAAATTCACAATTTTGTGAGCTATAACCCACCATTTATAGCCATTTTAGTCATTTCTACCCAGCGGCAAATAATTTTGGGAGGCCAAAATTCACAATTTTGTGAGCTATAGCCCATGATTTTTTCCATTTATAGTAGTTTCTACTGTTGGGAAATAATTTTGTAGAGGCTAAAATTAACGATTTTGTGAACTATAACTCATGATTTTTGCCCATTTTTAGTCATTTTGACCAATTGGCATATAACTAAATGGAGGCCAAAATTCATGATTTTTGAGCTATATCCCATCGCCATGGCCATTTTTCATTACAACCAGTTAGCAAATAATTTTATGGAGGCCAAAATTCATGATTTTGTCACTACTACTCATGATTTCTTGGTTATTTTTAGTCATTTCTATCCGTTGGTAAATAATCTTGTGGTGGCCAAAATTCAATATTTTGTGAACTATAACTCATGATTTTTGCCATTTTAGTCATTTCTATCCGTTGGTAAATAATCTTGTGGTGGCCAAAATTCAATATTTTGTGAACTATAACTCATGATTTTTGCCATTTTTAGTTGTTTTGACCATTTGGCAAATTCTTACGTGGAGGCTAAAATTCACAATTTCTTGAGTCATAAACAATGGTTTTGGCCATTTTACTCATTTCTACTGTTGGCAAATAATTTTGCGGATGCCAAAACTCATGATTTTGTAAACTATACTTGCGAATTTGGCCATTATTAGTCGTTTTGACCCATTGGCAAATAATTTAACGGAGGCTAAAATTCATGATTTTTGAGCTATAACCCGTGATTTATGACCATTTTAGTCATTTTGACCAATTGGCATATAACTAAATGGAGGCCAAAATGCACGATTTCATGAGCTATAACGTCGACTTTTAGCCATTTTTAGTCATTTCTACCCACTGGCAAATAATTTTGGGGATGACAAATTCACCATTTCGTGAGCTATAACTCATGATTCTTTGCTATTTTTAATAGTTTTTATCCATTGGTAATAATTTTGTGGAGCCAAAATTAACAATTTCGTGAGCTATAACACATGATTTTTGGCCATTTTTAGTGTTTTGTCCCATTGACAAAATATTTTATGCAGAGAAAAATTCATGATTTCATGAGCTATAGCCCATGATTTTTACCCAATTTAGTTGTTTTAACTTGTTGGAAAATAATTTTGGGGAGGCCAAAATTCATAGTTTCGTGAGCAATAACTCACAATTTTTTTGTTATTTTTAGTCGTTTTGACCCGTCGGCAAATAATTATGCGGAGGGTAAAATTCATGATTTTGTGAGCTATAGCCTATATTTTTGGTCATTTATAGTTATTTCTACCCATTGGGAAATATTTTTGCCAAGGCTAAAATTAATAATTTTGTGAACTATAACTCATAAATTTTGTCTATTTTAGCCGTTTCAAGCCATTGGGAAATAATTAAATAGAGGCCAAAATTCATGATTTTTGAGCTATAACCCACCATTTATAGCCATTTTAGTCATTTCAACCAGTTGGCAAATAATTTTGGGAGGCCAAAATTAATTTCATGAGCTATAACTCATGATTTTTGCCATTTTAATCATTTGGACCTATTGGCAAACAATTTCATGGAGGCCAAAATCACAATTTCGTGAGCTATAAGCTATAATTTTGTGCCATTTATAGTCATTTTACCCGTTGGCAAATAATTTTGGGGAGTTCAAAATTCATGATTTTGTGAGCTATAACCCACCATTTTTGATCATTTTTAGTCTTTTCGACCCGTTGGCAAATAATTCAAGGAAGGCCAATATTCACGATGTTTTGAGCTATATCCTACCACTTATGGCCATTTTTCATTACAACCGGTTAGCAAATAATTTTATGGAGGCCAAATTTAACAACTTTAGGAGCTATTGCCCATGATTTTTTCCATTTATAGTAGTTTCTACTGTTGGGAAATAATTTTGTAGAGGCTAAAATTAACGATTTTGTGAACTATAACTCATGATTTTTGCCCATTTTTAGTCATTTTGACCAATTGGCATATAACTAAATGGAGGCCAAAATTCATGATTTTTGAGCTATAACCCACCATTTATAGCCATTTTAGTCATTTTAACTTGTTGGAAAATAATTTTGGGAGGCCAAAATTCATAGTTTCGTGAGCAATAACTCACAATTTTTTGTTATTTTTAGTCGTTTTGACCCGTCGGCAAATAATTTTGAGGAGGGTAAAATTCATGATTTTGTGAGCTATAGCCTATATTTTTGGTCATTTATAGTTATTTCTACCCATTGGGAAATATTTTTGCCAAGGCTAAAATTAATAATTTTGTGAACTATAACTCATAAATTTTGTCTATTTTAGCCGTTTCAAGCCATTGGGAAATAATTAAATAGAGGCCAAAATTCATGATTTTTGAGCTATAACCCACCATTTATAGCCATTTTAGTCATTTCAACCAGTTGGCAAATAATTTTGCAGAGGACAAATTCACGATTTCGTGAGCTATAACACTAATATTTTGTCATTTTAGTTGTTTTGACCATTTGGCAAATTCTTACGTGGAGGCTAAAATTCACTATTTTGTGAGGTATAACCCACCATTTTTGATCATTTTTAGTCTTTTCGACCCGTTGGCAAATAAATTCATTGAGGCAAAACTTCACAATTTTGTGAGCTATAACCTATGATTTTTGTCTATTCTTAGTCATTTCAACCAGTTGGCAAATAATTTCTTGGAGGTAAATAATCCATGATTTTTGGCTATTTTAGTAATTTCTACTGTTGGAAAATAATTTTTCTTAGGCCAAAATTCATGATTTTGTAAGCTATAGCCCATGTTTTTTTAGCCATTATTAGTGTTTTCGGCCTGTTGGTCAATAATTTTGTGGATGCCAAATTTCATGATTTCGTGGCGTTAACCCATAATTTTTAGTCATTTCTAATAATTTTAACTTGTGGGCAATTAATTTTGGGAGGCCAAAATTCACGATTTCGTGAGCTATAACCCATGATTTTTAGCCATTTTAGTCATTTTAATCTGCATATAATTAATTTTAGAGAGGTCAAAATTCATGATTTAAGTGAGCTATAATTATGGCTATTTTTAGTTATTTTAACCTATTGGTAAATAATTTTGGGGAGTTCAAAATTCATGATTTAAGTGAGCTATAACTCATAACTTTTGCCATTTTAATCATTTGGACCTATTGGCAAACAATTTCATGGAGGCCAAAATTCACGATTTTGTGAGCTATAACCCATGATTTTTACCCTTTTTATCGCTTCAACTAGTTGGCAAATAAATTCTTTGAGGAAAATAACTAGTAATTTTTGGCCATTTTTCGTTATTGTCTACCTATTAGCAAATAATTTTGCTGAGGCCAAAATTCATGATTTCGTGAGCTATAACCCACGGTTTTAGCCATTTTGTGTTTTCATCCCGTTGGCAAATAATTTTGCAGAGGACAAATTCACGATTTCGTGAGCTATAACACGAATATTTTGTCATTTTAGTTGTTTTGACCATTTGGCAAATTCTTACGTGGAGGCTAAAATTCACTATTTTGTGAGGTATAACCCACCATTTTTGATCATTTTTAGTCTTTTCGACCCGTTGGCAAATAAATTCATTGAGGCAAAACTTCACAATTTTGTGAGCTATAACCTATGATTTTGTCTATTCTTAGTCATTTCAACCAGGTTGGCAAATAATTTCTTGGAGGTAAATAATCCATGATTTTTGGCTATTTTAGTAATTTCTACCGTTGGAAAATAATTTTTCTTAGGCCAAAATTCATGATTTTGTAAGCTATAGCCCATGTTTTTAGCCATTATTAGTGTTTTCTACTGTTGGTCAATAATTTTGTGGATGCCAAATTTCATGATTTCGTGGCGTTAACCCATAATTTTTAGTCATTTCTAATAATTTTAACTTGTGGGCAATTAATTTTGGGAGGCCAAAATTTACGATTTCGTGAGCTATAACCCATGATTTTTAGCCATTTTAGTCATTTTAATCTGCATATAATTAATTTTAGAGAGGTCAAAATTCATGATTTAAGTGAGCTATAATTATGGCTATTTTTAGTTATTTTAACCTATTGGTAAATAATTTTGGGGAGTTCAAAATTCATGATTTCGTGAGCTATAACTCATAACTTTTGCCATTTTAATCATTTGGACCTATTGGCAAACAATTTCATGGAGGCCAAAATTCCGCAGTTTATGAGCTATAACCCATGATTTTTTACCCTTTTTTTATCGCTTCAACTAGTTGGCAAATAAATTCTTTGAGGAAAATAACTAGTAATTTTTGGCCATTTTTCGTTATTGTCTACCTATTAGCAAATAATTTTGCTGAGGCCAAAATTCAATATTTCGTGAGCTATAACCCACGGTTTTAGCCATTTTTGTGTTTTCATCCCGTTGGCAAATAATTTTGAGGAGGGTAAAATTCATGATTTTGTGAGCTATAACCCATAATTTTTGGTCATTTTAGTCATTTTAACCCATTGTAAAATAATCTTGGTAGGCTAAAATTCACAATTTTTTTAGTTATAACTCATTATCTTTTGCCATTTTTAGTTGTTTTGACCTGTTGGCAAATAATGATGCTGACGCTCAAATTTACGATTTTGTGAGCCATAACCCATAATTTTTTGCCATTTATAGTCATTTCCACATGTTGGCAAATAATTTTACGGGGGCCAAAATTCACGGTTTTGTGAACCATAACTCACGATTGTTGTCGATTTTTAGCCATTTCAACCCATTGGAAATTAATTCAACGGAGGCTAAAATTCACAATTTTTTGAGCTATATCGTGTCGTTCGTGGCCATTTTTTGTTGTTGGCAAATAGTTTTTGGTCAAATGTTGGTAAATGTTAAAGTGACTAAAAATGGCTAAAAATCGTGGGTTATAGATAAGGAAATCATGAATTTTAGCCGATCGTAATTATTTGCTAACTAGTCAAAATGACTAAAAATGGCTAAAATTCATGGGTAGCTCACTAAATTGTGAATTTTGTCCACGCCAAAATCATTTGGTGCAAGTAGAAATAACTAAAATGGCCAAAAATCGTGGGTTATTTGCCTCAATAAATTATTTAACAACCGGTTGAACCAACTATAAATAGCAAAAATCGTGGGTTATAGCTTACAAGGCTGTGAACTTTTGCCACAACGAAATTAATTGAATGGGTCGAAATGACTAAAAATGACAAAAAATAGTGTGTTATAGCTCACAAAATCGTGAATTTTGGCCTCCACAAAATGTTTTACCATTGGGTCATAAACACTAAAAATGGCTAAAAATCGTGGGTTATAGCTCATAAAATCATGAATTTTAGCCGATCGTAATTATTTGCTAACTAGTCAAAATGACTAAAAATGGCTAAAAATCGTGGGTTATAGCTCACAAAATCATGAATTTTGAATACCCTAAAATGATTTCCCAACGGGAAGAAATGACTAAAAATGGCCTTCTGTCTCCGCGCAACTATTTGCCAACTACTTGAAACAATTAAAATTGGCTATAAACGATTGGTCGTAGCTCAAAAATCGTGAATATTTACTGTTGAATATTTGCCAACGGTCGAAAACACTAAAAATGGCTAAAAATCGTGGGTTATAGCTCACAAAATCGTGAATTTTGGCCTCTGCGATATTATTTGTCAATCGGTAGAAATGACTAAAATGGCCAAAATTGTGGGTTATAGCTCGCAAAATCGTGAATTTTAGCCGATGCGTAATTATTTGCTAACTAGTCAAAATGACTAAAATGGCCATAAATGAGTTATAGCTCAAAATTTCGTCAATTTTGGCCTACCCAACAGATTAAAACAACTAAAATGGCCAAAAATCGTGGGTCATTGCTCACAAAATCGAATTTTGCCCTCCACAAAATGTTTTACCATTGGGTCATAAACACTAAAATAGCTAAAATCATGGTCTATAGCTCATAAAATCATGAATTTTAGCCTTAGCGAATTATTTTGTGAGCTATAACCCACGACTTTTAACCATTTTAACCATTTCAACCCATTGGCAAACAATTACGCAGAGGCTAAAATTCACAATTTTGTGAACTATAACCTATAATTTTGGCCATTTTTCGTCATTTTGACCTCTTGGAAAATAGTTTCTTCGAGGCAAATAACCCAAGAGTTTAGGTCATTTTAGTTATTTCTACCTATTGCCAAATAATTTTGTTCGGGCCAAAATTCACAATTTTTGAGCTATAACCCATGATTTTTAGCCACTTTTAGTGTTTTCGACTGCTTGCACAATTTGCCGAGGGAAAATTCACAATTTCGTGAGCTATAACCCACAAATTTTGGCCATTTTAGTTGTTTCTCTGGCGTTGTTGGGGTGGTCAAAATTTATGATTTTGTGAGCTATAACTCATAATTGCTTATAATATTTAGTTGTTTCGACATATTGGCAAATAATTAATTGCTAAAATTCACGATTTCATGAGCTATAACATGATTTCTTGTCATTTTTAGTTGTTTTGACCTGTTGGCAAATATTTACGTAGAGGCAAAAGTTCATGACTTTGTGGGCTATAACCCACTATTTTTGGTCAGTTTTAGTCATTTCAACCCGTTGGCAACTAATTTCTTTGAGGTAAAAATTCATAATTTTCTGAGCTATAACCAATGATTTTGGGCTCTTTATAGTTATTTCAACTAGTTGGCAAATAATTTCTTTGAGGCAAATAACCCACGATTTTTGGTCTTTTTTAGTTATCCTGTAGCCAAATGATTTTGCTAAAGACAAAATTCACGATTTTGTGAGCTATAGCTTCCAATTTTTAGCCATTTTAATGTTTTTCACTCATTGGTAAATAATTTTGTAGAGGCCAAAATTCACATTTTTCTAAGATATAACCCATGATTTTTAGCCATTTTATTAATTTTAACCTATTGGCAAATAATTTTGTAGAGGTCAAAATTCATGATTGTGTGAGTTATAACTCATAATTTTGTACCATTTTTTATCGTTTCGACCCATTGACAAACAATTATGCGGTAGTCGAAATTCACAATTTCTTGAGCTATAACCCACGATTTTTGGCCATGTTTTGTCATCTCAACCAGTTGGCAAATAATTTCTTGTAGGCAAATAACCCAAAAGTTTTGCCCATTATAAGTTATTTTCTACATGTTGGGAAATAGTTTTGCTGAGAACAAAATTCACGATTTCCTGAGCTATAACCCATGATTTTTGACGATTTTTAGTCATTTCTATCCGATAGCAAATAATTTTATGGAGGCCAAAATTCATGATTTTGTGAATAATAACTCACGATTAATGGCCATTTTTACTCGTTTTGATCAATTAGCAAATAATTCAACAGAGGCCAAAGTTCGTGATTTTTTGAGCTATAATCCACAGTTTATGGCCATTTTAGTCATTTTGATGAGTTGGCAAATAATTATGCGGGCCAAAATTCACAATTTCGTGAGCTATAACCAATGACTTTTGATTTATTTTTAGTCATTTCTAACCCATGACAAATAATTTAGTGAAGGTCAAAGTTCATGATTTCATGAGCTATAACTCATGACTTTTAACCATTTTAACCATTTCAACCCATTGGCAAACAATTTTGCAAAGGCCAAAATACACAATTTTATGAGCTATAACCCACGATTTTTACCCTTTTTGTCGCCTTGACTAGTTGGCAAATATTTACGTAGAGGCAAAAGTTCATGACTTTGTGGGCTATAACCCACTATTTTTGGTCGAGTTTAGTCATTTCAACCCGTTGGCAACTAATTTCTTTGAGGTAAAATTCATAATTTTCGAGCTATAACCAATGATTTTGGGCTCTTTATAGTTATTTCAACTAGTTGGCAAATAATTTCTTTGAGGCAAATAACCCACGATTTTTGGTCTTTTTAGTTATCCTGTAGCCAAATGATTTTGCTAAAGACAAAATTCACGATTTTGTGAGCTATAGCTTCAATTTTTAGCCATTTTAATGTTTTTCACTCATTGGTAAATAATTTTGTAGAGGCCAAAATTCACATTTTTCTAAGATATAACCCATGATTTTTAGCCATTTTATTAATTTTAACCTATTGGCAAATAATTTTGTAGAGGTCAAAATTCATGATTGTGTGAGTTATAACTCATAATTTTGTACCATTTTTATCGTTTGACCCATTGACAAACAATTATGCGGTAGTCGAAATTCACAATTTCTTGAGCTATAACCCACGATTTTTGGCCATGTTTTGTCATCTCAACCGGTTGGCAAATAATTTCTTGTAGGCAAATAACCCAAAAGTTTTGCCCATTATAAGTTATTTTCTACATGTTGGGAAATAGTTTTGCTGAGAACAAAATTCACGATTTCCTGAGCTATAACCCATGATTTTTGACGATTTTTAGTCATTTCTATCCGATAGCAAATAATTTTATGGAGGCCAAAATTCATGATTTTGTGAATAATAACTCACGATTAATGGCCATTTTACTCGTTTTGATCAATTAGCAAATAATTCAACAGAGGCCAAAGTTCGTGATTTTTTGAGCTATAATCCACAGTTTATGGCCATTTTTAGTCATTTTGATGAGTTGGCAAATAATTATGCCGGGCCAAAATTCACAATTTTGTGAGCTATAACCAATGACTTTTGATTTATTTTTAGTCATTTCTAACCCATGACAAATAATTTAGTGAAGGTCAAAGTTCATGATTTCATGAGCTATAACTCATGACTTTTAACCATTTTAACCATTTCAACCCATTGGCAAACAATTTTGCAAAGGCCAAAATACACAATTTTATGAGCTATAACCCACGATTTTTACCCTTTTTGTCGTCTTGACTAGTTGGCAAATAATTTCTTGTAGGCAAATAACCCACGATTTTTGGCCATTTTAGTCATTTCTACTGTTGGCAAATAATTTTGCTGAGGCCAATATTCACGATTTTGTGAGCTATTACCCACGATTTTTGGTCATTTTAGTTATTTTAACCTATTGGCAAATAATTTTATGGAGGCCAAAATTCACGATTTCTGAGCTATAACCCATGATTTTTGACGATTTTTAGTCATTTCTACTCGTTGGCAAATAATTATGCCGGGCCAAAATTCACAATTTTGTGAGCTATAACCCACGATTTTTGGCCATTTTAGTCATTTCTACCGTTAGCAAATAATTTTACGAAGGCATAAATTCACGATTTCTGAGCTATAACCCATGATTTTTGGCCGCTTTAGTCATTTCTACCGTTAGCAAATAATTTTATGGAGGCCAAAATTCACGATTTTGTGAACTTTTACTCACAATTTTTGGCCATTTTAGTCATTTCGATTCATTGGCAAATAATTCAATGGAGGCCAAAATTCATGATTTTTGAGCTATAACCCACGATTTATGGCCATTTTAGTCGTTTGATCGGTTGGCAACTAATTACGGAGGCTAAAATTCACTATTTTATGGGCTATGACCCATGATTTTTGGCCATTTTAGTCATTTCTACTGTTGGCAAATAATTTTGGGAAGGTCCAAATTCATGTTGTCATGAGCTATAACTCACATTTTTGCCATTTTGGCCACTTTTAGTTATTTCGACGTATTGGGGAGTAATTTTGTTGAGGCCAAAATTCACATTTCATGAGCTATAGCCCACAATTGTTAGTCATTTTAGTGTTTACAACCGTTAATAAAATTTTATGGAGTCCCAAATTCACGCTTCCGGAGCTAAAACAAAGATTTTGGCTATTTTGCCGTTTCAACCTATTGGTAAATAATTTGTAGGAGGCCGAAATTCACAAGTTTGTAAGTTATAACTCATGAAGTTTCCATTATCAAATTACGCTAAAGCCAAAATTCACAATTTTGTGAGCTATAACCCACGATTTTTGTCCATTTTAGTCATTTCAACTAGTTAGCAAATAGTTTTGAGGAGGCCAAAATCATGTTTTTATGAGTCAGAACCCATGATTTATGGTTATTTTAGTAATTTCGACTAGTTGGCAATTAATTTCACAGAGGCCAAAATTAATGATTTTGTGAGCTATAACCCACGATTTATGGCCATTTTGTCGGTTTACCAGTTAGCAAATAATTTCATGGAGGCCAAAATTCATAATTTTGTGAGTCAGAACCCACATTTTTGGTCAATTCTAGATGTCGACAAATAATTTAGTGGAAGCCAAAATTCACGATTTTGTGAGTTATAACCCATGATTTTTGGTCATTTTTATTCATTTCAACTGTTGTGAATTTTTTAGTTGGCTAAAATTCACAATTTCATGAGCTATAACTTAGAATTTTTGCTATTTTTAATCGTTTCAATCCGTTGGCAAATAATTACACGAGGCCAAAATTCATGATTTCATAAGCTCTAACCCATGATTTATGGTCATTTTCATCATTTTGACCGGTTGGCAAAAGTTTTGTGGAGGCTAAAATTAAGGATTTGATGAGCTATAGCCCATGATTATTGGCCATTTTTATTGCCTCAACGTGTTGGCAAATAATTTTTCTGAGGCTAAAATTTATAATTTCGTTAGCCCATGATTTATGGCCATTTTAGTCATTTTGATCGGGTTGCAAATAATTCATGGAGCCATAATTCACAATTTCATGAGCTATAGCCCATGATTTATGGCCATTTTAGTCATTTCCACCGATTGGAATATAATTTCATGGAGGCCAAAATTCACGATTTCATGAGCTATAACCACGATTTTTGTCCATTTTAGTCATTTCAACTAGTTAGCAAATAGTTTTGAGGAGGCCAAAATCATGTTTTTATGAGTCAGAACCCATGATTTATGGTTATTTTAGTAATTTGACTAGTTGGCAATTAATTTCCAGAGGCCAAAATTAATGATTTTGTGAGCTATAACCCGATTTATGGCCATTTTAGTCATTTCTACCGTTAGCAAATAATTTGCGGAGGCCAAAATTCATAATTTTGTGAGTCAGAACCCACATTTTTGGTCAATTCTAGATGTCGACAAATAATTTAGTGGAAGCCAAAATTCACGATTTTGTGAGTTATAACCCATGATTTTTGGTCATTTTTATTCATTTCAACTTTGTTGTGAATTTTTTTTAGTTGGCTAAAATTCACAATTTCATGAGCTATAACTTAGAATTTTTGCTATTTTTAATCGTTTCAATCCGTTGGCAAATAATTACACGAGGCCAAAATTCATGATTTCATAAGCTCTAACCCATGATTTATGGTCATTTTGATCATTTTGACCGGTTGGCAAAAGTTTTGTGGAGGCTAAAATTAAGGATTTGATGAGCTATAGCCCATGATTATTGGCCATTTTTATTGCCTCAGCGTGTTGGCAAATAATTTTTCTGAGGCTAAAATTTATGATTAGTTACCGCCCGATTCATGGCCCTTTTAGTCATTTTGATCGGGTTGCAAATAATTAGCGGGAGCCATAATTCACAATTTAGTTAGCTATAGTCCACGATTTGTGGCCATTTTAGTCATTTCCACCGATTGGAATATAATTTCATGGAGGCCAAAATTCACGATTTCATGAGCTATAACCCGATTTTTATCCATTTTTAGTTGTATCAACCTATTGACAAAAAATTATGAGGCCATTTTAATTGTCTAAACACATTGGCAAATAATTTTGGAGGCTAAAATTTATAATTTCGTTAGCCCATGATTTATGGTCATTTTCAGTCATTTTGACCGGTTGGCAAAAGTTTTGTGGAGGCTAAAATTAAGGATTTGATGAGCTATAGCCCATGATTATTGGCCATTTTTATTGCCTCAACGTGTTGGCAAATAATTTTTCTGAGGCTAAAATTTATAATTTCGTTAGCCCATGATTTATGGCCATTTTAGTCATTTTGATCGGGTTGCAAATAATTCATGGAGCCATAATTCACAATTTCGTTAGCTATAGTCCACGATTTGTGGCCATTTTAGTCATTTCCACCGATTGGAATATAATTTCATGGAGGCCAAAATTCACGATTTCATGAGCTATAACCCACGATTTTTATCCATTTTTAGTTGTATCAACCTATTGACAAAAAAAATTGCGGAGGCCATTTTTAATTGTCTAAACACATTGGCAAATAAATTTTCGGAGGCTAAAATTTATAATTTCGTTAGCCCATGATTTATGGTCATTTTCAGTCATTTTGACCAGTTGACAAATAATTTCACTGAGGTCAAAATTCATGATTGTTGTGGACTATAACCCACAATTTTTTATAATTTTTAGTTATATTGACTACTTGGTGAATAATTTTGCGGAGTCTAAAATTCATGATTTCGTGTGTAATAACCCATGATTTATGCCCATTTTAGTTGTTTTGACCAGTTGGCAAATAATTTCGCGGAGGCCAAAATTTACGATTTCGCGAGCTATAACCGACAATTTTGGATTTTTGTAGTTATTTTGAACTATTCACAAAAAAAAATTTGTGTAGGCCAAAATTAATAAATTCATGAGCAATAGCACACATTTTTGGCCATTTATAATTGTCTCGAGCATTGGCAAATAATTTTATGGAGGCCAAAATTCATGATTTCATAAGCTCTAACCCATGATTTATGGCCATTTTAGTCATTTGACAAGTTAGCAAATAATTTATTTGAGGCCAAAATTCACGATTTTGTGAGTTATAACCCATGATTTTTGCCATTTTAGTCATTTCAACTAGTTAGCAAATAGTTTTGAGGAGGCCAAAATTCACGATTTTGTGAGTTATAACCCATGATTTTTGGCCATTTTAGTCATTTTAACCTCTTCAAAAATAGTTTTGGGAAGCCAAAATTCACGATTTCATGAGCTATAACCCACGATTTTTGGCCATTTTAGTTGCCTCGACCTATTGGCAAATAATTTCATGGAGGCCAAAATTCACAATTTAGTTAGCTATAGTCCACGATTTGTGGCCATTTTAGTCATTTCCACCGATTGGAATATAATTTCATGGAGGCCAAAATTCACGATTTCATGAGCTATAACCCGATTTTTATCCATTTTTAGTTGTATCAACCTATTGACAAAAAAATTGCGGAGGCCATTTTAATTGTCTAAACACATTGGCAAATAATTTTGGAGGCTAAAATTTATAATTTCGTTAGCCATGATTTATGGTCATTTTGATCATTTTGACCGGTTGACAAATAATTTCACGAGGTCAAAATTCATGATTGTTGTGGACTATAACCCACAATTTTTATAATTTTTAGTTATATTGACTACTTGGTGAATAATTTTATGAGTCTAAAATTCATGATTTCGTGTGTAATAACCCATGATTTATGCCCATTTTAGTTGTTTTGACCGGTTGGCAAATAATTTGCGGAGGCCAAAATTCACGATTTCATGAGCTATAACCGACAATTTTGGATTTTTGTAGTTATTTTGAACTATTCACAAAAATTTGTGTAGGCCAAAATTAATAAATTCATGAGCAATAGCACACATTTTTGGCCATTTATAATTGTCTCGAGCATTGGCAAATAATTTTATGGAGGCCAAAATTCATGATTTCATAAGCTCTAACCCATGATTTATGGCCATTTTAGTCATTTGACAAGTTAGCAAATAATTTATTTGAGGCCAAAATTCATGATTTTGTGAACTATAACCCATAATTTTTGGCCATTTTAGTCATTTTGACCGGTTGGCAAATAATTTTATGGAGGCCAAAATTCACGATTTTGTGAGTTATAACCCATGATTTATGGTCATTTTAGTCATTTTGACCGGTTGGCAAATAATTTTGTGGAGGTCAAAATTCACGATTTTGTGAGCCATCTAGCCCACAATTTTATGATGATTTTTAATTGCTTTGACTAGTTGGCAAATAATTTTATGGAGGCCAAAATTCATGATTTCGTGAACTACAGCCCATGATTGTTTTGCCATTTTTAGCTATTTTGGCTTGTTTGCAAAAAAAATTTGTGGAGGCTAAAACTAACAATTTCATGAGCTATAGCCCATGATTTTTGGCCATATTTATTTTCCTCAAAAATTTATAAATAATTTTTCATCGGCCAAAATTAACGATATTGTTAGCCATGATTTAGGACTATTTTTAGCCATATCCACCAATTGGCAAATAATTTCACGGTGGCCAAAATTCATGATTTTGTGGCTATGACCCACGATTTTTGGCCATTTTTAGTTGCCTCGACCTATTGGCAAATAATTTTGGGGGGCTAAATTTTACGATTTCGTGAGCTATACTCATGATTTTTTGCCATTTTCAGTCATTTTTACCTGTTAGCAAATATTTTATAAGGCAAAAAGTTCACAATTTTATGAGTTATAGCCCATAATTTTTAGCCATTTTTTGTCATTTTGGCTAGTTGGCAAATAAATTCTTGGAGGCAAAAAACCCATGATTTTTGCCCATTTTTACTTATTTCAATCTGTTCGCAAATAATTTCGCTGAGGCCAAAATTCATGATTCCACGAGTAATAGCCCATGATTTTGACCATTTTTAATGTTTTCATCCTGTTGGTAAATAATTTTGCAGAGCTCAAAATTCCCGATTTCGTGAGCTATTACTCACGATCTTTTACCATTTTTAGTCATTTTAACCTATTGGCGGATAAATTTGAGGTCAAAATTCATGATTTCGTGAGCTATTACTCACGATCTTTTGCCTTTATAATTAGTTCGCCCATTAGCAAACAATTACGTGGAGGCCAAAATTCACAATTTCATGATCTATAACTAACAATTTTGGCCATTATTTTATCGTTTCTATCGGTTGGTATATAATTTTTTGAAGGCAAATAACCCACGATTTTTGTCATTTTTATTATTTCTTCTTGTTGGAAAATAATTTTACTAAGGCCAAAATTCACGATTTCATTAGTCAGAGCCGATAATTTTAGCATTTTTAGTGCTTTTGACCCGTTGGCAAATAATTTCATGGAGGCCAAAATTCATGATTTTGTGAACTATAACCCATAATTTTTGGCCATTTTAGTCATTTTAACCTCTTCAAAAATAGTTTTGGGAAGCCAAAATTCACTATTTCATGAGCTATAAGTCACTACTTTTATCATTTTAAGCATTTTGACCCGTTGGCAAATAATTACGCGGAGGCAAAAATTTACAATTTTGTCGGCTATAACCCACTATGTTTTGCCATTTTTTAGTTATTTCCACCTGTTGGCAGATAATTTTGCGGAGGCTAAAAATTACAATTTCATGAGCTATAATCAATGACTGTTGGCCATTTTAGTCCTTCTAACTCATTGGCAAATAATTTTAGGAGGCTAAAATTCAAGATTTCGTGAGTTATAACTATTGATTTTGCCATTTTAAATTATTCCAACATGTTGGCAAATAATTTCGTGGAGACAAAAATTCTTGATTTCGGTAGCTATAACCCATAATTTACGACCATTTTTAGTCGTTTCGACAGTTGGCAAATAGTATCGCGGAGGCCAAAATTCACGATTTTGGGAGCTATAACCCAAAATATTTGGGCATTTTTATTTGTTTCGACCTGTTCGCAAAACATTTTACGGAGGCCAAAATTAATGAAATTGTGATCAATAGCCCACAATTTTTAGCCATTTATAATTGTCTCAGCGATTTGGCAAATAATTATCGAGGCTAAAATTTACAATTTTGTTAGCCCATGATTTGTAGCCATTTTGGTCATTTCAACCAGTTGGTAAATAATTTCATAGACATCAAAATTCACAATTTCGTGAGCTATAATCCATGAATTTTGGCCATTTTAGCCATTTTATTGTTTTCGACCCTTTGGAAAATAATTTTATGGAGGCTAAAATTCACGATTTTGGGAGCTATAACCCATAATTTTTGGCCATTTTAGTCATTTTGACCGGTTGTTAAATAATTTTGTAGAGGACAAAATTCATAATTTCGTGAGCTATAATCCATGAATTTTGGCCATTATTAGTCATTTTAACCTAGCAAATAATTTGGGAGGCCAAAATTCACAATTTCGTGAGCTATAACTCATGATTTTTGCCGTCTTAGACAAGTTAATTCGTTGGCAAATAATTCACAATTTTAGTCATTTTGACCAGTTGGCAAATAATTTCATGGAGGCCAAAATTGATGATTTTGTGGGCTTGTGAGGCCAAAATCCGTGATTTTGTGGGCCATAACCCTCAATTTTGGCCATTTTTAGTTGTTTTAAACTTTTGGCAAATAATTTGGGAGGCCAAAACTCTAAATTTCATGAGCTATAACTCATTCTTATTTTGCCATTTTCGTCATTTTTACCCGTTAGCAAATAATTTCATGGATGTAAAATTCACAATTTAGTGAGCTATAATACATGATTTTTAGCCGCTTTTAGTCGTTAAGACCGGTTGGCAAATAATTACTTGAAGGCAAATAACTAATGATTTTGGCCATTATTAGTTATTTCGATCTGCTAGTGTGCTATATCCCAATATTTTTAGCCATTTTATTGTTTTCGACCCTTTGGAAAATAATTTTATGGAGGCTAAAATTCACGATTTCATGAGCTATAACCCGTGATTTTTGGCCATTTTACTCATTTTAACTGTTGGAAAGTAATTGGGAGGCCAAAATTCATGATTTTGTGAGCTATAACTCATGTTTTTTTTTGCCATTTTTAGTCGTTTCGACCAGCTGGCAAAAAATAACTACGCGGAGGCCAAAATTCATGATTTTGCGACCTATAACCCACAATTTTTGGCCATTTTAGTCATTTCTACCCGTTGGCAAATACATTTCTAGAGGCTAAAATTCACGATTTTGTGAACTATAAATCATGATTTTTTACCATTTTAAATTATTTCGACCCATTGGCAAATAATTCAACGGTGGCCAAAATTCATGATTTTTTATTAGAACCCACTATTTATGGTTGTTTTTAGTCGTATTGACCAGGTTGGCAAATAATTTTGCGGAGGCCAAAGTTCATGATTTTGTGAGCTATAACTGATGACTTTTTGTGGGCCATAACTCACAAATTTTGGCTATTTTTAATCATTTCGACCCGTTGGCAAATAATTCATCGGAGACTAAAAGTCATAATTGTTTGGCATGCCACCGTTTATGGCATTGTTAGTCGTTCTGACAAATTGGAAAATAATTTTATGGAGGCTAAAATTCATGATTTTGTGTATAACCCACGACTTTTGGCCATTTTTAGCCATTTCAACTTGTTAGCAAATAATTTTAGGAGGTTAAAATTCAAAATCTCGTGAGCTATAAATCATGATTATTTACGTGTTATAATTATTTTGACATGTTGACAAATAATTACGCAGAGGCTAAAATTCACGATTTTGTGATCTATAACCCACGATTTTAGGCAATTTCTAATTGTTTCGACTTGTTGGCAAAAAAATTTGCTAAGGCAAAAATTAACAATTTTGTGAGCTATAACCCACAATTTTTAGCCATTTTTAATTGCTTCGAAATGTTGGTAAATAATTTCTTGGAGACTAAAATTTATAATTTTCCATAGCTAATGATTTATGACTATTTTTAGTCATTTCGACTAGTTGGCAAATAATTTTTTGGAGGCCAAAATTCATTATTTTGTGGGCTATAACCCTTGATTTTTTGCCATTTTTAGTTGTTTCGACCTATTGGCAAATAATTTTGAGGAGGCCAAAATTCATGATCTTGTGAGCCATAACTCAAAATTTTTTATCATTTCTAGTTGTTTTAACCCGTTGGCAAATAATTTCTTGGAGGCAAAAATTCACAGTTTCATGAGCTATAACCCACGATTTTTTACCATTTTTATACATTTCAAATAGTTGGCAAATAATTTCTTAGAGGCAAATAACCCATGATTTTTTATCATTTTTAGCTATTTCGACCTATTGACAAATAGTTTTGTTGAGGCTAAAATTCACGATCTCGTGTGCTTAGCCCATGATTTTTAGCCATATTTAATGTTTTCGTCTCGTTGGTAGATAATTTTGCGCAGGCCAAAATTCATGATCTTGTGAGCCATAACTCAAAATTTTTTATCATTTCTAGTTGTTTTAACCCGTTGGCAAATAATTTTGTGGATATTAAAATTCACGATTTTGTGATCTATAACTTAAGATTTTTATCGACGAATTGGTAAAAATTACTTGGAGGATGAAATTCACAAATTTGTTGGCTATTATTGATGAATATTGGCAATATTTTGTCATTTCATCTTGTTAGAAAATACTTTCTTGGAGGCAAAAACCCATGATTTTTGGCATTTTTATTATTTCTACCTGTTGGTAAATAATTTTTCTAAGGACAAACTTCACGGTTTCAAGAGTTAGCTCACGATTTTAAATAGTTTATAGTGCTTCGACCCATTGGCAAATAATTCAACGGTGGCCAAAATTCATGATTTTTTATTAGAACCCACTATTTATGGTTGTTTTTAGTCGTATTGACCAGTTGGCAAATAATTTTTGGAGGCCAAAATTCATGATTTTGTGAGCTATAATCGATGACTTTTGTGGGCCATAACTCACAAATTTTGGCTATTTTAATCATTTCGACCGTTGGCAAATAATTCATCTGGAGACTAAAAGTCATAATTGTTTGGCATGCCACCGTTTATGGCATTGTTAGTCGTTCGACAAATTGGAAAATAATTTTATGGAGGCTAAAATTCATGATTTTGTGTATAACCCACGACTTTTGGCCATTTTAGCCATTTCAACTTGTTAGCAAATAATTTTAGGAGGTTAAAATTCAAAATCTCGTGAGCTATAAATCATGATTATTTACGTGTTATAATTATTTTGACATGTTGACAAATAATTACGCAGAGGCTAAAATTCACGATTTTGTGATCTATAACCCACGATTTTAGGCAATTTCTAATTGTTTCGACTTGTTGGCAAAAAATTTGCTAAGGCAAAATTAACAATTTTGTGAGCTATAACCCACAATTTTTAGCCATTTTAATTGCTTCAAATGTTGGTAAATAATTTCTTGGAGACTAAAATTTATAATTTTCCATAGCTAATGATTTATGACTATTTTTAGTCATTTCACTAGTTGGCAAATAATTTTTGGAGGCCAAAATTCATTATTTTGTGGGCTATAACCCTTGATTTTTGCCATTTTAGTTGTTTTGACCTATTGGCAAATAATTTTGAGGAGGCCAAAATTCATGATCTTGTGAGCCATAACTCAAAATTTTTTATCATTTCTAGTTGTTTTAACCCGTTGGCAAATAATTTCTTGGAGGCAAAAATTCACAGTTTCATGAGCTATAACCCACGATTTTTTACCATTTTTATACATTTCAAATAGTTGGCAAATAATTTCTTAGAGGCAAATAACCCATGATTTTTATCATTTTTAGCTATTTCGACCTATTGACAAATAGTTTTGTTGAGGCTAAAATTCACGATCTCGTGTGCTTAGCCCATGATTTTTAGCCATATTTAATGTTTTCGTCTCGTTGGTAGATAATTTTGCGCAGGCCAAAATTATCAGTTTCGTGAGCTATAACTCATGATTTTCAGCTATTTTTAGTCATTTTAACCGGTTGGAAAATAATTTTGTGGATATTAAAATTCACGATTTTGTGATCTATAACCCACGATTTTAGGCAATTTCTAATTGTTTCGACTTGTTGGCAAAAAATTTGCTAAGGCAAAATTAACAATTTTGTGAGCTATAACCCACAATTTTTAGCCATTTTAATTGCTTGAAATGTTGGTAAATAATTTCTTGGAGACTAAAATTTATAATTTTCCATAGCTAATGATTTATGACTATTTTTAGTCATTTGACTAGTTGGCAAATAATTTTTGGAGGCCAAAATTCATTATTTTGTGGGCTATAACCCTTGATTTTTGCCATTTTAGTTGTTTTGACCTATTGGCAAATAATTTTGAGGAGGCCAAAATTCATGATCTTGTGAGCCATAACTCAAAATTTTTTATCATTTCTAGTTGTTTTAACCCGTTGGCAAATAATTTCTTGGAGGCAAAAATTCCGCAGTTTCATGAGCTATAACCCACGATTTTTACCATTTTATACATTTCAAATAGTTGGCAAATAATTTCTTAGAGGCAAATAACCCATGATTTTTATCATTTTAGCTATTTCGACCTATTGACAAATAGTTTTGTTGAGGCTAAAATTCACGATCTCGTGTGCTTAGCCCATGATTTTTAGCCATATTTAATGTTTTCGTCTCGTTGGTAGATAATTTTCTTGAGGCCAAAATTATCGGTTTAAATGACTATAACTCATGATTTTCAGCTATTTTAGTCATTTTAACGGTTGGAAAATAATTTTGTGGATATTAAAATTCACGATTTAGTGATCTATAACTTAAGATTTTTATCGACGAATTGGTAAAAATTACTTGGAGGATGAAATTCACAAATTTGTTGGCTATTATTGATGAATATTGGCAATATTTTGTCATTTCATCTTGTTAGAAAATACTTTCTTGGAGGCAAAAACCCATGATTTTTGGCATTTTTATTATTTCTACCTGTTGGTAAATAATTTTTCTAAGGACAAACTTCACGGTTTCAAGAGTTAGCTCACGATTTTAAATAGTTTATAGTGCTTCGACCCATTGGAAAATAATTTTGTGGAGGGCAAATTCACGATTTCATGAGCTATAAGCCACGATTTTTGGCCATTTTAGTTGTTTAACCCTTTTGATAGGAATTTAAACAATACCTAAAGTTGCAAGCATACAACTCAAGTTATAGTATAAAACGTTATCGATCCCACGAGGAAGGTGTTGTAAGAGTTAATCAAAATTGGTTCTTATGTTTTGTGTGTGACAATTAGGAGTGTGATAGAAGAAATGTGATGGATTGTGGAGATTAAGAGAGTGGTCGTGATAAAGTGCAAATAAAAATAAAATGAGAATGAGAGTGGAAAGATAAAGAGTGGTTGTGAATATGTGCAAATAAATAAAACAAGTTTGAGAGAGGAGAAAGAATGATGAATAAAATAAAGGAAAATAAAGAAGGTGATAAAGGAAAATAAAACAAACAAATTAAAAGCAAGAATAAAAGGTGAATTGAAGAAAATAAAATCTAAACTACAAAATAAATGCGAGAAAGTAAAGACATGAAAGTAAATACATGAAAGCAATAAATGCAAGAATAGTAATGACATGAAAGTAAATACATGAAAGTAAAGACATGAATGTAAATCTACTCGCAAAGTATTAAATGAGCAAGAAAAGAAAACAAGAAGAAAAATTTATTAGCAAAGAGAAAATTTGCATCCCAAGAAAGTTCTAGCCTCAAGGTGAAAGCAAACCTTCATCTTGATCTTGATCTTCATCTCATCTTCATCTTCATGATCAAACAAAGAGAAGAAAAAAAAATATGAAGAGGTGAAAATATTTTTTTTATTAATTGTAACAAAAAGTTATAAATTTGGAAGGTCTTCTCAATTAAGAGTAACCCTCCTCTCCAAATGAATTTTTTACAAACTATTTCACATCCAAACCCTTCACTCTACCCCTCTATTTATAGCCTACAGCAATGAAGGAGAACCCTTGGATGAAACTTGGCAACAAAGGAATCAAATCTGGCCACAAATCTGAATCTGCCGCTCACCAATCGGTTGACCAATCGGTTGGCCGACCAATTGGAATTCCAAAATTCTGAAAATGCAGTTAGCTCCATCTCGTCGAGATAGGCGATTTTCATGTATTATATATTGAATTCCGCCTTCCGGATTGGGAGATATCGCCATTTCTTTGTGGCTAATCATCTTGAACATGATTTTCACTTGATTTCTTTTCATATTGAATCCTTATTTCTTCGGCTTCTGTAGATTGCTTAGCTTGATCCCGGGCTTCAATAAAAGGTTAGAAAATAAGGAAATTTGAGTTCTTTTTGAGCTTTTATTCATTAATCTTCATTAACCCGCACATTAAGATAAAACATATTATTAGTGGTATATTTATTTGTATAAAATAGATGATGAGGGTATAAAAATATAATAAAAATGTGATTATCAAATACCCCCACACCTAAACTTTTGCTAGTCCTCTAGCAAAGAAAGAAATTGAAAGAGAAAGAAAGAAAAATCTTAACTCACTTTCACAGGAATCGCGATTGTATTTAGCGCATACAACAAGCCTTTAAACCCCTAGGTTACCCTAGTGGACGAGTTGTAGTCTCGTGATGGTTTACAGTGAATATACCCACAAAATTCAGTCAACTTGCCAATTTAAAGAAGTTTATGAATAATTAATTTACTTGATATATTTTAACATTCTAATTGAAGCTAGTTATTACTCAAGAAAATATTTTTATATATAACTCCAAGGTAAATCTCTTAGAAAATATTTTCATCATAAGTATACAAAACCGAAGTTTAATATTAGAAATTTAATTTAAAAGTTTTGAAAAGAACATGCTAACTCTTTGTTTTAACAATTTTCAAGCCTTTTAATCAATTTATTTTTCAAGGACATATATACAAATATAACTATATATATATATAAAACATTGTTAGTGTATATAAATATATTTATTTTTAAACTCTTTATTCCTTAGTGATTTTGTTCTTCTTAATCGGGCTTTCTAAGTGACCATTTAACGAGTTTTGGGCCAATGGATCCCAACCCAATTGGGCTTAGGTCATTAAGCATAGAAATACTCCTTGGGCTTAATTATTCGGTCAACTTAGGCTTAGTAAGATTGAGCCACCTTGGATTTTAAGAGAATTTTAATTGGTGCCCATTTTTCGCACTCTTCTTTTGTAAAGTTAGTTTTTTTTATAATATATATATATGTGTATAAGTATATATATCCGAAAAGTATTTAGATCAAGACAACTTGAAGAATTATTTTCAACTCTAAGCTAGGCATGCAAAAATTTCATTACTTTAATTAAAAGTCTAAGTTAAGACTTAAGTAAAGTATGCTACTTTGAAAGTCATTTCTTAAGAAATTTATTTAGAGTTATCATAAAAGGTGAACTTGAGTATAAAACTAACTAAGTATTACAAAATTTAAAATTTATCAAATAGATCAATTATTAATCAACTCTATTAAGTTGGCAAGTGACAATATTTCTATGAAATAGAAAAAATGACATAAAAAGAAAAGAAAAGAAAAAATTGGTAAGATAAAAAGGAAAAATGACTAAGATAAAGTGGAAAATTAACAAGTCCCCATCCCCACACCTAAATTTTGCATTATTCTCAATGCAAACTCTATGATGCACAAAGTAAAGCAGATAAGAATTGAAGCATTTACCTTTGTTTGGTTGATAATAAAACTGCAATTACCTTTTGTATGAGGAGGATGAAGTCAAAATTTCTTCTTCTTCATTTTTTTCACTTTTTCTTTTTTTTTTCATATATATATCTCTCTCTCTCTTTTTTTTTTCAAAAAACAAGAAATTCTCAAATGAGAGAAGAGTAAATTCTTTTATTATTATTATGAGACAAAAATAGAGATGTAGAATGAATGATTAAACATGAAAAGCTCATATTCTACATCAAATCCTCTTGTATTCTTGAAAATTCTACCCGGATTTTAAAAAATCGAAAATAATATAATCAACGATGTGCTTAAATTCTGAACATTCCAAGGGTTTCAATGATTTTTGCGACAATAAAAGGTAGGTATCGATGGTGTTATGCATTTTAAATTTGATTGAACTTAGATTCCTTATTGACAAAGTTTGACCTATCACAACCAATTCTTCTTTAAAATTTCCTCAAGATTCATGTTTGAGGTATGAAAATTTGGTTGTTGTTTATTTTCCAAGAATCTAAGTTCATCGACAAAGAGTTCTTTAAAAGTTGGGTTAAAGAAGCATGTATTTAACACAATTTTATCATTCTGAAAGACCTGATCTGATTTTTCTAATACCTGCAGTTCCTCACCAAAGATTTCCTCAAAACTAGGGTCTGATTCATACTCTTCTTCTATCTCTTCAATTGAACTTTCGTGGATGTAATTTATTTCTAGAGGTTGATTATCTAGATGGTTCCCTGGATTGAAAATATTGAGATCAGCAGTCAAATTCCCAAAGGACAGCTTCATGTGACCAGTTTTACAGTTGATGAGAGCATTAGAAGTGGTTAAGAACGGTCTTCCTAAGATAACAAGTATCTGTCCTTTGGGATTGGAAACGGGCTTCGTTTCCAGGACTATGAAATCCACAGGAAAAATAAAATCCCCAATCTTAATTAGAACATCTGCTATCTCACCTATGGAGACTTTGATAGATCTATCAGCTAACTGTAGGGTGCATCTGGTTTGTTTGAGTTCCCCGACACCTAGTTATTGGTATACCGAATATGGAAGCAAATTGACACTGGCCCCTTAAGTCTAAAAGTGCCTTATCAATGAGACTATTACCAATGACACTTGGGATGGTAGGGCAACCCGAATCCTTATGTTTCAAAGGTACGGACTTTGAAAGTATATCAGTGATATTGGCAGCAAGAAAGACTTTCTTCGGAATATTTATTCTTCTCTTCTTAGTGCACAAATCTTTCAAAAATTTTGCATAAGAAAGGATTTGTTCAATTACATCTAAGAGAGGAATATTGACCTTAACACCTTGAAAGTTTCTAGGATCTTCTCCTCCCGAGGAGAGTATTTCCTTGGCCCGAGTCTATCACGGAAAGGGAGCAACCGTGTAAATTTATTAAAATTAGGCTCAGGTTGGGTTTAGGGTCTTGGTCATTGGAAGCGGTGATTGTTGAATAGAGTCATCGAAGAAGAGAGAATTTGTTCTGGCTCAAGGGTTTCACTTGGAGGCATTCTAACTTGATTATCAACTTGTTTTCCTGACCGTAGTGAATGGATTGCATTCACTTGAGCTTGGTAGGTTGAACTTGATCCTGTTCTTAGGGTTGGTCACGGGTTGACTCGGAAATATTTCTTTCTCTCTCACTCACAGCACTAGCTAGTTGTTCAAGTTGGGTTTCTAATCTAGCTATGGCTTGAGTGTTGGAATTGAGAATTTGTCCGGTTGATTGCATAAAGTAATTCAACGTGTTGGATGTTTGAGTCAACAAGTTGGAGGTTTGTGTAGAAGCCTTAATTATAGTTTCTAAACCCTTTTCCAAAACATTGAGACGTTTATCATGATTAGAGTTTAGAGGAGAATGATTTGCAGATTGATGATGAGGAGACTGATTTGGATATGTCAAATTTGGTTGTTGAAAATTAGTTTGAGAACTGAAAGGAACTGTATTTCCTCTAGGAAATTGTTGGGTTGAAGAGTGAGTGAAATTTTAATTTTCAGAGTAGTTTCCCTGGTTCCATGCAAAGTTCGGGTGATTTCTCCAACCTGGATTGTAGGTGGGAGAAAATGGATCATTCGAGACATTAGAATGCTTATAAGGTCCTAGTGGTTGATTATTTCCTAAGAGAGGATATTCCTCTGAAACATGAGATGGAGAAAGACAGTTGTGACAACCTGAGGCAGAAACTTGATTGATTTGAGCTGGAGCTCGTTCTTTGATTTCTAAAGCTTCTAACATACGCATGATTGTAGCCATCTTTGCTTCAGAGGCTATGTTTGTCTCTAAGGAAAGACCACTGGATTTGGGTTGGGGAACTGATGAAACTAGGTCATCATAGTGTTCCCACTGCATGGTTTTCTCGGATAAACTCTCTAAAATTTTCTAGGCTTCATCGGTATTTTTTAAGACCGTGATGAGGACATTGGATAAGAAGAACCTTAAATTTATCAAAATACTTTCAGAATGGTTCTCCCGGGACAATCTTAAAATTTTAAATGCTGTTTCTAAGCTTAACCGTTTTATGGATGGGAAAGAATTTCTTCAGAAAAACGGTAACAAATTCACCCCAAGTTGAGATAGAATTTGTGGGTAAGCTATACAGCCATTTCTTGGCTTTGTCCTTAAGAGCAAATGGAATGAATCTAAGCTTAATCGCATTTTCAGATAAGTCCCTCATCTTAATAATGAGACAAACTTCTTCAAATTCGAGATAAAATATATGCATCTTGATTCTACTCCTAAGAATTTTGGAAGCATGTTTATGAAATGCGGTCTAAGCTCAAAATTAGTTCCATTGATATCGGGGAGTTTAATGCAAGAAGGGATTGCATTCCTAGTTGGATAACAAACATCTTGAAGAACGGGTGGATTAAGATTAGCCATTTCTTCAAATGGTTCAAAACGGATTAAACGATTGGTGTTATCCCCAATCCAAGTTTGCATACACCAAAATAAATTCTTTTTATAAATTTTTAAGAGGTGAAAATAAAAACTAAAAATTAAAAGATGATGAGTAAAAGGAGAAAGATAAAGGAAAAACCTAACTAAAATAAATCAATGCAATCACTTGTATCAATCACTTTAAATTCTAGGGTTAAGCCTAGACTCAACTAGACCAGCTCCTAACCAAAACTCATTTAGTGAAAAGATTGAAGTTTACTCGGTCGGTTAGCCGTAAGGATAGTACTAGAGAGAGATCAAAGATCAATTAAGTACCTCGTTCCTTACGAGCGCTTTAACTCCCTAAACCTTGCCTTAGACACCAACTAATTCAAGTAAACTTGAACGGTTCACTTAAGGATTTCTTGTTCCTTAATGACTTCAATCCTTAGGGGCCAACGTCTAATGAGTGTTTAAGGCTTGGGTTTTGTAGTGAGGAATTAGTGATTTGTGGGCTAAGGTGATGAAATCCCTCACCTTATCTTGATTAATGGGTTTTGCCCTTAAGAATATTTTCAAGTGGTGTCAAATCAAGATGCACAAATCACTTTGGTGAATTCTTACTATTATATGCAATGCAACCCTAGAATTTAAAAGCAACTACAAAATGATGTAAAAATAAATTTTTTTAATTAAGGTCAACAATCAAACAAATGTGAGAAAGAGCTCTTATTTGAGTTTATTATCTTGTTAGTAAATGTCCAAGTGGAGGATGAATATTATTATGGTTGACAAAATAATTTTTGTTTTAGATCCTAATTGTCTCTAATTGTGAGAAACTAACTAAAGGGTGGAATTAAAAATACTAGAAAGAGGAGTTACCCACCAAAAGCATCCTAGCATTTTTAATGCAATTCTTCAATCTTCAATTCTTGATCTTCAATCTTCAAAGTGGTTCCTTCATAAGAAAACACACAAGTTAAAGAACCAAAATATCTTAATTACAAACACCGTTCTAAGAAGCGCCAAAAACTTAATAGGAATTTAAACAATACCTAAAGTTGCAAGTATACAACTATCAAGTTATAGTATAAAAGTTATCGATCCCACGAGAAAGGTGTTGTAAGAGTTAATCAAAATTGGTTCGATGTTGTGTGTGTGACAATTAGAAGTGTGATAGAAGAAATGTGATGGATTGTGGAGATTAAGAGAGTGGTCGGATTTTGTGAACTATTTTGAGTCATTTTGACTAGTTGGCAAATAATTACACGGGGCCAAAATTCATGATTTTGTGAACTATTACACGTTTTGGCCATTGTTAGTCATTTCTACCTATTGGTAAATAATTTTACTGTGCAAAATTTAAAATTTTGTGAATTGTAACTCATGAATTTTGGAATTTTTAGTCATTTCGACCCATTGGCAAATGATTAGCATAGAAACATGAAAAGTTAGAAGAGAACAACTATCAAGTTATAGTAAAATATAAATGTCGAACCCACGAGGAAGGTGTGTATTTAGAAATTCTAAAATTGGTTCTAGAAAAGTGTGGACAAAGAGGAGTAAATTAGAGCATGTAGAGATGTAGAGCAGAACTGATAAAATAAAAAATAAAACTAAAACAAGAGAGGAGAACGAGATAAGGTGGAAATAAAAAGAAAATAAAGAGAAAACAAAATAGAGACAAAAAGAAATAGAACCAAGAAAAGAGAAAGAAGTGGGAACAAAATAAAATCAAGAAGAGAGAAATCAAAGAAAAAGAGTGGGGAAAAGCAAGTAGAAGTGATGAATCTAGAATTGAATCCACTAGTTAATTTCAATTAGGATTTATGAACTACTCTCTTTTATCACATTTTCCTTAGATTTACTAAGCATAGACTATCAAACCACTTAAGGAAAGCATAATCTATCAAATTATCATCCAAGCAAAATAACCATTCATAAAACAACAAGCAAGTGGATAGTAATTCTAGAATTCATAAGCATAACCTATCAAACAATTCAAGATAAGCAAAATCTATCATGATTTTCTGAACTATAACTCATAATTTTTGGCCATTATTAGTCGATTCGGCCCGTTGGCAAATAATTCAACAGAGGCCAAAATTCACAATTTTTTGAGCTATATCCCACTGTTTATGACCATATTTAGTCATTTTGACCAATCGACTTATAATTACATGGAGGCCAAATCTCACAAATTCGTGAGCTATAACCCATGACTTTTGGCAATTTTTAGTCATTTCTATCCTTTGGCAAAAAAATTGGGAGGGCAAAATTCAAGATTTCGTGAGATATAACTCACGATTCCTTGTCATTTTTAATCATTTTGATCCATTGATAAATAATTTTGTGGAGGCTGAAATTAACAATTTCGTGAGCTACCCACGATTTTTCACCATTTTAACCATTTTAACTTGATGGAAAATATATATGGGAGGCCAAAATTTATAATTTTGTGAGCTAAAGCTCATAAATTTTTGTCATTTTAGTCGTTTTGACCGTTGGCAAATAATTACGCAGACTAAAATTGTGGATTTTATGAGCTATAACCCATAATGTATATCCATTTATACCCATTGGAAATAATTTTGCACATGCCAAAATTAATAGTTTTAAACTATAACTCATAATTTTGGCCATTATTAGTCATTTTGACCGTTGGCAAATAATTCAACAGAGGCCAAAATTCACAATTTTTGAGCTATGACCCACCGTTTATAGCCATTTTTAGTTGTTTCGATAGGTTGGCCAATAATTTTGTGGAGGCTAAAATTCACAATTTCGTGAGCTATGATAATATTTTTGCCATTTTTAGTTGTTTTGACCGGTGGGCAAATACTTATCTGAGAGGCTAAAATTCACAATTTCGTGAGCTATAACCCATGATTTTTGGCCATTTTTAGTTATTTTCTAACAATTGGCAAATAATTCAACAGGGCCAAAATTAATAGTTTTGTGCACTATAACTCACAATTTTGCCCATTTTAGCCATTTTGACCTATTGGCAAATAATTTCTTAAAGGCAAATAACCCGAATTGTTGCCATTTTTAATAATTTCCACCAGTTGGCAAAAAATTTGCTGAGGCCGAAATTCGCAATTTTTTGAGCCATAGCCCATGATTTTCAACCATTTTTAGTGTTTTCTACCTTTTGGCAAATAATTTTGTGGAGGCTAAAATTCATGATTTCATGAGCTATAACCCACAATGTATGGCCATTTTTAGTCATTTCAACCGGTTGGCAAATAATTTTGTGGAGGCTAAAATTCACGATTTCATGAGCTATAATCATTTTGACCCATTAATAAACAATAACGTCGAGGTCAAAATTCACAATTTCGTGAGCTATGACCGATAATGTTTGACTATTTTTCATCAATTCAACTACTTGGCAAATAATTTATTAGAACCAAATAACCCAAAATTTTGGCCATTTTTAGTTATTTTCTAACAATTGGCAAATAATTTTGTTGAAACCAAAATTCACGATTTAAGTGAGGTATAGCCCATGATTTTTATCCATTTTAGTGTTTTCAACATGCCGAAAAAATTTTGCAAAGGCAAAATTCATGATTTTGTGAGCTATAACCCATGATTTTTGGTCATTTTAGTCATTTTAACTTGTTAGAGGCCAAAACTCATGATTTTGTGAGCATACCACCGCGATTTTTGGCCATTTTTTATCATTACTACCCATTGGCTAATAAATCCTTGGAGGCAAATAATCCATGATTTTTGGCCATTTTAGTTATTTCTATTATTAGTTGGCAAATAATTTTGCTAAAGCTAAAATTCATGATTTTGTGAGCTAGAGAGGTGTTTGGGAAGGCTTATTTTTGGAAGCTTATAAGTTATCTTTGGCTTTGGCTTTTGTCTTTTTGATAAAAATACAATAAAATTATTTGAGTAGAATAGTAATTTGCTTGGTCAAACCTAATTTTTAAGTGAGCTTATAAGCTAGTTTTTCAAATCTTTGGGTATACTAATTTTTAAAATGGGACTTATAAGCTAACTTATTTGACATTTTATCAAGCAGGTAAAATAAAAGAAACTAGCTTAAAAGCTAGTTTGACTAAAAAATAAGCCTCCCCAAACACCCTCAAAGTCAAAATTTTTAGCCATTTTAGTATTTTCGATTTGTTGGCAAATAATTTTACGTAGGGCAAAATTCACGCTTTTGTGAGCTTTAACCAATGACTTTTGACCATTTTAATTATTTTAACTTGCTAAAAAATAATTTTGGGGAGGCAAAAATTCACAATTTCATGAGTTATAACTCACATTTTTGCCATTTTAGTCATTTTGACCATGGCTAATTACGCCGAGGATAAAATTCACGATTTCATGAGCTATAACCCATAATTTTTTCTATTTATAGTCATTTCTACCCAATGGCAAATAAATTTGTCGTGCCAAAATTCACAATTTTATGAAAAATAAATCATGATTTCTTGAGATATAACCCATGATTTTTGGGCTATTATTAGTCATTTCTACCTGTTCTTGTGGTGGCTAAAATTCAAGAAAATGTGAACTATAACTCATGATTTTAGCCATTTTTAGTCGTTTCGACCCGTTGGCAAATAACAGAAGCCAAAGTTCATGATTTTTTGAGCTATAACCCACCGTTTATGCCCATTTTTATTTATTTCGAGCCGTTGATAAATAATTATATGGAGGCCAAAATTCACAATTTCTTGTGTCAGAACCCATGATTTTTGACCATTTTAGTCATTTTAACTTGTTAGAAAATAAGTTTGGGGAGGCAAAATTCACAATTTCGAGTTATAACTCACGATTTTTGCCATTTTAGTCATTTTGACCCGTTGGCTAATTACGCGGAGGATAAAATTCACGATTTCATGAGCTATAACCCATAATTTTTTCTATTTATAGTCATTTCTACCCGTTGGCAAATAATTTCGTCAGGCCAAAATTCACAATTTTATGAAAAATAAATCATGATTTCTTGAGCTATAACCTATGATTTTTGGCCATTATTAGTCATTTCTACTGTTCTTGTGGTGGCTAAAATTCAAGAAAATGTGAACTATAACTCATGATTTTAGCCATTTTTAGTCGTTCGACCCGTTGGCAAATAATGAAGCCAAAGTTCATGATTTTTGAGCTATAACCCACCGTTTATGCCCATTTTTATTTATTTCGAGCCGTTGATAAATAATTATATGGAGGCCAAAATTCACAATTTCTTGTGTCAGAACCCATGATTTTTGACCATTTTAGTCATTTTAACTTGTTAGAAAATAAGTTGGGGAGGCAAAATTCACAATTTCAGGAGTTATAACTCACATTTTTGCCATTTTAGTCATTTTGACCATGGCTAATTACGCCGAGGATAAAATTCACGATTTCATGAGCTATAACCCATAATTTTTTCTATTTATAGTCATTTCTACCCGCTTGGCAAATAATTTCGTCCTACCAAAATTCACAATTTTATGAAAAATAAATCATGATTTCTTGAGCTATAACCTATGATTTTTGGCCATTTTAGTCATTTCTCCCTATTGGCAAATAATTTTATGAGGCCAAAACACACGATTTTGTGAACTATAACTCATAATTTTGGCCATTTTATTGTTTCAACCCTTTGGCAAATAATTCAACTAAGGCCAAAATTCACGAGTTTTGAGCTATAACCCACTGCTTATGACAATTTATAGTCGTTTCAACTAGTTGGCATATAATTACACGGTGGTAAAATTCACGATTTTATGAGCTATACCTCATGATTTTTGGCCATTTTAGTCATTTCTACTTGTTGGCAAAAATTTTGGGTAGGTCAAAATTCGATTTTGTGAGCTATAAATCACAATTCTTTGCCATTTTAATAATTTTGGTTCATTGGCAAACAATTTGGCAAACGTTGAAATTAATAATTTCGTGAGCTATAACTTATGATTTTTTGCAATTTTTAGTGTTCTCGACCTGTTGGCAAATATTTTTGCGAAGGGCAACTTCGTGAGCTATAGCCCATGATTTTTGGCCATCTTAGTTGTTTTAACCTGACGTAAAATAATTTTGGGGAGGCTAAAATTCATAATTTCATGAGCTAACTCATGATTTTTGCCATTTTTGTCGTTTTGACCCGTTGGCAAATAATTACCGTAGGCAAATAATTCTTGTGAACTATAACTCACAATTTTTATTTATTTTTAGCTGATTCGACACGTTGGCAAATAATTCAACGGAGGCCAAAAATCACCATTTTTTGAGCTATATCCCACCACATGTGGCCATTTTTAGACATTTCGACTCGTTGGCAAATAATTACGCGGAGGCCAAAATTAACAATTTTAGGAGCTATAGTCCATGATTTTTGCCATTTTAGTCATTTCTACTTGTTGGCAAAAATTTTGGGTAGGTCAAAATTCACGATTTATTGAAGTATAACTCATGATTTTTGTCCATTTTTAGTTGTTTCGACCCTTTGGCAAATTATTCAATGGAGGCCAAAATTCACGATTTTTTGAGCTATATCTGATAGCTCATGGGCATTTTTAGTCATTTCAACCAGTTAGGAAATAATTACGTAGAAGCCAAAATTCATGATTTAAATCGGCTACTACTCATGATTTCTTGGTTATTTTAGTCATTTCTACGCTGTCAAGAAATAATCTTGTGGTGGCCAAACTTCAATATTTTGTGAACTACAGCTCACGATTTTTGGCTATTTTTAGTCATTTCGACCCATTGGCAAATAATTTAACGGAGGCCAAAATTCATGATTTTTTGAGCTATAACCCACCATTTATGGCGATTTTTATTCATTTTGACCCGTTGGGAAATTATCTAGTGGAGGCCAAAAATTCACAATTTCTAGAGCAATAACCCATGATTTTAAGCCATTTTTACTCATTTCTACTCGTTGGCAAATAATTTTGCGGAGGCCAAATTCTTGATTTTGTAAACTATATAACTCATGATTTTTTGCCATTATTAGTCGTTTCGACCCATAGGCAAATAATTCAACAGAGGCTAAAATTCATGATTTTTGGAGCTATAACCCATGGTTTATGACCATTTTTAGTCATTTTGACCAATTAGCATATAACTAAATGGAGGCCAAAATGCACGATTTCATGAGCTATAACCCCGACTTTTAGCTATTTTTATTCATTTCTACCCTTTGGCAAATATTTTTTTTGGGGGGGGGGGACAAATTCACAATTTCGTGAGCTATAACCCATGATTCTTTGCCAGTTTGAATCGTTTTTATCCATTGGCAAACAATTTCGCGACGCTAAAATTAACAATTTCATGGGCTATAACCCATGATTTTTGGCCATTTTTAGTATTTTTGACCCATTGGCAAATTATTTTGCGTAGGGAAAGATTCATGATTTCGTGAGCTATAACCCATGATTTTTGGCCATTTTAGTATTTTTGACCCATTGGCAAATAATTTTGCGGAGGCCAAAATTCATGATTTCGTGAGCTATAACCCATGATTTTTGCCATTTTTGTCGTTTTGACCCGTTGGCAAATAATTATGCGGAGGATAAAATTCATGATTTAAGTGAGCTATAGCACATAATATTTGGCCATTTATAGTTATTTATACCTATTGGGAAATATTTTTGCGGAGGCTAAATTAATAGTTTGGTGAACTATAACTCACGATTTTTGTCTATTTTTAGCCGTTTCAAGCCGTTGGGAAATAATTAAGTAGAGGCTAAAATTCATGATTTTTTAGGTATAACCCACAGTTTATAGCTATTTTTAGTTGTTTCAACCGGTTGATAAATAATTTTGCAGAGGACAAAATTCACGATTTCGTGAGCAATAACACGATTTTTTGCCATTTTTAGTTGCTTTGACCGGTTGGCAAATACTTACGCGGAGGCCAAAATTCACAATTTTGTGAGGTATAACCCACTATCGCTGGCCATTTTTAGTCATATCGACCCGTTGGTATGTAATTTCATTGAGGCAAAACTTCACAATTCTGTGAGCCCACGATTTTTGTCTATTCTTAGTCATTTTCACCAGTTGGTAAGTAATTTCTTGGAGGAAAATAACCCACAATTTTTGGCTATTTTTAGTAATTTCTACCTGTTGGAAAATAATTTTGCTGAGGCCAATTTCACGATTTTGTAAGCTATAGTTCATGATTTTTAGCCATTATTAGTGCTTTTCGACCTCTTGGTAAATAATTTTACGGAGGCCAAAATTCATGATTTTGTGAGCTGTAACCCCATGATTTTTAGCCATTTTTAGTCATTTTAACCTGTGTGCAATTAATTTTGGGGAGGCCAAAATTCTCAATTTCTAGCCATTTTAGTCATTTTAACTTTGTGTGCAATTAATTTTGGGAGGCCAAAATTCTCAATTTCTAGCCATTTTAGTCATTTTGACCAATTAGCATATAACTAAATGGAGGCCAAAATTAATTTCATGAGCTATAACCCATGATTTTTAGCTATTTTAGTGTTTTCGACCCATTGGTAAATAATTATGTGGAGGCCAAAATCACAATTTCGTGAGCTATAACCCATGATTTTTGCCATTTTTATCATTTCACCCATTGGTAAATAATTATGCGGAGGCCAAAATCACAATTTCGTGAGCTATAAGCTATAATTTTGTGCCATTTATAGTCATTTTTACCCGTTGGCAAATAATCTTACGAAAGCTGAAATTCATAATTTTGTGAACTATAACTCACAATATTTGTTTATTTTTAGCCAATTCGACCCCTTGGCAATTAATTCAACGAAGGCCAAAAATCACCATTTTTTGAGCTATATCCTACCACTTATGGCCATTTTCAGTCAATTCGACTCGTCGGCAAATAATTATGCGGAGGCCAAATTTAACAACTTTAGGAGCTATTGCCCATGATTTTTTTCCATTTATAGTAGTTTCTACCTGTTGGGAAATAATTTTGTAGAGGCTAAAATTAACGATTTTGTGAACTATAACTCATGATTTTTGTCCATTTTAGCCATTTCGATCCGTTGGCAAATAATTCAAGGAAGGCCAATATTCACGATGTTTTGAGCTATATCCCATCGCTCATGGCCATTTTTCATTACAACCAGTTAGCAAATAATTACGCAGAAACCAAAATTCATGATTTTGTCAGCTACTACTCATGATTTCTTGGTTATTTTTAGTCATTTCTATCCGTTGGTAAATAATCTTGTGGTGGCCAAAATTCAATATTTTGTGAACTATAACTCATGATTTTTGCCCATTTTTAGTCATTTTGACCAATTGGCATATAACTAAATGGAGGCCAAAATTCATGATTTTTGAGCTATAACCCATGGTTTATGACCATTTTAGTCATTTCATCCATTGGCAAATAATTTAATGGAGGCCAAAATTCATGATTTTGTCGGCTACTACTCATGATTTCTTGGTTATTTTTAGTCATTTCTATCCGTTGGTAAATAATCTTGTGGTGGCCAAAATTCAATATTTTGTGAACTATAACTCATGATTTTTGCCCATTTTTAGTCATTTCAGTCCATTGGCAAATAATTTAATGGAGGCCAAAATTCATGATTTTTTGAGCTTAACCCACCATTTGTGGCCATTTTTATTCGTTTTGACCCGTTGGCAAATTATTAAGCGGAGGCCAAAATTCACAATTTCTTGAGTCATAAACAATGGTTTTTGGCCATTTTTACTCATTTCTACTCGTTGGCAAATAATTTTGCGGATGCCAAAACTCATGATTTGTAAACTATACTTGCGAATTTGGCCATTATTAGTCGTTTCGACCCATTGGCAAATAATTTAACGGAGGCTAAAATTCATGATTTTTTGAGCTATAACCCGTGATTTATGACCATTTTTAGTCATTTTGACCAATTGGCATATAACTAAATGGAGGCCAAAATGCACGATTTCATGAGCTATAACGTCGACTTTTAGCCATTTTAGTCATTTCTACCCAGCGGCAAATAATTTTGGGGATGACAAATTCACCATTTCGTGAGCTATAACTCATGATTCTTTGCTATTTTAATAGTTTTATCCATTGGTAATAATTTTGTGGAGCCAAAATTAACAATTTCGAGCTATAACACATGATTTTTGGCCATTTTAGTGTTTTGTCCCATTGACAAAATATTTTATGCAGAGAAAATTCATGATTTCATGAGCTATAGCCCATGATTTTTACCCAATTTAGTTGTTTTAACTTGTTGGAAAATAATTTTGGGAGGCCAAAATTCATAGTTTCGTGAGCAATAACTCACAATTTTTGTTATTTTTAGTCGCTTTTGACCCTCACAAATAATTATGCGGAGGGTAAAATTCATGATTTTGTGAGCTATAGCCTATATTTTTGGTCATTTATAGTTATTTCTACCCATTGGGAAATATTTTTGCCAAGGCTAAAATTAATAATTTTGTGAACTATAACTCATAAATTTTGTCTATTTTAGCCGCTTCAAGCCATTGGGAAATAATTAAATAGAGGCCAAAATTCATGATTTTTGAGCTATAACCCACCATTTATAGCCATTTTAGTTATTTCAACCGGTTCAAGAAATAATTTTGCGAGGACAAATTCACGATTTGAGCTATAACACCTAATATTTTGTCATTTTAGTTGTTTTGACCATTTGGCAAATTCTTACGTGGAGGCTAAAATTCACTATTTTGTGAGGTATAACCCACCATTTTTGATCATTTTAGTCTTTTCAACTTGGCAAATAAATTCATTGAGGCAAAACTTCACAATTTTGTGAGCTATAACCTATGATTTTGTCTATTCTTAGTCATTTCAACCAGTTGGCAAATAATTTCTTGGAGGTAAATAATCCATGATTTTTGGCTATTTTAGTAATTTCTACTGTTGGAAAATAATTTTTCTTAGGCCAAAATTCATGATTTTGTAAGCTATAGCCCATGTTTTTAGCCATTATTAGTGTTTTCTACTGTTGGTCAATAATTTTGTGGATGCCAAATTTCATGATTTCGTGAGCGTTAACCCATAATTTTTAGTCATTTCTAATAATTTTAACTTTGGGCAATTAATTTTGGGAGGCCAAAATTTACTTCGTGAGTTGAACCCATGTTTTTTATCATTTTTAGTCATTTTAATCGCAGATAATTAATTTTAGAGAGGTCAAAATTCATGATTTCGTGAGCTATAATTATGGCTATTTTTAGTTATTTTAACCTATTGGTAAATAATTTTGGGGAGTTCAAAATTCATGATTTCGTGAGCTATAACTCATAACTTTTTGCCATTTTTAATCATTTGGACCTATTGGCAAACAATTTCATGGAGGCCAAAATTCACAGTTTTATGAGCTATAACCCATGATTTTTTACCCTTTTTTTATCGCTTCAACTAGTTGGCAAATAAATTCTTTGAGGAAAATAACTAGTAATTTTTGGCCATTTTTCGTTATTGTCTACCTATTAGCAAATAATTTTGCTGAGGCCAAAATTCAATATTTCGTGAGCTATAACCCACGGTTTTAGCCATTTTTGTGTTTTCATCCCGCTATAAATAATTTTGAGGAGGGTAAAATTCATGATTTTGTGAGCTATAACCCATAATTTTTGGTCATTTTAGTCATTTTAACCCATTGTAAAATAATCTTGGTAGGCTAAAATTCACAATTTTTTAGTTATAACTCATTATCTTTTGCCATTTTAGTTGTTTTGACCATATAAATAATGATGCCGCTCAAATTCACGATTTTGTGAGCCATAACCCATAATTTTTGCCATTTATAGTCATTTCCACATGTTGGCATAATTTTACTTGGGCCAAAATTCACGGTTTTGTGAACCATAACTCACGATTGTTGTCGATTTTAGCCATTTCAACCCATTGGAAATTAATTCAACGGAGGCTAAAATTCACAATTTTTGAGCTATATCGGTCGCTCGTGGCCATTTTTGTTGTTGGCAAATAGTTTTGGTCAAATGTTGGTAAATGTTAAAGTGACTAAAATGGCTAAAAATCGGGTTATAGATAAGGAAATCATGAATTTTTCCCATCGTAAAATTATTTACTAACGGTCGAAAACACTAAAAATGGCTAAAATTCATGGGTAGCTCACTAAATTGTGAATTTTGTCCACGCCAAAATCATTTGGTCAAGTAGAAATAACTAAAATGGCCAAAAATCGTGGGTTATTTGCCTCCAATAAATTATTTAACAACTGGTTGAACCAACTATAAATAGCAAAAATCGTGGGTTATAGCTTACAAGACTGCGGAACTTTTGCCACAACGAAATTAATTGAATGGGTCGAAATGACTAAAATAAAAATAGTGTGTTATAGCTCACAAAATCGAATTTGGCCTCACAGAATATTTGCCAACAGATCAAAACAACCAAAATGGCAAAAAAAAGTTATAGTTTTAACAAATAAAATTTTGGCCCAATTATTTATCAATTGGTCCAAATGACTAAAAATGGTAAATCGTGTGTTATAGCTCACAAAATCATGAATTTTGAATACCCTAAAATGATTTCCCAACGGAAGAAATGACTAAAAATGGCCTTGCTCCAGCAACTATTTGCCAACTACTTGAAACAATTAAAATTGGCTATAAACGATTGGTCGTAGCTCAAAAATCGTGAATATTTACTGTTGAATATTTTGCCAACTGTCGAAACGACTAAAATGGCCAAAAATCATGAGTTATAGTTCACAAAATCTTGAATTCTAGCATTTATTTGTCAATCGGTAGAAATGACTAAAAATGGCAAAATTGTGGGTTATAGCTCGCAAAATCGCGGAATTTTAGCCGATGCATTATTTGCTAACTAGTCAAAATGACTAAAAATGGCCATAAATGAGTTATAGCTCAAAATTTCACAATTTTGGCCTACCCAATGATTAAAACAACTAAAATGGCCAAAAAAAGTGGGTCATTGCTCACAAAATCGAGAATTTTGCCCTCCACAAAATGTTTTACCATTGGGTCATAAACACTAAAAATAGCTAAAATCATGGTCTATAGCTCATAAAATCATGAATTTTAGCCTTAGCGAAATTATTTTGTGAGCTGCAGCTCACGATTTTTTACCATTTTTAATCATTTTGATTCATTGGCAAACAATTACGCAGAGGCTAAAATTCACAATTTTGTGAACTATAACCTATAATTTTTGGCCATTTTTCGTCATTTTGACCTCTTGGAAAATAGTTTCTTCGAGGCAAATAACCCAAGAGTTTAGGTCATTTTTAGTTATTTCTACCTATTGCCAAATAATTTTGTTCAGGCCAAAATTCACAATTTCGTGAGCTATAGGCCATGATTTTTAGCCACTTTTAGTGTTTTTCGACTGCTTAAATTTGCTTGGAAAATTCACAATTTCGTGAGCTATAACCCACAAATTTTGGCCATTTTAGTTGTTTCTACGTTGTTGGGTGGTCAAAATTTATGATTTTGTGAGCTATAACTCATAATTGCTTATAATATTTAGTTGTTTCGACATATTGGCAAATAATTAATTGCTAAAATTCACGATTTCATGAGCTATAACATGATTTCTTGTCATTTTAGTTGTTTTGACCTGTTGGCAAATATTTACGTAGAGGCAAAGTTCATGACTTTGTGGGCTATAACCCACTATTTTTGGGTTTTTATTTTCATTGCAAGTAACTAATTTCTTGAGGTAAAATTCATAATTTTCAGCTATAACCAATGATTTTGGGCTCTTTATAGTTATTTCAACTAGTTGGCAAATAATTTTCTTTGAGGCAAATAACCCACGATTTTTGGTCTTTTTAGTTATCCCAGAGCCAAATGATTTTGCTAAAGACAAAATTCACGATTTTGTGAGCTATAGCTTCCAATTTTTAGCCATTTTAATGTTTTTCACTCATTGGTAAATAATTTTGTAGAGGCCAAAATTCACATTTTTCTAAGATATAACCCATGATTTTTAGCCATTTTATTAATTTTAACCTATTGGCAAATAATTTTGTAGAGGTCAAAATTCATGATTGTGTGAGTTATAACTCATAATTTTGTACCATTTTTATCGTTTCGACCCATTGACAAACAATTATGGTAGTCGAAATTCACAATTTCTTGAGCTATAACCCACGATTTTTGGCCATGTTTTGTCATCTCAACCAGGCAAATAATTTCTTGTAGGCAAATAACCCAAAAGTTTTGCCCATTATAAGTTATTTTCTACATGTTGGGAAATAGTTTTGCTTGAGAACAAAATTCACGATTTCTGAGCTATAACCCATGATTTTTTGAGCGATTTTAGTCATTTCTATCCGATAGCAAATAATTTTATGGAGGCCAAAATTCATGATTTTGTGAATAATAACTCACGATTAATGGCCATTTTACTCGTTTTGATCAATTAGCAAATAATTCAACAGGCCAAAGTTCGTGATTTTTGAGCTATAATCCACGCTTTATGGCCATTTTAGTCATTTTGATGAGTTGGCAAATAATTATGCGGGCCAAAATTCACAATTTTGTGAGCTATAACCAATGACTTTTGATTTATTTTTAGTCATTTCTAACCCATGACAAATAATTTAGTGAAGGTCAAAGTTCATGATTTCATGAGCTATAACTCATGACTTTAACCATTTTTAACCATTTCAACCCATTGGCAAACAATTTTGCAAAGGCCAAAATACACAATTTTATGAGCTATAACCCACGATTTTTACCCTTTTGTCGCCTTGACTAGTTGGCAAATATTTCCTGGGCCAATAACCCACGATTTTTGGCCGCTTTAGTTATTTCCACATGTTGACAAATAATTTTGCTGAGGCCAATATTCACGATTTTGTGAGCTATTACCCACGATTTTTGGTCATTTTAGTTATTTTAACCTATTGGAAAATAATTTTGGGGCAGCAAAAACTCACGATTTCGTGAGTTATAACTCATAAATTTTTACCATTTTTAGTAGTTTCGACCAGATGGCAAATAAGTACAGGGACAAAATTCACTATTTTGTGAGATAAAATTCACAAATTTTGGCTAATTATACTCATTTCTAGCTATTGGCAAAAATTTTACAAAGGCCTAAAATCGGATTTCTGAGCTATAACCCATGATTTTTGGCCGTTTAGTCATTTCTCACCGTTAGCAAATAATTTTTAAGGCGCATAATTCACGATTTTGTGAACTTTTACTCACAATTTTGGCCATTTTAGTCATTTCGATTCATTGGCAAATAATTCAATGGAGGCCAAAATTCATGATTTTTGAGCTATAACCTCCATGGTTTATGGTCATTTCGATCGGGCTATAACAATTACGCTGAGGCTAAAATTCACTATTTTATGGGCTATGACCCATGATTTTTGGCCATTTTAGTCATTTCTACTCGTTGGCAAATAATTTTGGGAAGGTCCAAATTCATGTTGTCATGAGCTATAACTCACATTTTTGCCATTTTGGCCACTTTTAGTTATTTCGACGTATTGGGAGTAATTTTGTTGAGGCCAAAATTCACATTTCATGAGCTATAGCCCACAATTGTTAGTCATTTTAGTGTTTACAACCGTTAATAAAATTTTGCGGAGTCCCAAATTCACGCTTCCGGAGCTAAAACAAAGATTTTGGCTATTTTTGCCGTTTCAACCTATTGGTAAATAATTTGTAGGAGGTCGAAATTCACAAGTTTGTAAGTTATAACTCATGAAGTTTCCATTATCAAATTACGAAGCCAAAATTCACAATTTTGTGAGCTATAACCCACGATTTTTGTCCATTTTAGTCATTTCAACTAGTTAGCAAATAGTTTTGAGGAGGCCAAAATCATGTTTTATGAGTCAGAACCCATGATTTATGGTTATTTTAGTAATTTCGACTAGTTGGCAATTAATTTCACAGGCCAAAATTAATGATTTTGTGAGCTATAACCCACGATTTATGGCACATTTTGTCGGTTTTACCAGTTAGCAAATAATTTCAGGAGGCCAAAATTCATAATTTTGTGAGTCAGAACCCACATTTTTGGTCAATTCTAGATGTCGCAAATAATTTAGTGGAAGCCAAAATTCACGATTTTGTGAGTTATAACCCATGATTTTTGGTCATTTTTATTCATTTCAACTGTTGTGAATTTTTTTAGTTGGCTAAAATTCACAATTTCATGAGCTATAACTTAGAATTTTTGCTATTTTTAATCGTTTCAATCCGTTGGCAAATAATTACACGAGGCCAAAATTCATGATTTCATAAGCTCTAACCCATGATTTATGGTCATTTTCGTCATTTTGACCCGGTTGGCAAAAGTTTTGTGGAGGCTAAAATTAAGGATTTGATGAGCTATAGCCCATGATTATTGGCCATTTTTATTGCCTCAACGTGTTGGCAAATAATTTTCGAGGCTAAAATTTATGATTCGTTACTCACGATTCATGGCCCTTTTAGTCATTTTGATCAGGTTGCAAATAACGCGGAGCCATAATTCACAATTTCGTTAGCTATAGTCCACGATTTGTGGCCATTTTAGTCATTTCCACCGATTGGAATATAATTTCATGGAGGCCAAAATTCACGATTTCATGAGCTATAACCCACTTTTTTATCCATTTTTAGTTGTATCAACCTATTGACAAAAAAATTGCGGAGGCCATTTTAATTGTCTAAACACATTGGCAAATAATTTTCGGGCTAAAATTTATAATTTGTTAGCCCATGATTTATGGTCATTTTCAGTCATTTTGACCGCTTGACAAATAATTTCACCGAGGTCAAAATTCATGATTGTTGTGGACTATAACCCACAATTTTTATAATTTTTAGTTATATTGACTACTTGGTGAATAATTTTATGAGTCTAAAATTCATGATTTCGTGTGTAATAACCCATGATTTATGCCCATTTTAGTTGTTTTGACCGGTTGGCAAATAATTATGGAGGGTAAAATTCATGATTTTGTGAGCTATAGCCTATATTTTTGGTCATTTATAGTTATTTCTACCCATTGGGAAATATTTTTGCCAAGGCTAAAATTAATAATTTTGTGAACTATAACTCATAAATTTTGTCTATTTTAGCCGTTTCAAGCCATTGGGAAATAATTAAATAGAGGCCAAAATTCATGATTTTTGAGCTATAACCCACCATTTATAGCCATTTTAGTTATTTCAACCGGTTCAAATAATTTTAGAGGGACAAATTCGATTTAAGTGAGCTATAACACGAATATTTTGTCATTTTAGTTGTTTTGACCATTTGGCAAATTCTTACGTGGAGGCTAAAATTCACTATTTTGTGAGGTATAACCCACCATTTTTGATCATTTTAGTCTTTTCGGCCGTTGGCAAATAAATTCATTGAGGCAAAACTTCACAATTTTGTGAGCTATAACCTATGATTTTGTCTATTCTTAGTCATTTCAACCAGTTGGCAAATAATTTCTTGGAGGTAAATAATCCATGATTTTTGGCTATTTTAGTAATTTCTACTGTTGGAAAATAATTTTTCTTAGGCCAAAATTCATGATTTTGTAAGCTATAGCCCATGTTTTTAGCCATTATTAGTGTTTTCTACTGTTGGTCAATAATTTTGTGGATGCCAAATTTCATGATTTCGTGAGCGTTAACCCATAATTTTTAGTCATTTCTAATAATTTTAACTTGTGGGCAATTAATTTTGGGAGGCCAAAATTTACGATTTCGTGAGCTATACTCATGATTTTTGCCATTTTCAGTCATTTTACCGTTAGCAAATATTTTATAAGGCAAAAGTTCACAATTTTATGAGTTATAGCCCATAATTTTAGCCATTTTTGTCATTTTGGCTAGTTGGCAATAAATTTTGGAGGCAAAAACCCATGATTTTTGCCCATTTTACTTATTTCAATCTGCTCAAGAATATTTCTTTGAGGCCAAAATTCATGATTCCACGAGTAATAGCCCATGATTTTGACCATTTTTAATGTTTTCATCCTGTTGGTAAATAATTTTGCAGAGCTCAAAATTCCCGATTTCGTGAGCTATTACTCACGATCTTTTACCATTTTTAGTCATTTTAACCTATTGGCAGATAAATTTCGGGAGGTCAAAATTCATGATTTCGTGAGCTATTACTCACGATCTTTTGCCTTTATAATTAGTTCGGCCCATTAGCAAACAATTACGTGGAGGCCAAAATTCACAATTTCATGATCTATAACTAACAATTTTTGGCCATTATTTTATCGTTTCTATCAGTTGGTATATAATTTTTTGAAGGCAAATAACCCACGATTTTTGTCATTTTTTATTATTTCTTCTTGTTGGAAAATAATTTTACTAAGGCCAAAATTCACGATTTCATTAGTCAGAGCCGATAATTTTAGCATTTTAGTGCTTTTGACCCGCTGGCAAATAATTTTATGGAGGGGAAAATTCATGATTTTGTGAACTATAACCCATAATTTTGGCCATTTTAGTCATTTTAACCTCTTCAAAAATAGTTTTGGGAAGCCAAAATTCACTATTTCATGAGCTATAAGTCACTACTTTTATCATTTTAAGCATTTTGACCCGCTTGGCAAATAATTACGCTGGAGGCAAAATTTACAATTTTGTCGGCTATAACCCACTATGTTTTGCCATTTTTAGTTATTTCCACCTGCTATAGATAATTTTATGAGGCTAAAATTACAATTTCATGAGCTATAATCAATGATTTGGCCATTTTAGTCCTTCTAACCTGGCAAATAATTTTAGGGAGGAAAATTAAGATTTGTGAGTTATAACTATTGATTTTTGCCATTTTAATCATTTGGACCTATTGGCAAACAATTTCATGGAGGCCAAAATTCACGGTTTATGAGCTATAACCCATGATTTTTACCCTTTTTTATCGCCAACTAGTTGGCAAATAAATTCTTTGAGGAAAATAACTAGTAATTTTTGGCCATTTTTAGTTATTGTCTACCTATTAGCAAATAATTTTCTTGAGGCCAAAATTAATGAAATTGTGATCAATAGCCCACAATTTTTAGCCATTTATAATTGTCTCGTGATTTGGCAAATAATTATCGAGAGGCTAAAATTTACAATTTTGTTAGCCCATGATTTGTAGCCATTTTTGGTCATTTCAACCAGTTGGTAATTTCATAGACATCAAAATTCACAATTTTGTGAGCTATATCCTAAGAATTTTAGCCACTTTTATTGTGTTTGACCCGCTGGCAAATAATTTTGTAGAGGCTAAAAGTCACGATTTTTGAGATATAACCCATTGTTTGTGGCCATTTTTCCTCATTTTGACCGGTTGTTAAATAATTTTGTAGAGGACAAAATTCATAATTGAGCTATAATCCATGAATTTGGCCATTATTAGTCATTTTAACCTAGCAAATAATTTTGGGAGGCCAAAATTCACAATTTCGTGAGCTATAACTCATGATTTTTGCCAGTCTTAGACAAGTTAATTCGTTGGCAAATAATTCACATTTTTAGTCATTTTGACCAGTTGGCAAATAATTTCATGGAGGCCAAAATTGATGATTTTGTATTTCGGAGGCCAAAATCCGTGATTTTGTGGGCCATAACCCTCAATTTTGGCCATTTTAGTTGTTTTAAACTTTGGCAAATAATTTTGGGGAGGCCAAAACTCTAAATTTCATGAGCTATAACTCATTCTTATTTTGCCATTTTCTGTCATTTTACCCGTAGCAAATAATTTCATGGATGTAAAATTCACAATTTTGTGAGCTATAATACATGATTTTTAGCCGCTTTTAGTCGTTAAGACCAGTTGGCAAATAATTACTTGAAGGCAAATAACTAATGATTTTTGGCCATTATTAGTTATTTCGACCGCTAGTGTGCTATATCCCAATATTTTTAGCCATTTTATTGTTTTCGACCCTTTGGAAAATAATTTTACGTAGGGTAAAATTGACAATTTCGTGAGCTATAACCCGTGATTTTTGGCCATTTTACTCATTTTAACCGTTGGAAAGTAATCGGGAGGCCAAAATTCATGATTTTGTGAGCTAACTCATGTTTTTGCCATTTTTAGTCGTTTTGACCGTGGCAAATAATTATGCGGAGGGTAAAATTCATGATTTTGTGAGCTATAGCCTATATTTTTGGTCATTTATAGTTATTTCTACCCATTGGGAAATATTTTTGCCAAGGCTAAAATTAATAATTTTGTGAACTATAACTCATAAATTTTGTCTATTTTAGCCGTTTCAAGCCATTGGGAAATAATTAAATAGAGGCCAAAATTCATGATTTTTGAGCTATAACCCACCATTTATAGCCATTTTAGTTATTTCAACCGGTTCAAATAATTTTGCGAGAGGACAAATTCACGATTTAGTGAGCTATAACACGAATATTTTGTCATTTTAGTTGTTTTGACCATTTGGCAAATTCTTACGTGGAGGCTAAAATTCACTATTTTGTGAGGTATAACCCACCATTTTTGATCATTTTAGTCTTTTAGACCGTTGGCAAATAAATTCATTGAGGCAAAACTTCACAATTTTGTGAGCTATAACCTATGATTTTGTCTATTCTTAGTCATTTCAACCAGGTTGGCAAATAATTTCTTGGAGGTAAATAATCCATGATTTTTGGCTATTTTAGTAATTTCTACTGTTGGAAAATAATTTTTCTTAGGCCAAAATTCATGATTTTGTAAGCTATAGCCCATGTTTTTAGCCATTATTAGTGTTTTCGGCACGGTCAATAATTTTGTGGATGCCAAATTTCATGATTTCGTGAGCGTTAACCCATAATTTTTAGTCATTTCTAATAATTTTAACTTGTGGGCAATTAATTTTGGGGAGGCCAAAATTTACGATTTCGTGAGCTGAACCCATGTTTTTTTTTATCATTTTTAGTCATTTTAATCTGCGTATAATTAATTTTAGAGGTCAAAATTCATGATTTCGTGAGCTATAATTATGGCTATTTTTAGTTATTTTAACCTATTGGTAAATAATTTTGGGGAGTTCAAAATTCATGATTTCGTGAGCTATAACTCATAACTTTTTGCCATTTTTAATCATTTGGACCTATTGGCAAACAATTTCATGGAGGCCAAAATTCACAGTTTTATGAGCTATAACCCATGATTTTTACCCTTTTTTATCTTCAACTAGTTGGCAAATAAATTCTTTGAGGAAAATAACTAGTAATTTTTGGCCATTTTAGTTGTTGTCTACCTATTAGCAAATAATTTTGCTGAGGCCAAAATTCAATATTTAAGTGAGCTATAACCCACGGTTTTAGCCATTTTGTGTTTTCATCCGTTGGCAAATAATTTTGAGGAGGCCAAAATTCATGATCTTGTGAGCCATAACTCAAAAATTTTTATCATTTCTAGTTGTTTTAACCCTTGCAAATAATTTCTTGGAGGCAAAAATTCACAGTTTCATGAGCTATAACCCACGATTTTTACCATTTTATACATTTCAAATAGTTGGCAAATAATTTTCTTAGAGGCAAATAACCCATGATTTTTATCATTTTAGCTATTTCGACCTATTGACAAATAGTTGTTGAGGGCTAAAATCCGCAGTGCTTAGCCCATGATTTTTAGCCATATTTAATGTTTTGTCTGTTGGTAGATAATTTTATGCAGCCAAAATTATCGTTTAAATGAGCTATAACTCATGATTTTCAGCTATTTTTAGTCATTTTAACCGTTGGAAAATAATTTTGTGGATATTAAAATTCACGATTTCGTGATCTATAACTTAAGATTTTTTATCGACGAATTGGTAAAAAATTACTTGGAGGATGAAATTCACAAATTTGTTGGCTATTATTGATGAATATTGGCAATATTTTGTCATTTCATCTTGTTAGAAAATACTTTCTTGGAGGCAAAACCCATGATTTTTGGCATTTTTATTATTTCTACCTGTTGGTAAATAATTTTTCTAAGGACAAACTTCACGGTTTCAAGAGTTAGCTCACGATTTTAAATAGTTTATAGTGCTTTGACCCATTGGAAAATAATTTTGTGGAGGGCAAATTCACGATTTCATGAGCTATAAGCCACGATTTTGGCCATTTTAGTTGTTTAACCTTTTTGATAGGAATTTAAACAATACCTAAAGTTGCAAGCATACAACTCTGAAGTTATAGTATAAACGTTATCGATCCCAAGGAAGGTGTTGTAAGAGTTAATCAAAATTGGTTCTTATGTTTTGTGTGTGACAATTAGGAGTGATAGAAGAAATGTGATGGATTGTGGAGATTAGAGAGTGGTCGGATAAAGTGCAAATAAAAATAAAATGAGAATGAGAGTGGAAAGATAAAGAGTGGTTGTGAATATGTAAAGAAAAAAACAAGTTTGAGAGGAGAAAGAATGATGAATAAAATAAAGGAAAATAAAGAAGGTGGAAGGAAACAAATTGGAAGGAAAAAGGAATGGAAATAATAAATATATGAGCAATAAAAAGAATAGTAATGACATGAAAGTAAATACATAAAGTAAAGACATGAATGTAAATCTACTGCAAAGTATTAAATGAGCAAGAAAAGAAAACAAGAAGAAAAATTTATTAGCAAAAGAGAAAATTTGCATCCCAAGTTCTAGCCTCAAGGTGAAAGCAAACCTTCATCTTGATCTTGATCTTCATCTCATCTTCATCTTCATGATCAAACAAAGAGAAGAAAAAATATGAAGAGGTGAAAATATTTTTTATTAATTGTAACAAAAGTTATAAATTTGGAAGGTCTTCTCAATTAAGAGTAACCCTCCCTCCAAATGAATTTTTACAAACTATTTCACATCCAAACCCTTCACTCTACCCCTCTATTTATACAGCAATGAAGGAGAACCCTTGGATGAAACTTGGCAACAAAGGAATCAAATCTCGCCACAACTGAATCACGGCCACCAATCGGTTGACCAATCGGTTGGCCGACCAATTGAATTCCAAAATTCTGAAAATGCGTTAGCTCCATCTCGTCGAGATAGGCGATTTTCATGTATTATATATTGAATTCGCCTTCCGGATTGGGAGATATCGCCATTTCTTTGTGGCTAATCATCTTGAACATGATTTTCACTTGATTTCTTTTCATATTGAATCCTTATTTTCTGGCTTTCAGATTGCTTAGCTTGATCCCTGCTTCAATAAAAGGTTAGAAAATAAGGAAATTTGAGTTCTTTTGAGCTTTTATTCATTAATCTTCATTAACCCACATTAAGATAAAACATATTATTAGTGGTATATTTATTTGTATAAAATAGATGATGAGGGTATAAAAATATAATAAAAATGTGATTATCAAATACCCCACACCTAAACTTTTGCTAGTCCTCTAGCAAAGAAAGAAATTGAAAGAAAAAGAAAAATCTTAACTCACTTTCACAGAATACAGTATTTAGCGATACAACAAGCCTTTAAACCCTAGGTTACCCTAGTGGACCGAGTTGTAGTCTCGTGATGGTTTTAAGTGAATATACCCACAAAATTCAGTCAACTTGCCAATTTAAAGAAGTTTATGAATAATTAATTTACTTGATATATTTTAACATTCTAATTGAAGCTAGTTATTACTCAAGAAAATATTTTTATATATAACTCCAAGGTAAATCTCTTAGAAAATATTTTCATCATAAGTATACAAAACCGAAGTTTAATATTAGAAATTTAATTTAAAAGTTTTGAAAAGAACATGCTAACTCTTTGTTTTAACAATTTTCAAGCCTTTTAATCAATTTATTTTTCAAGGACATATATACAAATATAACTATATATATATATAAAAACATTGTTAGTGTATATAAATATATTTATTTTTAAACTCTTTATTCCTTAGTGATTTTGTTCTTCTTAATCGGCTTTCTAAGTGACCATTTAACGAGTTTTGGGCCAATGGATCCCAACCCATTGGGCTTAGGTCATTAAGCATAGAAATACTCCTTGGCTTAATTATTCGGTCAACTTAGGCTTAGTAAGATTGAGCCACCTTGGATTTTAAGAGAATTTTAATTGGTGCCCATTTTTCAGCACTCTTCTTTTGTAAAGTTAGTTTTCTTTTTTTTATAATATATATATATGTGTATAAGTATATATATCCAGAAAAGTATTTAGATCAAGACAACTTGAAGAATTATTTTCAACTCTAAGCTAGGCATGCAAAATTTCATTACTTTAATTAAAAGTCTAAGTTAAGACTTAAGTAAAGTATGCTACTTTGAAAGTCATTTCTTAAGAAATTTATTTAGAGTTATCATAAAAGGTGAACTTGAGTATAAAACTAACTAAGTATTACAAAATTTAAAATTTATCAAATAGATCAATTATTAATCAACTCTATTAAGTTGGCAAGTGACAATATTTCTATGAAATAAAAAAATGACATAAAAGAAAAGAAAAGAAAAAATTGGTAAGATAAAAAGGAAAAATGACTAAGATAAAGTGGAAAATTAACAAGTCCCCATCCCCACACCTAAATTTTGCATTATTCTCAATGCAAACTCTATGATGCACAAAGTAAAGCGATAAGAATTGAAGCATTTACCTTTGTTTGGTTGATAATAAAACTGCAATTACCTTTTGTATGAGGAGGATGAAGTCAAAATTTCTTCTTCATTTTTTTCACTTTTTCTTTTTTTTCATATATATCTCTCTCTCTCTTTTTTTTTTTCAAAAAACAAGAAATTCTCAAATGAGAGAAGAGTAAATTTTTATTATTATTATGAGACAAAAATAGAGATGTAGAATGAATGATTAAACATGAAAAGCTCATATTCTACATCAAATCCCATTTATTGTGAAAATTCTACCCCGGATTTTAAAAAATCGAAAATAATATAATCAACGATGTGCTTAAATTCTGAACATTCCAAGGGTTTCAATGATTTTTGCAAAGAATAAAAGGTAGGTATCGATGGTGTTATGCATTTTAAATTCTCGATTGAACTTAGATTCCTTATTGAAAAGTTTGACCTATCACAACCAATTCTTCTTAAAAATTTCCTCAAGATTCATGTTTGAGGTATGAAAATTTGGTTGTTGTTTATTTTCCAAGAATCTAAGTTCATCGAAAGAGTTCTTTAAAAGTTGGGTTAAAGAAGCATGTATTTAACACAATTTTATCATTCAAAGACTCGACGATTTTTCTAATACCGCAGTTCCTCACCAAAGATTTCCTCAAAACTAGGGTCCGATTCATACTCTTCTTCTATCTCTTCAATTGAACTTTCGTGGATGTAATTTATTTCTAGAGGTTGATTATCTAGATGGTTCCTGGATTGAAAATATTGAGATCGCTAATCAAATTCCCAAAGGACGACTTCATGTGACCAGCTTTACGTTGATGAGAGCATTAGAAGTGGTTAAGAACGGTCTTCCTAAGATAACAAGTATCTGTCCTTTGGGATTGGAACGCTTCGCTTCCAGGACTATGAAATCCACAGGAAAAATAAAATCCCCAATCTTAATTAGAACATCTGCTATCTCACCTATGGAGACTTTGATAGATCTATCAGCTAACTGTAGGGTGCATCTGGTTTGTTTGAGTTCCCCGACACCTAGTTATTGGTATACCGAATATGGAAGCAAATTGACACTCGCCCCTTAAGTCTAAAAGTGCCTTATCAATGAGACTATTACCAATGACACTTGGGATGGTAGGGCAACCCGAATCCTTATGTTTCAAAGTACGGACTTTGAAAGTATATCGATATTGGCGAAGAAAGACTCTTCTTGAATATTTATTCTTCTCTTCTTAGTGCACAAATCTTTCAAAAATTGTGCATAAGAAAGGATTTGTTCAATTACATCTAAGAGAGGAATATTGACCTTAACCTGCTTGAAAGTTTCTAGGATCTTCTCCTCCTGAGGAGAGTATTTCCTTGGCCTGAGTCTATCTGGAAAGGGAGCAACTGGTGTAAATTTATTAAAATTAGGCTCAGGTTCGGGTTTAGGGTCTTGGTCATTGGAAGCGGGTGATTGCTGAATAGAGTCATCAGAAGAAGAGAGAATTTGTTCTGGCTCAAGGGTTTCACTTGGAGGCATTCTAACTTGATTATCAACTTGTTTTCCTGACCGTAGTGAATGGATTGCATTCACTTGAGCTTGGTAGGTTGAACTTGATCCTGTTCTTAGGGTTGGTCACGGGTTGACTCGAAAATATTCCTTTTCTCTCTCACTCACAAAGACTAGCTAGTTGTTCAAGTTGGGTTTCTAATCTAGCTATGGCTTGAGTGTTGGAATTGAGAATTTGTCCGGTTGATTGCATAAAGTAATTCAACGGATGTTTGAGTCAACAAGTTGGAGGTTTGTGTAGAAGCCTTAATTATAGTTTCTAAACCCTTTTCCAAAACATTGAGACGTTTATCATGATTAGAGTTTAGAGGAGAATGATTTGCATTGATGATGAGGAGACCGATTTGGATATGTCAAATTTGGTTGTTGAAAATTAGTTTGAGAACTGAAGGAACCGTATTTCCTCTAGGAAATTGTTGGGTTGAAGAGTGAGTGAAATTTTAATTTTCGAGTAGTTTCCTGGTTCCATGCAAAGTTCGGTGATTTCTCCAACCCGATTGTAGGTGGGAGAAAATGGATCATTCCGAGACATTAGAATGCGTTTATCCGTCCTAGTGGTTGATTATTTCCTAAGAGAGGATATTCCTCGAAACATGAGATGGAGAAAGACAGCTTGACAACCTCGAGTGAAACTTGATTGATTTGAGTGGAGCTCGTTCTTTGATTTCTAAAGCTTCTAACATACGCATGATTGTAGCCATCTTTGCTTCGAGGCTATGTTTGTCTCTAAGGAAAGACCACTGGATTTGGGGGGAACCCATGAAACTAGGTCATCATAGTGTTCCCATCGCATGGTTTTCTCTGATAAACTCTCTAAAATTTTCTAGGCTTCATCGGTATTTTTAAGACCGTGATGAGGACATTGGATAAGAAGAACCTTAAATTTATCAAAATACTTTCAGAATGGTTCTCCGACAATCTTAAAATTTTAAATGCTGCTTTAACCGCTTTATGGATGGGAAAGAATTTCTTCAGAAACGGTAACAAATTCACCCCAAGTTGAGATAGAATTTGTGGGTAAGCTATAGCCATTTCTTGGCTTTGTCCTTAAGAGCAAATGGAATGAATCTAAGCTTAATCGCATTTTCGATAAGTCCCTCATCTTAATAATGAGACAAACTTCTTCAAATTAGGAGATAAAATATATGCATCTTCGATTCTACTCCTAAGAATTTTGGAAGCATGTTTATGAAATACGGTCTAAGCTCAAAATTAGTTCCATTGATATGGGGAGTTTAATGCAAGAAGGGATTGCATTCCTAGTTGGATAACAAACATCTTGAAGAACGGTGGATTAAGATTAGCCATTTCTTCAAATGGTTCAAAACGGATTAAACGATTGGTTACCCCCAATCCAAGTTTGCATACACCAAAATAAATTCTTTTTATAAATTTTTAAGAGGTGAAATAAAAACTAAAAAATTAAAAAGATGATGAGTAAAAGGAGAAAGATAAAGGAAAACCTAACTAAAATAAATCAATGCAATCACTTGTATCAATCACTTTAAATTCTAGGGTTAAGCCTAGACTCAACTAGACCAGCTCCTAACCAAAACTCATTTAGTGAAAAGATTGAAGTTTACTCCTACGGTTAGCGGTAAGGATAGTACTAGAGAGAGATCAAAGATCAATTAAGTACCTCGTTCCTACGGAGCTTTATAACCCTAAACCTTGCCTTAGACACCAACTAATTCAAGTAAACTTGAACCGGTTCATAAGGATTTCTTGTTCCTTAATGACTTCAATCCTTAGGGGCCAACGTCTAATGAGTGTTTAAGGCTTGGGTTTTGTAGTGAGGAATTAGTGATTTGTGGGCTAAGGTGATGAAATCCCTCACCTTATCTTGATTAATGGGTTTTGCCCTTAAGAATATTTTCAAGTGGTGTCAAATCAAGATGCACAAATCACTTTGGTGAATTCTTACTATTATATGCAATGCAACCCTAGAATTTAAAAGCAACTACAAAATGATGTAAAATAAATTTTTTTAATTAAGGTCAACAATCAAACAAATGTGAGAAAGAGCTCTTATTTGAGTTTATTATCTTGTTAGTAAATGTCCAAGTGGAGGATGAATATTATTATGGTTGACAAAAATAATTTTGTTTTAGATCCTAATTGTCTCTAATTGTGAGAAACTAACTAAAGGGTGGAATTAAAAATACTAGAAAGAGGAGTTACCCACGCAAAAGCATCCTAGCATTTTTTAATGCAATTCTTCAATCTTCAATTCTTGATCTTCAATCTTCAAAGTGGTTCCTTCATAAGAAAACACACAAGTTAAAGAACCAAAATATCTTAATTACAAACACCGTTCCCCGGCAACGGCGCCAAAAACTTAATAGGAATTTAAACAATACCTAAAGTTGCAAGTATACAACTATCAAGTTATAGTATAAAAGTTATCGATCCCACGAGAAAGGTGTTGTAAGAGTTAATCAAAATTGGTTCTCGATGTTGTGTGTGTGACAATTAGAAGTGTGATAGAAGAAATGTGATGGATTGTGGAGATTAAGAGAGTGGTCGATTTTGTGAACTATTTTGAGTCATTTTGACTAGTTGGCAAATAATTAACGGGGCCAAAATTCATGATTTTGTGAACTATTACACGTTTTGGCCATTGTTAGTCATTTCTACCTATTGGTAAATAATTTTACTGGTGCAAAAATTTAAAATTTTGTGAATTGTAACTCATGAATTTTGGAATTTTTAGTCATTTCGACCCATTGGCAAATGATTAGCATAGAAACATGAAAAGTTAGAAGAGAACAACTATCAAGTTATAGTAAAATATAAATGTCGAACCCACGAGGAAGGTGTGTATTTAGAAATTCTAAAATTGGTTCTAGAAAAGTGTGGACAAAGAGAGAAATTAGAGCATGTAGAGATGTAGAGGTGAACTGTCAGAAAATAAAAATAAAAACTAAAACAAAGAGAGGAGAACGAGATAAGGTGGAAATAAAAAAAGAAAATAAAGAGAAAACAAAATAGAGACAAAAAGAAATAGAACCAAGAAAAGAGAAAGAAGTGGGAACAAAATAAAATCAAGAAGAGAGAAATCAAAGAAAAAAAGAGGGGAAAAGCAGAGAAGTGATGAATCTAGAATTGAATCCACTAGTTAATTTCAATTAGGATTTATGAACTACTCTCTTTTATCACATTTTCCTTAGATTTACTAAGCATAGACTATCAAACCACTTAAGGAAAGCATAATCTATCAAATTATCATCCAAGCAAAATAACCATTCATAAAACAACAAGCAAGTGGATAGTAATTCTAGAATTCATAAGCATAACCTATCAAACAATTCAAGATAAGCAAAATCTATCATGATTTTCTGAACTATAACTCATAATTTTGGCCATTATTAGTCGATTCGCCCGTTGGCAAATAATTCAACAGAGGCCAAAATTCACAATTTTTGAGCTATATCCCATTGTTTATGACCATATTTAGTCATTTTGACCAATCGACTTATAATTACATGGAGGCCAAATCTCACAAATTCGTGAGCTATAACCCATGACTTTTGGCAATTTTAGTCATTTCTATCCTTTGGCAAAAATTGGGAGGGCAAAATTCAAGATTTCGAGATATAACTCACGATTCCTTGTCATTTTAATCATTTTGATCCATTGATAAATAATTTTGTGGGAGGCTGAATTAACAATTTCGTGAGCTACCCACGATTTTTCACCATTTTAACCATTTTAACTTGATGGAAAATATATATGGGAGGCCAAAATTTATAATTTTGTGAGCTAAAGCTCATAAATTTTTGTCATTTTAGTCGTTTGACACGCTTGGCAAATAATTACGCAGAGACTAAAATTTGATTTTATGAGCTATAACCCATAATGTATATCCATTTATACCCATTGGAAATAATTTTGCACATGCCAAAATTAATAGTTTTGTGCACTATAACTCACAATTTTTGCCCATTTTTAGTCATTTCAGTCCATTGGCAAATAATTTAATGGAGGCCAAAATTCATGATTTTTGAGCTTAACCCACCATTTGTGGCCATTTTATTCGCTTTGACCGTTGGCAAATTATTAGCGGAGGCCAAAATTCACAATTTCTTGAGTCATAAACAATGGTTTTGGCCATTTTACTCATTTCTACTGTTGGCAAATAATTTTATGATGCCAAAACTCATGATTTGTAAACTATACTTGCGAATTTGGCCATTATTAGTCGCTTCGACCCATTGGCAAATAATTTAACGGAGGCTAAAATTCATGATTTTTGAGCTATAACCCGTGATTTATGACCATTTTAGTCATTTTGACCAATTGGCATATAACTAAATGGAGGCCAAAATGCACGATTTCATGAGCTATAACGTCGACTTTTAGCCATTTTTAGTCATTTCTACCCACTGGCAAATAATTTTGGGGATGACAAATTCACCATTTCGTGAGCTATAACTCATGATTCTTTGCTATTTTAATAGTTTTATCCATTGGTAATAATTTTGTGGAGCCAAAATTAACAATTTCGTGAGCTATAACACATGATTTTTGGCCATTTTAGTGTTTTGTCCCATTGACAAAATATTTTATGAGAAAAATTCATGATTTCATGAGCTATAGCCCATGATTTTTACCCAATTTAGTTGTTTTAACTTGTTGGAAAATAATTTTGGGAGGCCAAAATTCATAGTTTCTGAGCAATAACTCACAATTTTTGTTATTTTTAGTCGCTTTGACCGGTTCGGAAATAATTATGCGGAGGGTAAAATTCATGATTTTGTGAGCTATAGCCTATATTTTTGGTCATTTATAGTTATTTCTACCCATTGGGAAATATTTTTGCCAAGGCTAAAATTAATAATTTTGTGAACTATAACTCATAAATTTTGTCTATTTTAGCCGCTTCAAGCCATTGGGAAATAATTAAATAGAGGCCAAAATTCATGATTTTTGAGCTATAACCCACCATTTATAGCCATTTTAGTTATTTCAACCGGTTCGAAATAATTTTGCAGAGGACAATTCACGATTTCGTGAGCTATGATAATATTTTTTGCCATTTTTAGTTGTTTTGACCAGTGGGCAAATACTTATGCGGAGGCTAAAATTCATGATTTTATGAGCTACAACCCACTATTTTTGGCCGTTTTAATTTATTACGACCCATTTCCAAATAATTTGATTCAGGCAAAAATTTAAAATTTTGTGAGCTATAATTCACGATTTTTGCCTATTTTTAGTCATTTCAACCAGTTGGCAAATAATTTCTTAAAGGCAAATAACCCGCGAATTGTTGCCATTTTTAATAATTTCCACCAGTTGGCAAAAAATTTGCTGAGGCCGAAATTCGCAATTTTTTGAGCCATAGCCCATGATTTTCAACCATTTTTAGTGTTTTCTACCTTTTGGCAAATAATTTTGTGGAGGCTAAAATTCACGATTTCAAGAGCTATAACCCACAATGTATGGCCATTTTTAGTCATTTTAACCTGTGTGCAAATAATTTAGGGGAGATCAAACTTCACGATTTCGTGAGCTATAATCGTTTTGACCCATTAATAAACAATAACGTCGAGGTCAAAATTCACAATTTCGTGAGCTATGACCGATAATGTTTGACTATTTTTCATCAATTCAACTACTTGGCAAATAATTTATTAGAACCAAATAACCCAAAATTTTGGCCATTTTTAGTTATTTTCTAACAATTGGCAAATAATTTTGTTGAAACCAAAATTCACGATTTCGTGAGGTATAGCCCATGATTTTTATCCATTTTTAGTGTTTTCAACATGCTGGAAAAAATTTTGCAAAGGCAAAATTCATGATTTCATGAGCTATAACCCATGATTTTTGGTCATTTTAGTCATTTTAACTTGTTAGAGAGGCCAAAACTCATGATTTTGTGAGCATACCACACGATTTTTGGCCATTTTTTTTATCATTACTACCCATTGGCTAATAAATCCTTGGAGGCAAATAATCCATGATTTTTGGCCATTTTTAGTTATTTCTATTAGTTGGCAAATAATTTTGCGGATGCCAAAACTCATGATTTGTAAACTATACTTGCGAATTTGGCCATTATTAGTCGCTTGACCCATTGGCAAATAATTTAACGGAGGCTAAAATTCATGATTTTTGAGCTATAACCCGTGATTTATGACCATTTTAGTCATTTTGACCAATTGGCATATAACTAAATGGAGGCCAAAATGCACGATTTCATGAGCTATAACGCCGACTTTTAGCCATTTTAGTCATTTCTACCCACCGGCAAATAATTTTGGGGATGACAAATTCACCATTTCGTGAGCTATAACTCATGATTCTTTGCTATTTTAATAGTTTTATCCATTGGTAATAATTTTGTGGAGCCAAAATTAACAATTTCGTGAGCTATAACACATGATTTTTGGCCATTTTAGTGTTTTGTCCCATTGACAAAATATTTTATGCAGAGAAAATTCATGATTTCATGAGCTATAGCCCATGATTTTTACCCAATTTAGTTGTTTTAACTTGTTGGAAAATAATTTTGGGAGGCCAAAATTCATAGTTTCGTGAGCAATAACTCACAATTTTTGTTATTTTTAGTCGCTTTTGACCCGGCAAATAATTATGCTGGAGTAAAATTCATGATTTTGTGAGCTATAGCCTATATTTTTGGTCATTTATAGTTATTTCTACCCATTGGGAAATATTTTTGCCAAGGCTAAAATTAATAATTTTGTGAACTATAACTCATAAATTTTGTCTATTTTAGCCGTTTCAAGCCATTGGGAAATAATTAAATAGAGGCCAAAATTCATGATTTTTGAGCTATAACCCACCATTTATAGCCATTTTAGTTATTTCAACCGTTCGCAAATAATTTTGCAGAGGACAAATTCACGATTTCGGAGCTATAACACTAATATTTTGTCATTTTAGTTGTTTTGACCATTTGGCAAATTCTACGTGGAGGCTAAAATTCACTATTTTGTGAGGTATAACCCACCATTTTTGATCATTTTAGTCTTTTCAACCCGCTGGCAAATAAATTCATTGAGGCAAAACTTCACAATTTTGTGAGCTATAACCTATGATTTTGTCTATTCTTAGTCATTTCAACCAGTTGGCAAATAATTTCTTGGAGGTAAATAATCCATGATTTTTGGCTATTTTAGTAATTTCTACCTGTTGAAAATAATTTTTCTTAGGCCAAAATTCATGATTTTGTAAGCTATAGCCCATGTTTTTAGCCATTATTAGTGTTTTCTACTGTTGGTCAATAATTTTGTGGATGCCAAATTTCATGATTTCGTGGAGTTAACCCATAATTTTTAGTCATTTCTAATAATTTTAACTTGTGGGCAATTAATTTTGGGAGGCCAAAATTTACGATTTCGGAGTCGAACCCATGTTTTTTATCATTTTTAGTCATTTTAATCACAGATAATTAATTTTAGAGAGGTCAAAATTCATGATTTCGTGAGCTATAATTATGGCTATTTTTAGTTATTTTAACCTATTGGTAAATAATTTTGGGGAGTTCAAAATTCATGATTTCGTGAGCTATAACTCATAACTTTTGCCATTTTAATCATTTGGACCTATTGGCAAACAATTTCATGGAGGCCAAAATTCACAGTTTTATGAGCTATAACCCATGATTTTTACCCTTTTTATCGCTTCAACTAGTTGGCAAATAAATTCTTTGAGGAAAATAACTAGTAATTTTTGGCCATTTTTCTATTGTCTACCTATTAGCAAATAATTTTTCGAGGCCAAAATTCAATATTTTGAGGCTATAACCCACGGTTTTAGCCATTTTGTGTTTTCATCCCGCTGGCAAATAATTTTGAGGAGGGTAAAATTCATGATTTTGTGAGCTATAACCCATAATTTTTGGTCATTTTAGTCATTTTAACCCATTGTAAAATAATCTTGGTAGGCTAAAATTCACAATTTTTTAGTTATAACTCATTATCTTTTGCCATTTTAGTTGTTTTGACCTGTTGGCAAATAATGATGTCGACGCCAAATTTACGATTTTGTGAGCCATAACCCATAATTTTTGCCATTTATAGTCATTTCCACATGTTGGCAAATAATTTTACGAAGGAAAAATTCACTTTTTGTGAGCTTTAACTCATGATTTTTGACCATTTTAGTCATTTTAACTTGTTAGAAAATAAGTTTGGGAGGCAAAAATTCACAATTTCAGGAGTTATAACTCACGATTTTTGCCATTTTTAGTCATTTTGACCCGTTGGCTAATTACGCGGAGGATAAAATTCACGATTTCATGAGCTATAACCCATAATTTTTTTCTATTTATAGTCATTTCTACCCGTTGGCAAATAATTTCGTCCGGCCAAAATTCACAATTTTATGAAAAATAAATCATGATTTCTTGAGCTATAACCTATGATTTTTGGCCATTTTTAGTCATTTCTCCCTATTGGCAAATAATTTTGCGGAGGCCAAAACACACGATTTTGTGAACTATAACTCATAATTTTTGGCCATTTTTATTGTTTCAACCCTTTGGCAAATAATTCAACGAAGGCCAAAATTCACGAGTTTTGAGCTATAAACCACCGTTTATGACCATTTTTAATCGTTTCAACTAGTTGGCATATGATTACATGGAGGTCAAAATTCACGTTTTCATGAGCTATACCCCATATTTTTGGCCATTTTAGTCATTTCTACTTGTTGGCAAATAACTTTGGGTAGGTCAAATTCATTTCGTGAGCTATAACTCACAATTATTTGACATTTTAATATTTTTGATCCATTGGCAAACAATTTTGCGACATTAAATTTAACAATGTCGTGAGCTATAACCCATGGTCTATTTTTAGTGTTCTCGATTGTTGGTAAATAATTTTGGCGAAGGGCAATTTATTGAGCTATAACCCATGATTTTTACCATCTTAGTTGTTTTAACCTAATGCAAAATATTTTGGGAGGCTAAAATTAACAATTTCATGAGCTAACTTATGATTTTTGCCATTTTGGTCATTTCGACCGTTGGGAAATAATTACGTGAGGCCAATATCATAATTTTGTGAGCTATAAGCCTTAATTTTGGGCAATTTATAGTCATTTCTACTCATTGGCAAATAATTTTATGAAGCCTAAATTCATAATTTTGTGAACTATAACTCATAATTTTGTTTATTTTTAGCCGATTCGACCAGTTGGCAAATAATTCAACGGAGGCCAAAATTCACCATTTTTGAGCTATATCTCACCACTTATGGCCATTTTAGTCAATTCGACTCATTGGCAATTAATTATGAGGAAAATTAACAATTTCTTTAAGATATAGTCCATGATTTTTGCCATTTATAGTAATTTCTACTGTTTGCAAATAAATTTATGGAGGCCAAAATTCACGGTTTTGTGAACTATAACTCATGATTTTTATCCATTTTTACTATTTTGATCCGTTGGCAAATAATTCATTGGACCCCAAAATTCATGATTTTTGAGCTATATCCAATCGCCATGGCCATTTTTCATTACAACCAAGCAAATAATATGCTAGAAACCAAAATTCATGATTTTGTCACTACTACTCATGATTTCTTGGTTATTTTAGTCATTTCTACCGTTGGCAAATAATCTTGTGGTGGCCAAAATTCAATATTTTGTGAACTATAACTCACAATTTTTGCCATTTTAGTCATTTCGATCCATTGGTAAATAATTTAACGGAGGGCAAAATTCATGATTTTTGAGCTATAACCCACCATTTGTGGCCATTTTATTCATTTTGATCCGTTGGCAAATTATCCGCAGCGGAGCAAAATTCACAATTTCTTGAGCAATAACTCATGCTTTTGGCCATTTTACTCATTTCTACTCATTGGCAAATAATTTTGTGGAGGTCAAAACTCACGCTTTTGTGAACTATAACTCACGATTTTTACCGTTATTAGTTGTTTCGACCCATTGGCAAATAATTTAAGGAGGCTAAAATTCATGATTTTTGAGCTATAACCCATGGTTTATGACCATTTTAGTCATTTTGACAAATTGACATATAACTAAATGGAGGCCAAAATGCACGCGATTTCATGAGCTATAACCTCGACTTTTGGCCATTTTAGTCATATCTACCCAGCGGCAAATAATTTTGGGAGGAAAAATTCACAACTTTGTGAGCTATAACTCATGATTCTTTGCCACTTTTAGTGGTTTTTATCCATTGGCAAATAATTTTGTGGAGCCAAAATTAACAATTTCGTGAGCTATATGATTTTTGACCATTTTAGTGTTTTGACCCTTTGGCAAATTATTTTATGTAGGAAAAATTATGATTTCATGAGCTATAGCTCACGATTTTTACCCACTTTAGTTGTTTTAACTTGTTAGAAAATAATTTTACGAAAGCCAAAATTATAGTTTCGTGAGTAATAACTCACAAATTTTTATTATTTTTAGTCATTTTGACCCCTTGGCAAATAATTGCGGAGGATAAACTTCATGATTTCGTGAGCTATAGCACATAACTTTTGGCCATTTTAGTCATTTCTACCCATTGACAAATAATTTTTGGGAGAACAAATTCACAATTTCGTAGGCTATAACTCATGATTATTTGCCAATTTTAATCATTTTGATCCATTGGCAAACAATTTCGCAGAGCCAAAATTAACAATTTCGTGAGCTATAACCCTTGATATTTGGCTATTTTTAGTGTTTTCGACCCATTAGCAAATTATTTTGCGTAGGAAAAGATTCAAGATTTTGTGAGCTATAGCCCACGATTTTTAGCCACTTTAGTCATTTTAACTTGTTGGAAAATAATTTTGGGGAGGGAAAAATTCATAGTTTCGTGAGCAATAACTCACAATTTTTTTGTCAATTTTAGTCGCTTTGACCCGTTGACAAATAATTATGTAGTGGATAAAATTCATGATTTAAGTGAGCTATAGCACATAATTTTGGCCATTTATAGTTATTTCTACCCATTGGGAAATATTTTTGTAGAGGTTAAAATTAATAATTTTGTGAACTATAACTCACGATTTTTGTCTTTTAGCCGCTTTCAAGTTGGGATATAATTACATAGAGGCCAAATTTCATAATTTTTGAGCTATAACCCACCATTTATAGCCATTTTAGTTGTTTCAACCAGTTGGCAAATAATTTTGTGGTGGATAAATTCACGATTTCGGAGCTATAATGATCTTTGTCTTTTGTAGTTGTTTTGACCGTTGCAAAATACACGCGGGAGGCCAAAATTTACAATTTTGTGTGATGTAACCCACTATTTTTGGAAATTTTTAGTCATTTCACCATTGGCAAATAATTTAATGGAGGCCAAAATTCATGATTTTTGAGCTTAACCCACCATTTGTGGCCATTTTATTCGCTTTGACCCGTTGGCAAATTATTGCGGAGGCCAAAATTCACAATTTCTTGAGTCATAAACAATGGTTTTGGCCATTTTACTCATTTCTACTGTTGGCAAATAATTTTGCGGATGCCAAAACTCATGATTTGTAAACTATACTTGCTAATTTGGCCATTATTAGTCGCTTTACCCATTGGCAAATAATTTAACGGAGGCTAAAATTCATGATTTTTTGAGCTATAACCCGTGATTTATGACCATTTTTAGTCATTTTGACCAATTGGCATATAACTAAATGGAGGCCAAAATGCACGATTTCATGAGCTATAACGTCGACTTTTAGCCATTTTAGTCATTTCTACCCATGGCAAATAATTTTGGGGATGACAAATTCACCATTTCGTGAGCTATAACTCATGATTCTTTGCTATTTTAATAGTTTTATCCATTGGTAATAATTTTGTGGAGCCAAAATTAACAATTTCGTGAGCTATAACACATGATTTTTGGCCATTTTAGTGTTTTGTCCCATTGACAAAATATTTTATGCAGAGAAAATTCATGATTTCATGAGCTATAGCCCATGATTTTTACCCAATTTAGTTGTTTTAACTTGTTGGAAAATAATTTTGGGAGGCCAAAATTCATAGTTTCGGAGCAATAACTCACAATTTTTGTTATTTTTAGTCGCTTTTGACCCGGCCAAATAATTATGGAGGGTAAAATTCATGATTTTGTGAGCTATAGCCTATATTTTTGGTCATTTATAGTTATTTCTACCCATTGGGAAATATTTTTGCCAAGGCTAAAATTAATAATTTTGTGAACTATAACTCATAAATTTTGTCTATTTTAGTCAAGCCATTGGGAAATAATTAAATAGAGGCCAAAATTCATGATTTTTGAGCTATAACCCACCATTTATAGCCATTTTAGTTATTTCAACCGGTTCGCAAATAATTTTGCGAGGACAAATTCACGATTTCGTGAGCTATAACACCAATATTTTGTCATTTTAGTTGTTTTGACCATTTGGCAAATTTACGTGGAGGCTAAAATTCACTATTTTGTGAGGTATAACCCACCATTTTTGATCATTTTAGTCTTTTCACCCGTTGGCAAATAAATTCATTGAGGCAAAACTTCACAATTTTGTGAGCTATAACCTATGATTTTGTCTATTCTTAGTCATTTCAACCAGTTGGCAAATAATTTCTTGGAGGTAAATAATCCATGATTTTTGGCTATTTTAGTAATTTCTACTGTTGGAAAATAATTTTTCTTAGGCCAAAATTCATGATTTTGTAAGCTATAGCCCATGTTTTTTTAGCCATTATTAGTGTTTTCGGCCTGTTGGTCAATAATTTTGTGGATGCCAAATTTCATGATTTCGTGAGCGTTAACCCATAATTTTTAGTCATTTCTAATAATTTTAACTTGTGGGCAATTAATTTTGGGAGGCCAAAATTTACGATTTCGTGTTGAACCCATGTTTTTTATCATTTTTAGTCATTTTAATCTGCGTATAATTAATTTTAGAGGTCAAAATTCATGATTTCGTGAGCTATAATTATGGCTATTTTTAGTTATTTTAACCTATTGGTAAATAATTTTGGGGAGTTCAAAATTCATGATTTAAGTGAGCTATAACTCATAACTTTTGCCATTTTAATCATTTGGACCTATTGGCAAACAATTTCATGGAGGCCAAAATTCACGCTTTATGAGCTATAACCCATGATTTTTACCCTTTTTATCGCTTCAACTAGTTGGCAAATAAATTCTTTGAGGAAAATAACTAGTAATTTTTGGCCATTTTTAGTTATTGTCTACCTATTAGCAAATAATTTTCTTGAGGCCAAAATTCAATATTTAAGTGAGCTATAACCCACGGTTTTAGCCATTTTGTGTTTTCATCCGTTGGCAAATAATTTTGAGGAGGGTAAAATTCATGATTTTGTGAGCTATAACCCATAATTTTTGGTCATTTTAGTCATTTTAACCCATTGTAAAATAATCTTGGTAGGCTAAAATTCACAATTTTTTAGTTATAACTCATTATCTTTTGCCATTTTTAGTTGTTTTGACCTGTTGGCAAATAATGATCTTGGCGCTCAAATTCACGATTTTGTGAGCCATAACCCATAATTTTTTGCCATTTATAGTCATTTCCACATGTTGGCAAATAATTTTACTGGGCCAAAATTCACGGTTTTGTGAACCATAACTCACGATTGTTGTCGATTTTAGCCATTTCAACCCATTGGAAATTAATTCAGCGGAGGCTAAAATTCACAATTTTTGAGCTATATCGTTAATGGTTCGTGGCCATTTTTGTTGTTGGCAAATAGTTTTGGTCAAATGTTGGTAAATGTTAAAGTGACTAAAAATGGCTAAAAATCGTGGGTTATAGATAAGGAAATCATGAATTTTTCCCACTGTAAAATTATTTACTAACGGGTCGAAAACACTAAAAATGGCTAAAATTCATGGGTAGCTCACTAAATTGTGAATTTTGTCCACGTCAAAATCATTTGGCTGCAAGTAGAAATAACTAAAAATGGCCAAAAATCGTGGGTTATTTGCCTCCAATAAATTATTTAACAACTGGTTGAACCAACTATAAATAGCAAAAAATCGTGGGTTATAGCTTACAAGACTGTGAACTTTTGCCACAACGAAATTAATTGAATGGGTGAAATGACTAAAAATGACAAAAATAGTGTGTTATAGCTCACAAAATCGTGAATTTTAGCCGATGCGTAATTATTTGCTAACTAGTCAAAATGACTAAAAATGGCCAAAAATCATGAGTTATAGTTCACAAAATCTTGAATTTTGGCCTCTGCGATATTATTTGTCAATCGGTAGAAATGACTAAAAATGGCCAAAAATCGTGGGTCATTGCTCACAAAATCATGAATTTTGAATACCTAAAATGATTTCCCAGCGGAAGAAATGACTAAAAATGGCCTTCGTCTCAGCGCAACTATTTGCCAACTACTTGAAACAATTAAAATTGGCTATAAGCGATTGGTCGTAGCTCAAAAATCGTGAATATTTACTGTTGAATATTTTGCCAACGGTCGAAACGACTAAAATGGCCAAAAATCATGAGTTATAGTTCACAAAATCTTGAATTTTGGCCTCTGCGATATTATTTGTCAATCGGTAGAAATGACTAAAAATGACAAAAATAGTGTGTTATAGCTCACAAAATCGTGAATTTTAGCCGATCGTAATTATTTGCTAACTAGTCAAAATGACTAAAAATGGCCATAAATGAGTTATAGCTCAAAATTTCGTCAATTTTGGCCTACCCAACAGATTAAAACAACTAAAATGGCCAAAAATCGTGGGTCATTGCTCACAAAATCGAGAATTTTGCCCTCCACAAAATGTTTTACCATTGGGTCATAAACACTAAAAATAGCTAAAATCATGGTCTATAGCTCATAAAATCATGAATTTTAGCCTTAGCGAAATTATTTTGTGAGCTGCAGCTCACGATTTTTTACCATTTTTAATCATTTTGATTCATTGGCAAACAATTACGCAGAGGCTAAAATTCACAATTTTGTGAACTATAACCTATAATTTTTGGCCATTTTTCGTCATTTTGACCTCTTGGAAAATAGTTTCTTCGAGGCAAATAACCCAAGAGTTTAGGTCATTTTTAGTTATTTCTACCTATTGCCAAATAATTTTGTTCAGGCCAAAATTCACAATTTCGTGAGCTATAGGCCATGATTTTTAGCCACTTTTAGTGTTTTCGACCTGTTTGCAGACAATTTGCCGAGGGAAAATTCACAATTTCGTGAGCTATAACCCACAAATTTTGGCCATTTTTAGTTGTTTCTACGCGTTGTTGGGGTGGTCAAAATTTATGATTTTGTGAGCTATAACTCATAATTGCTTATAATATTTAGTTGTTTCGACATATTGGCAAATAATTAATTGCTAAAATTCACGATTTCATGAGCTATAACATGATTTCTTGTCATTTTTAGTTGTTTTGACCTGTTGGCAAATATTTACGTAGAGGCAAAGTTCATGACTTTGTGGGCTATAACCCACTATTTTTGGTCGAGTTTAGTCATTTCAACCCGTTGGCAACTAATTTCTTTGAGGTAAAATTCATAATTTTAGAGCTATAACCAATGATTTTGGGCTCTTTATAGTTATTTCAACTAGTTGGCAAATAATTTCTTTGAGGCAAATAACCCACGATTTTTGGTCTTTTTAGTTATCCTCAGAGCCAAATGATTTTGCTAAAGACAAAATTCACGATTTTGTGAGCTATAGCTTCCAATTTTTAGCCATTTTAATGTTTTTCACTCATTGGTAAATAATTTTGTAGAGGCCAAAATTCACATTTTTCTAAGATATAACCCATGATTTTTAGCCATTTTATTAATTTTAACCTATTGGCAAATAATTTTGTAGAGGTCAAAATTCATGATTGTGTGAGTTATAACTCATAATTTTGTACCATTTTTATCGTTTCGACCCATTGACAAACAATTATGCGGTAGTCGAAATTCACAATTTCTTGAGCTATAACCCACGATTTTTGGCCATGTTTTGTCATCTCAACCGGTTGGCAAATAATTTCTTGTAGGCAAATAACCCAAAAGTTTTGCCCATTATAAGTTATTTTCTACATGTTGGGAAATAGTTTTCTTGAGAACAAAATTCACGATTTCATGAGCTATAACTCATGACTTTTAACCATTTTAACCATTTCAACCCATTGGCAAACAATTTTGCAAAGGCCAAAATACACAATTTTATGAGCTATAACCCACGATTTTTGGCCATTTTAGTCATTTTGATGAGTTGGCAAATAATTATGCGGGCCAAAATTCACAATTTTGTGAGCTATAACCCACGATTTTTGGCCATTTTAGTCATTTTGATGAGTTGGCAAATAATTATGCCGGGCCAAAATTCACAATTTTGTGAGCTATAACCAATGACTTTTGATTTATTTTTAGTCATTTCTAACCCATGACAAATAATTTAGTGAAGGTCAAAGTTCATGATTTCATGAGCTATAACTCATGACTTTTAACCATTTTAACCATTTCAACCCATTGGCAAACAATTTTGCAAAGGCCAAAATACACAATTTTATGAGCTATAACCCACGATTTTTTACCCTTTTTTGTCGTCTTGACTAGTTGGCAAATAATTTCCCGGGGGCCAATAACCCACGATTTTTGGCCAGTTTTAGTTATTTCCACATGTTGACAAATAATTTTGCTGAGGCCAATATTCACGATTTTGTGAGCTATTACCCACGATTTTTGGTCATTTTAGTTATTTTAACCTATTGGAAAATAATTTTGTAGAGGCCAAAATTCACAATTTTGTGAGCTATAACCCACAAATTTTGGCCATTTTAGTCATTTCTATCCGATAGCAAATAATTTTATGGAGGCCAAAATTCACAATTTTGTGAGCTATAACCCACAAATTTTGGCCATTTTAGTCATTTCTACCGTTAGCAAATAATTTTACGAAGGCATAAATTCGATTTTGTGAGCTATAACCCACGATTTTTGGCCGCTTTAGTCATTTCTACCGTTAGCAAATAATTTTACGAAGGCATAAATTCACGATTTTGTGAACTTTTACTCACAATTTTTGGCCATTTTAGTCATTTCGATTCATTGGCAAATAATTCAATGGAGGCCAAAATTCATGATTTTTGAGCTATAACCTACAGCTTTATGGCCATTTTAGTCGTTTGATCGGTTGGCAACTAATTACGGAGGCTAAAATTCACTATTTTATGGGCTATGACCCATGATTTTTGGCCATTTTAGTCATTTCTACTGTTGGCAAATAATTTTGGGAAGGTCCAAATTCATGTTGTCATGAGCTATAACTCACATTTTTTGCCATTTTTGGCCACTTTTAGTTATTTCGACGTATTGGGGAGTAATTTTGTTGAGGCCAAAATTCACATTTCATGAGCTATAGCCCACAATTGTTAGTCATTTTAGTGTTTACAACCAGTTAATAAAATTTTATGAGTCCCAAATTCACGCTTCCGGAGCTAAAACAAAGATTTTTGGCTATTTTTGCCGTTTCAACCTATTGGTAAATAATTTGTAGGAGGCCGAAATTCACAAGTTTGTAAGTTATAACTCATGAAGTTTCCATTATCAAATTACGCGAAAGCCAAAATTCACAATTTTGTGAGCTATAACCCACGATTTTTGTCCATTTTAGTCATTTCAACTAGTTAGCAAATAGTTTTGAGGAGGCCAAAAATCATGTTTTTATGAGCTGTAACCCATGATTTATGGTTATTTTTAGTAATTTCGACTAGTTGGCAATTAATTTCACAGAGGCCAAAATTAATGATTTTGTGAGCTATAACCCACGATTTATGGCCATTTTTGTCAGTTTTACCAGTTAGCAAATAATTTCGCGGAGGCCAAAATTCATAATTTTGTGAGTCAGAACCCACATTTTTGGTCAATTCTAGATGTCGACAAATAATTTAGTGGAAGCCAAAATTCACGATTTTGTGAGTTATAACCCATGATTTTTTGGTCATTTTTTATTCATTTCAACCTGTTGTGAATTTTTTTTTTAGTTGGCTAAAATTCACAATTTCATGAGCTATAACTTAGAATTTTTGCTATTTTTAATCGTTTCAATCCGTTGGCAAATAATTACACGAGGCCAAAATTCATGATTTCATAAGCTCTAACCCATGATTTATGGTCATTTTCACCATTTTGACCAGTTGGCAAATAATTTTATGGAGGCCAAAATTCACGATTTCATGAGCTATAGCCCATGATTATTGGCCATTTTTATTGCCTCAACGTGTTGGCAAATAATTTTTCTGAGGCTAAATATTATGATTGCATTAGCCCATGATTTATGGCCATTTAGTCATTTTGATCGGGTTGCAAATAATTCATGGAGCCATAATTCACAATTTAGTTAGCTATAGTCCACGATTTGTGGCCATTTAGTCATTTCCACCGATTGGAATATAATTTCATGGAGGCCAAAATTCACGATTTCATGAGCTATAACCCACGATTTTTATCCATTTTTAGTTGTATCAACCTATTGACAAAAAATTATGAGGCCATTTTAATTGTCTAAACACATTGGCAAATAAATTTTCTGAGGCTAAAATTTATAATTTCGTTAGCCCATGATTTATGGTCATTTTCATCATTTTGACCAGTTGGCAAATAATTTTATGGAGGCCAAAATTTACGATTTCATGAGCTATAGCCCATGATTATTGGCCATTTTTATTGCCTCAACGTGTTGGCAAATAATTTTCGGAGGCTAAAATTTATAATTTCGTTAGCCCATGATTTATGGCCATTTAGTCATTTTGATCGGGTTGCAAATAATTAGCGGGAGCCATAATTCACAATTTAGTTAGCTATAGTCCACGATTTGTGGCCATTTAGTCATTTCCACCGATTGGAATATAATTTCATGGAGGCCAAAATTCCGCGATTTCATGAGCTATAACCCACGATTTTTATCCATTTTTAGTTGTATCAACCTATTGACAAAAAAAATTGCGGAGGCCATTTTTAATTGTCTAAACACATTGGCAAATAAATTTTCGGAGGCTAAAATTTATAATTTCGTTAGCCCATGATTTATGGTCATTTTCAGTCATTTTGACCAGTTGACAAATAATTTCACTGAGGTCAAAATTCATGATTGTTGTGGACTATAACCCACAATTTTTTATAATTTTTAGTTATATTGACTACTTGGTGAATAATTTTGCGGAGTCTAAAATTCATGATTTCGTGTGTAATAACCCATGATTTATGCCCATTTTAGTTGTTTTGACCAGTTGGCAAATAATTTCGCGGAGGCCAAAATTTACGATTTCGCGAGCTATAACCGACAATTTTGGATTTTTGTAGTTATTTTGAACTATTCACAAAAAAAAATTTGTGTAGGCCAAAATTAATAAATTCATGAGCAATAGCACACATTTTTTGGCCATTTATAATTGTCTCGACGCATTGGCAAATAATTTTTCGGAGGCTAAATATTATGATTGCATTAGCCCATGATTTATGGCCATTTTTAGTCATTTCGACAAGTTAGCAAATAATTTCGTGAACGCCAACATTCACGATTTTGTGGGCTATAGCCCATCATTTTTATCCATTTTTAGTGTTTTTGACCCATTGGTAAATAATTTTGTGGAGGTCAAAATTCACGATTTTGTGAGCCATCTAGCCCACAATTTATGATGATTTTTAATTGCTTTGACTAGTTGGCAAATAATTTTATGGAGGCCAAAATTCATGATTTCGTGAACTACAGCCCATGATTGTTTTGCCATTTTTAGCTATTTTGGCTTGTTTGCAAAAAAAATTTGTGGAGGCTAAAACTAACAATTTCATGAGCTATAGCCCATGATTTTTGGCCATATTTATTTTCCTCAAAAATTTATAAATAATTTTTCATCGGCCAAAATTAACGATATTGTTAGCCATGATTTAGGACTATTTTTAGCCATATCCACCAATTGGCAAATAATTTCACGGTGGCCAAAATTCATGATTTTGTGGCTATGACCCACGATTTTTGGCCATTTTTAGTTGCCTCGACCTATTGGCAAATAATTTTGGGGGCTAAATTTTACGATTTCGTGAGCTATACTCATGATTTTTGCCATTTTAGTCATTTTGACCGGTTGGCAAATAATTTTATGGAGGCCAAAATTCACAATTTCGTGAGCTATAACTCATGATTTTTGCCATTTTAGTCATTTCGACAAGTTAGCAAATAATTTCGTGGAGACAAAAATTCTTGATTTCGTAGCTATAACCCATAATTTTTGGCCATTTTAGTCATTTTAACCTCTTCAAAAATAGTTTTGGGAAGCCAAAATTCACTATTTCATGAGCTATAGCCCATGATTTTGACCATTTTAATGTTTTCATCCTGTTGGTAAATAATTTTGCAGAGCTCAAAATTCCGATTTAAGTGAGCTATTACTCACGATCTTTTACCATTTTAGTCATTTTAACCTATTGGCGGATAAATTTGGAGGTCAAAATTCATGATTTCGTGAGCTATTACTCACGATCTTTTGCCTTTATAATTAGTTCGCCCATTAGCAAACAATTACGTGGAGGCCAAAATTCACAATTTCATGATCTATAACTAACAATTTTGGCCATTATTTTATCGTTTCTATCGGTTGGTATATAATTTTTGAAGGCAAATAACCCACGATTTTTGTCATTTTTATTATTTCTTCTTGTTGGAAAATAATTTTACTAAGGCCAAAATTCACGATTTCATTAGGCTGTAGCCGATAATTTTAGCATTTTTAGTGCTTTTGACCCGTTGGCAAATAATTTTTGGGAGGCCAAAATTCATGATTTTGTGAACTATAACCCATAATTTTTGGCCATTTTAGTCATTTTAACCTCTTCAAAAATAGTTTTGGGAAGCCAAAATTCACTATTTCATGAGCTATAAGTCACTACTTTTTATCATTTTTAAGCATTTTGACCCGTTGGCAAATAATTACGCGGAGGCAAAAATTTACAATTTTGTCGGCTATAACCCACTATGTTTTGCCATTTTTTAGTTATTTCCACCTGTTGGCAGATAATTTTGCGGAGGCTAAAAATTACAATTTCATGAGCTATAATCAATGACTGTTGGCCATTTTTAGTCCTTCTAACCTGTTGGCAAATAATTTTAGGGAGGCTAAAATTCAGTATTTCGTGAGTTATAACTATTGATTTTTGCCATTTTAAATTATTCCAACATGTTGGCAAATAATTTCGTGGAGACAAAAATTCTTGATTTCGGTAGCTATAACCCATAATTTACGACCATTTTTAGTCGTTTCGACAGTTGGCAAATAGTATCGCGGAGGCCAAAATTCACGATTTTGGGAGCTATAACCCAAAATATTTGGGCATTTTTATTTGTTTCGACCTGTTCGCAAAACATTTTACGGAGGCCAAAATTAATGAAATTGTGATCAATAGCCCACAATTTTTAGCCATTTATAATTGTCTCAGCGATTTGGCAAATAATTATCGAGAGGCTAAAATTTACAATTTTGTTAGCCCATGATTTGTAGCCATTTTTGGTCATTTCAACCAGTTGGTAAATAATTTCATAGACATCAAAATTCACAATTTTGTGAGCTATATCCTAAGAATTTTAGCCACTTTTATTGTGTTTGACCCGCTGGCAAATAATTTTGTAGAGGCTAAAAGTCACGATTTTTTGAGATATAACCCATTGTTTGTGGCCATTTTTCCTCATTTTGACCGGTTGTTAAATAATTTTGTAGAGGACAAAATTCATAATTTCGTGAGCTATAATCCATGAATTTTGGCCATTATTAGTCATTTTAACCTAGCAAATAATTTTTGGGAGGCCAAAATTCACAATTATCGTGAGCTATAACTCATGATTTTTGCCGTCTTAGACAAGTTAATTCGTTGGCAAATAATTCACAATTTTTAGTCATTTTGACCAGTTGGCAAATAATTTCATGGAGGCCAAAATTGATGATTTTGTGGGCTTCGCGGAGGCCAAAATCCGTGATTTTGTGGGCCATAACCCTCAATTTTTGGCCATTTTTAGTTGTTTTAAACTTTTGGCAAATAATTTGGGGAGGCCAAAACTCTAAATTTCATGAGCTATAACTCATTCTTATTTTGCCATTTTCTGTCATTTTTACCCGTTAGCAAATAATTTCATGGATGTAAAAATTCACAATTTTGTGAGCTATAATACATGATTTTTAGCCGTTTTTAGTCGTTAAGACCAGTTGGCAAATAATTACTTGAAGGCAAATAACTAATGATTTTTGGCCATTATTAGTTATTTCGATCTGCTAGTGTGCTATATCCCAATATTTTTAGCCATTTTTATTGTTTTCGACCCTTTGGAAAATAATTTTACGTAGGGTAAAATTGACAATTTCGTGAGCTATAACCCGTGATTTTTGGCCATTTTACTCATTTTAACCTGTTGGAAAGTAATTCTGGGGAGGCCAAAATTCATGATTTTGTGAGCTATAACTCATGTTTTTTTTTGCCATTTTTAGTCGTTTCGACCGGTGGCAAAAATAACTTCTGTGAGCCAAAATTCATGATTTTGCGACCTATAACCCACAATTTTTGGCCATTTTAGTCATTTCTACCCGTTGGCAAATACATTTCTAGAGGCTAAAATTCACGATTTTGTGAACTATAAATCATGATTTTTTACCATTTTAAATTATTTCGACCCATTGGCAAATAATTCAACGGTGGCCAAAAATTCATGATTTTTTTTATTAGAACCCACTATTTATGGTTGTTTTTAGTCGTATTGACCAGTTGGCAAATAATTTTGCGGAGGCCAAAGTTCATGATTTTGTGAGCTATAACTGATGACTTTTTGTGGGCCATAACTCACAAATTTTGGCTATTTTTAATCATTTCGACCCGTTGGCAAATAATTCATCGGAGACTAAAAGTCATAATTGTTTGGCATGCCACCGTTTATGGCATTGTTAGTCGTTCTGACAAATTGGAAAATAATTTTATGGAGGCTAAAATTCATGATTTTGTGTATAACCCACGACTTTTGGCCATTTTAGCCATTTCAACTTGTTAGCAAATAATTTTAGGAGGTTAAAATTCAAAATCTCGTGAGCTATAAATCATGATTATTTACGTGTTATAATTATTTTGACATGTTGACAAATAATTACGCAGAGGCTAAAATTCACGATTTTGTGATCTATAACCCACGATTTTAGGCAATTTCTAATTGTTTCGACTTGTTGGCAAAAAATTTGCTAAGGCAAAATTAACAATTTTGTGAGCTATAACCACAATTTTTAGCCATTTTAATTGCTTCAAATGTTGGTAAATAATTTCTTGGAGACTAAAATTTATAATTTTCCATAGCTAATGATTTATGACTATTTTTAGTCATTTCGACTAGTTGGCAAATAATTTTTGGAGGCCAAAATTCATTATTTTGTGGGCTATAACCCTTGATTTTTGCCATTTTTAGTTGTTTTGACCTATTGGCAAATAATTTTGAGGAGGCCAAAATTCATGATCTTGTGAGCCATAACTCAAAATTTTTATCATTTCTAGTTGTTTTAACCCGTTGGCAAATAATTTCTTGGAGGCAAAATTCACGCTTCATGAGCTATAACCCACGATTTTTACCATTTTATACATTTCAAATAGTTGGCAAATAATTTCTTAGAGGCAAATAACCCATGATTTTTATCATTTTAGCTATTTCGACCTATTGACAAATAGTTTTGTTGAGGCTAAAATTCACGATCTCGTGTGCTTAGCCCATGATTTTTAGCCATATTTAATGTTTTCGTCTGTTGGTAGATAATTTTGCGCAGCCAAAATTATCGGTTTAAATGAGCTATAACTCATGATTTTCAGCTATTTTTAGTCATTTTAACGGTTGGAAAATAATTTTGTGGATATTAAAATTCACGATTTCGTGATCTATAACTTAAGATTTTTATCGACGAATTGGTAAAAATTACTTGGAGGATGAAATTCACAAATTTGTTGGCTATTATTGATGAATATTGGCAATATTTTGTCATTTCATCTTGTTAGAAAATACTTTCTTGGAGGCAAAAACCCATGATTTTTGGCATTTTTATTATTTCTACTGTTGGTAAATAATTTTTCTAAGGACAAACTTCACGGTTTCAAGAGTTAGCTCACGATTTTAAATAGTTTATAGTGCTTTTCGACCCATTGGAAAATAATTTTGTGGAGGGCAAATTCACGATTTCATGAGCTATAAGCCACGATTTTTGGCCATTTTAGTTGTTTCGACCTATTGGCAAATAATTTTGAGGAGGCCAAAATTCATGATCTTGTGAGCCATAACTCAAAATTTTTATCATTTCTAGTTGTTTTAACCCGTTGGCAAATAATTTCTTGGAGGCAAAATTCACGCTTCATGAGCTATAACCCACGATTTTTACCATTTTATACATTTCAAATAGTTGGCAAATAATTTCTTAGAGGCAAATAACCCATGATTTTTATCATTTTAGCTATTTCGACCTATTGACAAATAGTTTTGTTGAGGCTAAAATTCACGATCTCGTGTGCTTAGCCCATGATTTTTAGCCATATTTAATGTTTTCGTCTCGTTGGTAGATAATTTTGCGCAGGCCAAAATTATCAGTTTCGTGAGCTATAACTCATGATTTTCAGCTATTTTTAGTCATTTTAACCGGTTGGAAAATAATTTTGTGGATATTAAAATTCACGATTTCGTGATCTATAACTTAAGATTTTTTATCGACGAATTGGTAAAAAATTACTTGGAGGATGAAATTCACAAATTTGTTGGCTATTATTGATGAATATTGGCAATATTTTGTCATTTCATCTTGTTAGAAAATACTTTCTTGGAGGCAAAAAACCCATGATTTTTTGGCATTTTTTATTATTTCTACCTGTTGGTAAATAATTTTTCTAAGGACAAACTTCACGGTTTCAAGAGTTAGCTCACGATTTTAAATAGTTTATAGTGCTTTCGACCCATTGGAAAATAATTTTGTGGAGGGCAAATTCACGATTTCATGAGCTATAAGCCACGATTTTTGGCCATTTTAGTTGTTTAACCCTTTTTGATAGGAATTTAAACAATACCTAAAGTTGCAAGCATACAACTCTGAAGTTATAGTATAAAGCGTTATCGATCCACGAGGAAGGTGTTGTAAGAGTTAATCAAAATTGGTTCTTATGTTTTGTGTGTGACAATTAGGAGTGTGATAGAAGAAATGTGATGGATTGTGGAGATTAAGAGAGTGGTCGTGATAAAGTGCAAATAAAAATAAAATGAGAATGAGAGTGGAAAGATAAAGAGTGGTTGTGAATATGTGCAAAGAAACAAAACAAGTTTGAGAGAGGAGAAAGAATGATGAATAAAATAAAGGAAAATAAAGAAGGTGATAAAGGAAAATAAAACAAACAAATTAAAAGCAAGAATAAAAGGTGAATTGAAGAAAATAAAATCTAAACTACAAAATAAATGCGAGAAAGTAAAGACATGAAAGTAAATACATGAAAGCAATAAATGCAAGAATAGTAATGACATGAAAGTAAATACATGAAAGTAAAGACATGAATGTAAATCTACTCGCAAAGTATTAAATGAGCAAGAAAAGAAAACAAGAAGAAAAATTTATTAGCAAAGAGAAAATTTGCATCCCAAGAAAGTTCTAGCCTCAAGGTGAAAGCAAACCTTCATCTTGATCTTGATCTTCATCTCATCTTCATCTTCATGATCAAACAAAGAGAAGAAAAAAAATATGAAGAGGTGAAAATATTTTTTATTAATTGTAACAAAAGTTATAAATTTGGAAGGTCTTCTCAATTAAGAGTAACCCTCCTCTCCAAATGAATTTTTACAAACTATTTCACATCCAAACCCTTCACTCTACCCCTCTATTTATAGCCTCAGACAATGAAGGAGAACCCTTGGATGAAACTTGGCAACAAAGGAATCAAATCGGCCACAAATGGACCGCACATTGTCGGTTGACCAATCGGTTGGCCGACCAATTGGAATTCCAAAATTCTGAAAATGCGTTAGCTCCATCTCGTCGAGATAGGCGATTTTCATGTATTATATATTGAATTCGCCTTCGGATTGGGAGATATCGCCATTTCTTTGTGGCTAATCATCTTGAACATGATTTTCACTTGATTTCTTTTCATATTGAATCCTTATTTCTTAACTACGTAGATTGCTTAGCTTGATCCCGGCTTCAATAAAAGGTTAGAAAATAAGGAAATTTGAGTTCTTTTGAGCTTTTATTCATTAATCTTCATTAACCCGCACATTAAGATAAAACATATTATTAGTGGTATATTTATTTGTATAAAATAGATGATGAGGGTATAAAAATATAATAAAAATGTGATTATCAAATACCCCACACCTAAACTTTTGCTAGTCCTCTAGCAAAGAAAGAAATTGAAAGAGAAAGAAAGAAAAATCTTAACTCACTTTCACAGAATCGCGATTGTATTTAGCGATACAACAAGCCTTTAAACCCTAGGTTACCCTAGTGGACGAGTTGTAGTCTCGTGATGGTTTCTGATGAATATACCCACAAAATTCAGTCAACTTGCCAATTTAAAGAAGTTTATGAATAATTAATTTACTTGATATATTTTAACATTCTAATTGAAGCTAGTTATTACTCAAGAAAATATTTTTATATATAACTCCAAGGTAAATCTCTTAGAAAATATTTTCATCATAAGTATACAAAACCGAGTTTAATATTAGAAATTTAATTTAAAAGTTTTGAAAAGAACATGCTAACTCTTTGTTTTAACAATTTTCAAGCCTTTTAATCAATTTATTTTTCAAGGACATATATACAAATATAACTATATATATATATAAAAACATTGTTAGTGTATATAAATATATTTATTTTTAAACTCTTTATTCCTTAGTGATTTTGTTCTTCTTAATCGGGCTTTCTAAGTGACCATTTAACGAGTTTTGGGCCAATGGATCCCAACCCATTGGGCTTAGGTCATTAAGCATAGAAATACTCCTTGGGCTTAATTATTAGGTCAACTTAGGCTTAGTAAGATTGAGCCACCTTGGATTTTAAGAGAATTTTAATTGGTGCCCATTTTTCGCACTCTTCTTTTGTAAAGTTAGTTTTCTTTTTTTTATAATATATATATATGTGTATAAGTATATATATCCGAAAAGTATTTAGATCAAGACAACTTGAAGAATTATTTTCAACTCTAAGCTAGGCATGCAAAATTTCATTACTTTAATTAAAAGTCTAAGTTAAGACTTAAGTAAAGTATGCTACTTTGAAAGTCATTTCTTAAGAAATTTATTTAGAGTTATCATAAAAGGTGAACTTGAGTATAAAACTAACTAAGTATTACAAAATTTAAAATTTATCAAATAGATCAATTATTAATCAACTCTATTAAGTTGGCAAGTGACAATATTTCTATGAAATAGAAAAAAATGACATAAAAAGAAAAGAAAAGAAAAAATTGGTAAGATAAAAAGGAAAAATGACTAAGATAAAGTGGAAAATTAACAAGTCCCCATCCCACACCTAAATTTTGCATTATTCTCAATGCAAACTCTATGATGCACAAAGTAAAGCGGATAAGAATTGAAGCATTTACCTTTGTTTGGTTGATAATAAAAGCGCAATTACCTTTTGTATGAGGAGGATGAAGTCAAAATTTCTTCTTCTTCATTTTTTTCACTTTTTTCTTTTTTTTCATATATATATCTCTCTCTCTCTTTTTTTTTTCAAAAAACAAGAAATTCTCAAATGAGAGAAGAGTAATTTCTTTTATTATTATTATGAGACAAAAATAGAGATGTAGAATGAATGATTAAACATGAAAAGCTCATATTCTACATCAAATCCTCTTGTATTCTTGAAAATTCTACCCGGATTTTAAAAAATCGAAAATAATATAATCAACGATGTGCTTAAATTCGAACATTCCAAGGGTTTCAATGATTTTGCAGCAATAAAAGGTAGGTATCGATGGTGTTATGCATTTTAAATTTCGATTGAACTTAGATTCCTTATTGACAAAAGTTTGACCTATCACAACCAATTCTTCTTTAAAATTTCCTCAAGATTCATGTTTGAGGTATGAAAATTTGGTTGTTGTTTATTTTCCAAGAATCTAAGTTCATCACAAAGAGTTCTTTAAAAGTTGGGTTAAAGAAGCATGTATTTAACACAATTTTATCATTCGAAAGACGATCGATTTTTCTAATACTGCGGTTCCTCACCAAAGATTTCCTCAAAACTAGGGTCCGATTCATACTCTTCTTCTATCTCTTCAATTGAACTTTCGTGGATGTAATTTATTTCTAGAGGTTGATTATCTAGATGGTTCCACGGATTGAAAATATTGAGATCGTGATCAAATTCCCAAGGGCGACTTCATGTGACCGGTTTTACAGTTGATGAGAGCATTAGAAGTGGTTAAGAACGGTCTTCCTAAGATAACAAGTATCGTCCTTTGGGATTGGAAGCGGGCTTCGTTTCGGGACTATGAAATCCACAGAAAAATAAAATCCCCAATCTTAATTAGAACATCGCTATCTCACCTATGGAGACTTTGATAGATCTATCGCCTAACCGTAGGGTGCATCCGGTTTGTTTGAGTTCCCAGACACCTAGTTATTGGTATACCGAATATGGAAGCAAATTGACACCGCCCCTTAAGTCTAAAAGTGCCTTATCAATGAGACTATTACCAATGACACTTGGGATGGTAGGGCAACCCGAATCCTTATGTTTCAAAGGTACGGACTTTGAAAGTATATCGATGATATTGGCGACAAGAAAGACTTTCTTGAATATTTATTCTTCTCTTCTTAGTGCACAAATCTTTCAAAAATTGTGCATAAGAAAGGATTTGTTCAATTACATCTAAGAGAGGAATATTGACCTTAACACCTTGAAAGTTTCTAGGATCTTCTCCTCTGAGGAGAGTATTTCCTTGGCCCGAGTCTATCCGAAAGGGAGCAACTGGTGTAAATTTATTAAAATTAGGCTCGGGTTCGGGTTCAGGCTCTTGGTCATTGGAAGCGGGTGATTCTTGAATAGAGTCATCGAGAAGAAGAGAATTTGTTACGGCTCAAGGGTTTCACTTGGAGGCATTCTAACTTGATTATCAACTTGTTTTCCTGACCGTAGTGAATGGATTGCATTCACTTGAGCTTGGTAGGTTGAACTTGATCCTGTTCTTAGGGTTGGTCACGGGTTGACTCGAAAATATTCCTTTCTCTCTCTCACTCACAGCACTAGCTAGTTGTTCAAGTTGGGTTTCTAATCTAGCTATGGCTTGAGTGTTGGAATTGAGAATTTGTCCGGTTGATTGCATAAAGTAATTCAACGTGTTGGATGTTTGAGTCAACAAGTTGGAGGTTTGTGTAGAAGCCTTAATTATAGTTTCTAAACCCTTTTCCAAAACATTGAGACGTTTATCATGATTAGAGTTTAGAGGAGAATGATTTGCAGATTGATGATGAGGAGACTGATTTGGATATGTCAAATTTGGTTGTTGAAAATTAGTTTGAGAACTGAAAGGAACTGTATTTCCTCTAGGAAATTGTTGGGTTGAAGAGTGAGTGAAATTTTAATTTTCAGAGTAGTTTCCCTGGTTCCATGCAAAGTTCGGGTGATTTCTCCAACCTGGATTGTAGGTGGGAGAAAATGGATCATTCCCGAGACATTAGAATGCAGCGTTTATCTGTCCTAGTGGTTGATTATTTCCTAAGAGAGGATATTCCTCTGAAACATGAGATGGAGAAAGACAGCCAGACAACCTCGAAGCGTAAACTTGATTGATTTGAGCTCGAGCTCGTTCTTTGATTTCTAAAGCTTCTAACATACGCATGATTGTAGCCATCTTTGCTTCAGAGGCTATGTTTGTCTCTAAGGAAAGACCACTGGATTTGGGTTGGGGAACTGATGAAACTAGGTCATCACAGTGTTCCCACTGCATGGTTTTCTCGGATAAACTCTCTAAAATTTTCTAGGCTTCATCGGTATTTTTAAGACCGTGATGAGGACATTGGATAAGAAGAACCTTAAATTTATCAAAATACTTTCGAATGGTTCTCCTGACAATCTTAAAATTTTAAATGTTGTTTCTAAGCTTAACCGTTTTATGGATGGGAAAGAATTTCTTCAGAAAAACGGTAACAAATTCACCCCAAGTTGAGATAGAATTTGTGGGTAAGCTATACAGCCATTTCTTGGCTTTGTCCTTAAGAGCAAATGGAATGAATCTAAGCTTAATCGCATTTTCAGATAAGTCCCTCATCTTAATAATGAGACAAACTTCTTCAAATTCGGAGATAAAAATATATGCATCTTCAGATTCTACTCCTAAGAATTTTGGAAGCATGTTTATGAAATACGGTCTAAGCTCAAAATTAGTTCCATTGATATCGGGGAGTTTAATGCAAGAAGGGATTGCATTCCTAGTTGGATAACAAACATCTTGAAGAACGGGTGGATTAAGATTAGCCATTTCTTCAAATGGTTCAAAACGGATTAAACGATTGGTGTTACCCCCAATCCAAGTTTGCATACACCAAAATAAATTCTTTTTATAAATTTTTTAAGAGGTGAAAATAAAAACTAAAAAATTAAAAAGATGATGAGTAAAAAGGAGAAAGATAAAGGAAAAACCTAACTAAAATAAATCAATGCAATCACTTGTATCAATCACTTTAAATTCTAGGGTTAAGCCTAGACTCAACTAGACCAGCTCCTAACCAAAAACTCATTTAGTGAAAAGATTGAAGTTTACTCGGTCAGTTAGCCAGGTAAGGATAGTACTAGAGAGAGATCAAAGATCAATTAAGTACCTCGTTCCTTACGGAGCGCTTTACGCAACCCCTAAACCTTGCCTTAGACACCAACTAATTCAAGTAAACTTGAACCGGTTCACTTAAGGATTTCTTGTTCCTTAATGACTTCGAATCCTTAGGGGCCAACGTCTAATGAGTGTTTAAGGCTTGGGTTTTGTAGTGAGGAATTAGTGATTTGTGGGCTAAGGTGATGAAATCCCTCACCTTATCTTGATTAATGGGTTTTGCCCTTAAGAATATTTTCAAGTGGTGTCAAATCAAGATGCACAAATCACTTTGGTGAATTCTTACTATTATATGCAATGCAACCCTAGAATTTAAAAGCAACTACAAAATGATGTAAAATAAATTTTTTAATTAAGGTCAACAATCAAACAAATGTGAGAAAGAGCTCTTATTTGAGTTTATTATCTTGTTAGTAAATGTCCAAGTGGAGGATGAATATTATTATGGTTGACAAAAATAATTTTTGTTTTAGATCCTAATTGTCTCTAATTGTGAGAAACTAACTAAAGGGTGGAATTAAAAATACTAGAAAGAGGAGTTACCCATAAAAGCATCCTAGCATTTTTTAATGCAATTCTTCAATCTTCAATTCTTGATCTTCAATCTTCAAAGTGGTTCCTTCATAAGAAAACACACAAGTTAAAGAACCAAAATATCTTAATTACAAACACCGTTCCCGACAGCGGCCAAAACTTAATAGGAATTTAAACAATACCTAAAGTTGCAAGTATACAACTATCAAGTTATAGTATAAAAGTTATCGATCCCACGAGAAAGGTGTTGTAAGAGTTAATCAAAATTGGTTCGATGTTGTGTGTGTGACAATTAGAAGTGTGATAGAAGAAATGTGATGGATTGTGGAGATTAAGAGAGTGGTCGTGATTTTGTGAACTATTTTGAGTCATTTTGACTAGTTGGCAAATAATTACGCAGAGGCCAAAATTCATGATTTTGTGAACTATAACTCACGATTTTTGGCCATTATTAGTCATTTTGACTAGTTGGCAAATAATTTTGTGGAGGCAAAATTTATAATTTTGTGAGCTATAACTCATGACTTTTGGCAATTTTTAGTCATTTCGACCCATTGGCAAATGATTAGCATAGAAACATGAAAAGTTAGAAGAGAACAACTATCAAGTTATAGTAAAATATAAATGTCGAACCCACGAGGAAGGTGTGTATTTAGAAATTCTAAAATTGGTTCTAGAAAAGTGTGGACAAAGAGGAGTAAATTAGAGCATGTAGAGATGTAGAGCAGAACTGTCGTAAAATAAAAATAAAACTAAAACAAGAGGAGAACGAGATAAGGTGGAAATAAAAAAAAAGAAAATAAAGAGAAAACAAAATAGAGACAAAAAGAAATAGAACCAAGAAAAGAGAAAGAAGTGGGAACAAAATAAAATCAAGAAGAGAGAAATCAAAGAAAAAAGAGTGGGGAAAAGCAAGTAGAGAAGTGATGAATCTAGAATTGAATCCACTAGTTAATTTCAATTAGGATTTATGAACTACTCTCTTTTTATCACATTTTACCTTAGATTTACTAAGCATAGACTATCAAACCACTTAAGGAAAGCATAATCTATCAAATTATCATCCAAGCAAAATTACCATTCATAAAACAACAAGCAAGTGGATAGTAATTCTAGAATTCATAAGCATAACCTATCAAACAATTCAAGATAAGCAAAACCTATCACGATTTTGTGAACTATAACTCATAATTTTGTCCATTTTAGTAATTTCACCGTTGGCAAATAATTCAATGAGAGGCCAAAATTCACAATTTTTGAGCTATATCCCACTGTTTATGACCATATTTAGTCATTTTGACCAATCGACTTATAATTACATGGAGGCCAAATCTCACAAATTAAGTGAGCTATAACCCATGACTTTTGGCAATTTTTAGTCATTTCTACCCATTAGCAAATAATTTTGCTAAAGCTAAAATTCATGATTTCATGAGCTATAACTCAAGATTTTTGCCATTTTAGTTGTTTTGACCCACTAGCAAATAATTTTGTGAGCTATAACTCAAGATTTTTGCCATTTTAGTTGTTTTAGCTTGTTGGAAAATAATTTTGCTAAAGCTAAAATTCATGATTTCGTGAGCTATAACTCATGATTTTGTGAGCTATAACTCACAATTTTGGCCATTATTAGTTGTTTCAATCCGTTGGCAAATAATTCCAGGCGAGATTCACAATATTTTGAGCTATATCCCACTGTTTATGACCATATTTAGTCATTTTGACCAATGGCTTATAATTACATGGAGGCTAAATTTTACGATTTTGTGAGTTATAATCCACGACTTTTGGCCATTTTAGTCATTTCTATCCTTTGGCAAATAATTTTGGGAGGGCAAAATTCACGATTTTGTGAACACTAACTCTTGATTTTTGGCCTTTTTGTCATTTAAGGTTGGCAAATAGTTTAGTGGAGGCCAAAATTCAAGATTTCGTGAGATATAACTCACGATTCCTTGTCATTTTTAATCATTTTGATCCATTGATAAATAATTTTGTGGAGGCTGAAATTAACAATTTCGTGAGCTACCCACGATTTTTCACCATTTTAACCATTTTAACTTGATGGAAAATATATATGGGGAGGCCAAAATTTATAATTTTGTGAGCTAAAGCTCATAAATTTTTGTCATTTTAGTCGTTTTGACACGTTGGCAAATAATTACGCAGAGACTAAAATTCGTGATTTTATGAGCTATAACCCATAATGTATATCCATTTATACCCATTGGAAATAATTTTGCACATGCCAAAATTAATAGTTTTGTGCACTATAACTCACAATTTTTGCCATTTTAGCCATTTTGACCTATTGGCAAATAATTCAACAGGGGCCAAAATTAATGATTTTTTGAGCTATGACCCACCGTTTATAGCCATTTTAGTTGTTTCGATAGGTTGGCCAATAATTTTGTGGAGGATAAAATTCACAATTTCGTGAGCTATGATAATATTTTTGCCATTTTAGTTGTTTTGACCGTGGGCAAATACTTATCTGAGGAGGCTAAAATTCATGATTTTATGAGCTATAACCCACGATTTTTGGCCATTTTAGTCATTTCTACCCATTAGCAAATAATTTTGTTGAAGCCAAAATTTACGATTTTGTGAGCTATAACTCAAGATTTTTGCCATTTTAGTCATTTCAACCAGTTGGCAAATAATTTCTTAGAGGCAAAACCCAAAAATTTTGGCCATTTTAGTTATTTTCTACCGATTGTCAAATAATTTTGTGGAGGCTAAAATTCACGATTTTGTGAGCTATAGCCCATGATTTTCAACCATTTTAGTGTTTTCTACCTTTTGGCAAATAATTTTGTGGAGGCTAAAATTCACGATTTCAAGAGCTATAACCCACAATGTATGGCCATTTTAGTCATTTTAACACGTGTGCAAATAATTTAGGGAGATCAAACTTCACGATTTAAGTGAGCTATAATCGTTTTGACCCATTAATAAACAATAGCGTCGAGGTCAAAATTCACAATTTAAGTGAGCTATGACCGATAATGTTTGACTATTTTTCATCAATTCAACTACTTGGCAAATAATTTATTAGAACCAAATAACCCAAAATTTGGCCATTTTAGTTATTTTCTAACAATTGGCAAATAATTTTGTTGAAGCCAAAATTTACGATTTTGTGAGCTATAACTCATGATTTTAGCCATTTTAGTCATTTTAGTGTTTTCAACATCTTTGGAAAAAATTTGCAAAGGCAAAATTCATGATTTCATGAGCTATAACCCATGATTTTTGGTCATTTTAGTCATTTTAACTTGTTGGAGAGGCTAAAATTCATGATTTCATGAGCTATAACTCATGATTTTTGGCCATTTTAGTCATTTTAACCTGTACAAATAATTTTGGGGAGGCCAAAATTCACGACTTCGCGTCACAACCCATGATTTTTGGCCATTTTTTATCATTACTACCCATTGGCTAATAAATCCTTGGAGGCAAATAATCCATGATTTTTGGCCATTTTAGTTATTTCTATTAGTTGGCAAATAATTTTGCTAAAGCTAAAATTCATGATTTTGTAAGCTCTGATCCATAATTTTTAGCCATTTTAGTATTTTCGATTTGTTGGCAAATAATTTTCACGGAAGGAAAAATTCACTTTTGTGAGCTTTAACTCATGATTTTTGACCATTTTAGTCATTTTAACTTGTTAGAAAATAAGTTTGGGAGGCAAAATTCACAATTTCGTGAGCTATAACTCACAATTTTTGCCATTTTAGTTGTTTTGACCGATGGAAAAATACTTATCTGAGGCCTAAATTCTCAATTTTATGAGCTATAATCCATAATTTTTGACCGTTTTAAGCTATTACAACCCATTTGCAAATATTTGATTGAGACAAAATTAAAAATTTTGTGAACTATAATTCATGATTTTTGCCTATTTTTAGTCATTTGAACAAGGCGGCAAAGAATTTCTAGGAGGCAAATAACCCATAATTTTTGCCATTTTAATAATTTCCACCATTTGGTAAATAATTTTGCTAAGGCCAAAATTCGTGATTTTTGAGCTATAGCCCATGATTTTTAGACATTTTAGTGTTTTCAATCTTTTAAGCAATAATTTTGTGGAGGCTAAAATTCACGATTTCGTGAGCTATAACCCACAATGTTTGGCCATTTTAGTCATTTTAACCTGTACAAATAATTTTGGAGAGGTTAAACTTCACGATTTCATGAGCTATAATCATTTTGACCCATTAACAAACAATTACGTGGAGGTCAAATTTCACAATTTCGTGAGCTATGACCCACAATTTTGACTATTATTTATATCAATTCAACAAGATAGCAAATAATTTTGGAGGCAAATAACCCAAAATTTGGCCATTTTAGTTATTTTCTACCGATTGTCAAATAATTTTGTTGAAGCCAAAATTTACGATTTTGTGAGGTATAACACACGATTTTTATTTATTTTTAGTGTTTTTGACCCGGCTGGTAAAAAATTTTGCGAAGGCAAAATTCATGATTTCGTGAATTATAACCCATGATTTTTGGTTATTTTAGTCATTTTAACTTGTTGGAGAGGCTAAAATTCACTATTTCGTGAGCTATAACTCATGATTTTTTACCATTTTTAGGTGTTACAATACGTTGGCAAATAATTACGCCGAGGCTAAAACTCACGATTTTGTGAGCTATACCCCACGAATTTTGTCCATTTATTTTATCATTTCTACCCATTAGCTAATAAATCCTTGGAGGCAAATAATCCATGATTTTTGGCATTTTTAGTTATTTCTATCAGTTGGCAAATAATTTTGCTAAAGCTAAAATTCATGATTTTGTAAGCTACAGTCCATAATTTTTAGCCATTTTAGTATTTTCGATTTGTTGGCAAATAATTTTACGTAGGGCAAAATTCACGCTTTTGTGAGCTTTAACCAATGATTTTTGACCATTTTAATTATTTTAACTTGCTAAAAATAATTTTGGGAGGCAAAATTCACAATTTCATGAGTTATAACTCACAATTTTTGCCATTTTAGTCATTTTGACCCGTTGGCTAATTACGCGGAGGATAAAATTCACAATTTAAGTGAGCTATAATATGATTTTTGCCATTTTAGTTGTTTTGACCGATGGAAAAATACTTATGCGAGGCCTAAATTCTCAATTTTATGAGCTATAATCCATAATTTTTGACCGTTTTAAGCTATTACAACCCATTTGCAAATATTTGATTGACAAAATTAAAAATTTTGTGAACTATAATTCATGATTTTTGCCTATTTTTAGTCATTTGAACAAGGCGGCAAAGAATTTCTAGAGGCAAATAACCCATAATTTTTGCCATTTTAATAATTTCCACCATTTGGTAAATAATTTTGCTAAGGCCAAAATTCGTGATTTTTGAGCTATAGCCCATGATTTTTAGACATTTTAGTGTTTTCAATCTTTTAAGCAATAATTTTGTGGAGGCTAAAATTCACGATTTCGTGAGCTATAACCCACAATGTTTGGCCATTTTAGTCATTTTAACCTGTACAAATAATTTTGGAGAGGTTAAACTTCACGATTTCATGAGCTATAATCATTTTGACCCATTAACAAACAATTACGTGGAGGTCAAATTTCACAATTTCGTGAGCTATGACCCACAATTTTGACTATTATTTATATCAATTCAACAAGATAGCAAATAATTTTGGAGGCAAATAACCCAAAATTTGGCCATTTTAGTTATTTTCTACCGATTGTCAAATAATTTTGTTGAAGCCAAAATTTACGATTTTGTGAGGTATAACACGATTTTTATTTATTTTTAGTGTTTTGACCCGGGTGGTAAAAAATTTTGCGAAGGCAAAATTCATGATTTCGTGAATTATAACCCATGATTTTTGGTTATTTTAGTCATTTTAACTTGTTGGAGAGGCTAAAATTCACTATTTCGTGAGCTATAACTCATGATTTTTACCATTTTAGGTGTTACAATCGTTGGCAAATAATTCTGCAGAGGCTAAAACTCACGATTTTGTGAGCTATACCCCAATTTTGTCCATTTATTTTATCATTTCTACCCATTAGCTAATAAATCCTTGGAGGCAAATAATCCATGATTTTTGGCATTTTTAGTTATTTCTATCGGTTGGCAAATAATTTTGCTAAAGCTAAAATTCATGATTTTGTAAGCTCTGATCCATAATTTTTAGCCATTTTAGTATTTTCGATTTGTTGGCAAATAATTTTGGGAGGCAAAATTCACAATTTCGTGAGCTATAACTCATGATTTTTGACCATTTTAGTCATTTTAACTTGTTAGAAAATAAGTTTGGGAGGCAAAATTCACAATTTCGTGAGCTATAACTCACAATTTTTGCCATTTTAGTCATTTTGACCCGTTGGCAAATAATTACGCAGAGGCTAAAATTCACTATTTCGTGAGCTATAACCCATGATTTTTGGTTATTTTAGTCATTTCTACCCAATGGCAAATAAATTTCGGAGGCCAAAATTCACAATTTATGAAAAATAAATCATGATTTCTTGAGATATAACCCATGATTTTTGGCATTTTTAGTTATTTCTATCGGTTGGCAAATAATTTTGGGGAGGCCAAAATTCACAATTTATGAAAAATAAATCATGATTTCTTGAGATATAACCCATGATTTTGGGCTATTATTAGTCATTTCTACTGTTCTTGTGGTGGCTAAAATTCAAGAAAATGTGAACTATAACTCATGATTTTAGCCATTTTAGTCATTTTGACCCGTTGGCAAATAATTTTGTTGAAGCCAAAATTCATGATTTTTGAGCTATAACCCACCGTTTATGCCCATTTTATTTATTTCGAGCCGTTGATAAATAATTATATGGAGGCCAAAATTCACAATTTCTTGTCTTTGTAACCCATGATTTTTGACCATTTTAGTCATTTCTCCCCATTGGCAAATAATTTTGGGAGGCAAAATTCACAATTTCGTGAGCTATAACTCATGATTTTTGGCCATTTTAGTTGTTTCGACCCTTTGGCAAATAATTCAACGAGGCCAAAATTCACGATTTTTGAGCTATAACCCATGATTTTTGACCATTTTAATTATTTTAACTTGCTAAAAATAATTTTGGGGAGGCAAAAATTCACAATTTCATGAGTTATAACTCACAATTTTTGCCATTTTTAGTCATTTTGACCCGTTGGCTAATTATGCGGAGGCCAAAAATCACGATTTCATGAGCTATAACCTATAATGTTTTGTCATTTATAGTCATTTCTACCCAATGGCAAATAAATTTGTCAGGCCAAAATTCACAATTTATGAAAAATAAATCATGATTTCTTGAGATATAACCCATGATTTTTGGGCTATTATTAGTCATTTCTACCTGTTCTTGTGGTGGCTAAAATTCAAGAAAATGTGAACTATAACTCATGATTTTAGCCATTTTTAGTCGTTTCGACCCGTTGGCAAATAATTTTGTTGAAGCCAAAATTCATGATTTTTGAGCTATAACCCACCGTTTATGCCCATTTTTATTTATTTCGAGCCGTTGATAAATAATTATATGGAGGCCAAAATTCACAATTTCTTGTGCTGTAACCCATGATTTTTGACCATTTTTAGTCATTTCTCCCCATTGGCAAATAATTTTCCAGTGGCCAAAACACACAATTTTGTGAACTAGAACTCATAATTTTGGCCATTTTTGTCGTTTTGACCCGTTGGCAAATAATTCAACGAGGCCAAAATTCACGATTTTTGAGCTATAACCTATAATGTTTTGTCATTTATAGTCATTTCTACTTGTTGGCAAATAATTTTGGGAGGCAAAATTCACAATTTCATGAGCTATAACCCATGATTTTTGGCCATTTTAGTCATTTCTACTTGTTGGCAAATAATTTTGGGAGGCAAAATTCACAATTTCGTGAGCTATAACTCACAATTTTTGCCATTTTAGTCATTTTGACCCGTTGGCAAATAATTTTGGGAGGCAAAATTCACAATTTCGTGAGCTATAACCCATGATTTTTGGTTATTTTAGTCATTTCTACTTGTTGGCAAATAATTTTGGGGAGGCTAAAATTCACTATTTCGTGAGCTATAACCCATGATTTTTGACCATTTTAATTATTTTAACTTGCTAAAAATAATTTTGGGGAGGCTAAAATTCACTATTTCGTGAGCTATAACTTATGATTTTTGCCATTTTAGTCATTTTGACCCGTTGGCAAATAATTACCGTAGGCCAATATCATAATTTTGTGAGCTATAACCCATGATTTTGGGCTATTATTAGTCATTTCTACCCAATGGCAAATAAATTTGCGGAGGCCAAAATTCATGATTTTGTGAGCTATAACTCATGATTTTTGCCATTTTTGTCGTTTTGACCCGTTGGCAAATAATTCAACGAGGCCAAAATTCACGATTTTTGAGCTATAACCTATGGTTTATGACCATTTTAATCGTTTCAACTAGTTGGCATATAATTACACGGTGGTAAAATTCACGATTTCATGAGCTATAACCCATGATTTTTGGCCATTTTAGTCATTTCTACTTGTTGGCAAATAATTTTGGGGAGGCCAAAATTCACGATTTCGTGAGCTATAACTCATGATTTTTGCCATTTTAATAATTTTGGTTCATTGGCAAACAATTTGGCAAACGTTGAAATTAATAATTTCGTGAGCTATAACCCATGGTTTATGACCATTTTAGTCATTTCTACTTGTTGGCAAATAATTTTGGGAGGCTAAAATTCATGATTTTTGAGCTATAACCCATGATTTTTACCATCTTAGTTGTTTTAACCTAATGCAAAATAATTTTGGGAGGCTAAAATTAACAATTTCATGAGCTAACTCATGATTTTTGCCATTTTTGTCGTTTTGACCCGTTGGCAAATAATTACACGTAGGCAAATAATTCTTGTGAACTATAACTCACGATTTTGTGAGCTATAACCCATGATTTTTGGCCATTTTAGTCATTTCTACTCATTGGCAAATAATTTTGGGAGGCTAAAATTCATAATTTTGTGAACTATAACTCATAATTTTGGCCATTTTTGTCGTTTTGACCCGTTGGCAAATAATTCAACGGAGGCCAAAATTCACGATTTTTGAGCTATAACCCATGGTTTATGACCATTTTAGTCATTTCTACTTGTTGGCAAATAATTTTGTGGAGGCTAAAATTCACGATTTTATGAGCTATACCTCATGATTTTTGGCCATTTTAGTCATTTCTACTTGTTGGCAAAAAATTTTGGGTAGGTCAAAATTCACGATTTTGTGAGCTATAAATCACAATTCTTTGCCATTTTAATAATTTTGGTTCATTGGCAAACAATTTGGCAAACGTTGAAATTAATAATTTCGTGAGCTATAACTTATGATTTTTTGCAATTTTTAGTGTTCTCGACCTGTTGGCAAATATTTTTGCGAAGGGCAACTTCGTGAGCTATAGCCCATGATTTTTGGCCATCTTAGTTGTTTTAACCTGACGTAAAATAATTTTGGGGAGGCTAAAATTCATAATTTCATGAGCTAACTCATGATTTTTTGCCATTTTTTGTCGTTTTGACCCGTTGGCAAATAATTACACGTAGGCAAATAATTCTTGTGAACTATAACTCACAATTTTTATTTATTTTTAGCTGATTCGACACGTTGGCAAATAATTCAACGGAGGCCAAAAATCACCATTTTTTGAGCTATATCCCACCACATGTGGCCATTTTTAGACATTTCGACTCGTTGGCAAATAATTACGCGGAGGCCAAAATTAACAATTTTAGGAGCTATAGTCCATGATTTTTGCCATTTATAGTAATTTCTACTGTTGGCAAATAAATTTCGGAGGCCAAAATTCACGATTTATTGAAGTATAACTCATGATTTTTGTCCATTTTTAGTTGTTTCGACCCTTTGGCAAATTATTCAATGGAGGCCAAAATTCACGATTTTTTGAGCTATATCGATAGCTCATGGGCATTTTTAGTCATTTCAACCAGTTAGGAAATAATTACGTGAAGCCAAAATTCATGATTTAAACGGCTACTACTCATGATTTCTTGGTTATTTTAGTCATTTCTACTTGTTGGCAAATAATCTTGTGGTGGCCAAACTTCAATATTTTGTGAACTAGAACTCATAATTTTGGCCATTTTAGTCATTTCGACCCATTGGCAAATAATTCAACGGAGGCCAAAATTCATGATTTTTGAGCTATAACCCACCATTTATGGCGATTTTTATTCATTTTGACCCGTTGGGAAATTATCTAGTGGAGGCCAAAAATTCACAATTTCTAGAGCAATAACCCATGATTTTAAGCCATTTTTACTCATTTCTACTCGTTGGCAAATAATTTTGCGGAGGCCAAATTCTTGATTTTGTAAACTATATAACTCATGATTTTTTGCCATTATTAGTCGTTTCGACCCATAGGCAAATAATTCAACAGAGGCTAAAATTCATGATTTTTGGAGCTATAACCCATGGTTTATGACCATTTTAGTCATTTTGACCAATTAGCATATAACTAAATGGAGGCCAAAATGCGATTTCATGAGCTATAACCCGACTTTTAGCTATTTTTATTCATTTCTACCCTTTGGCAAATATTTTTTTTGGGGGGGGGGGACAAATTCACAATTTCGTGAGCTATAACCCATGATTCTTTGCCAGTTTGAATCGTTTTTATCCATTGGCAAACAATTTCGCGACGCTAAAATTAACAATTTCATGGGCTATAACCCATGATTTTTGGCCATTTTTAGTATTTTTGACCCATTGGCAAATTATTTTGCGTAGGGAAAGATTCATGATTTCGTGAGCTACAGCCCACGATTTTTAGTCACTTTAGTCGTTTTAACTTATTGAAAAATAATTTTGGGGTGACCAAAATTCATAGTTTCGTGATAAATAACTCAAAAATTGTCATTTTAGTCGTTTTAACTTATTGAAAAATAATTTTGGGAGGCCAAAATTCATGATTTAAGTGAGCTATAGCACATAATATTTGGCCATTTATAGTTATTTATACCTATTGGGAAATATTTTTCGGAGGCTAAATTAATAGTTTGGTGAACTATAACTCACGATTTTTGTCTATTTTTAGCCGTTTCAAGCCGTTGGGAAATAATTAAGTAGAGGCTAAAATTCATGATTTTTTAGGTATAACCCACGGTTTATAGCTATTTTAGTTGTTTCAACGGTTGATAAATAATTTTGCAGAGGACAAAATTCACGATTTCGTGAGCAATAACACGATTTTTTGCCATTTTTAGTTGCTTTGACCGGTTGGCAAATACTTACGCGGAGGCCAAAATTCACAATTTTGTGAGGTATAACCCACTATCGCTGGCCATTTTTAGTCATATCGACCCGTTGGTATGTAATTTCATTGAGGCAAAACTTCACAATTCTGTGAGCCCACGATTTTTGTCTATTCTTAGTCATTTTCACCAGTTGGTAAGTAATTTCTTGGAGGAAAATAACCCACAATTTTGGCTATTTTAGTAATTTCTACCGTTGGAAAATAATTTTCTTGAGGCCAATTTCGATTTTGTAAGCTATAGTTCATGATTTTTAGCCATTATTAGTGCTTTTCGACCTCTTGGTAAATAATTTTCACGGGAAAATTCATGATTTTGTGAGCTGTAACCCCATGATTTTTAGCCATTTTAGTCATTTTAACCTGTGTGCAATTAATTTTGGGGAGGCCAAAATTCTCAATTTCTAGCCATTTTTAGTCATTTTAACCTGTGTACAATTAATTTTAGGGAGGTCAAAATACATGATTTTGTCAGCAATAACTCAAAATTTTTTGCTATATTTAATTAGTTCGACCCATTAGCAAATAATTTTATGGAGGCCAAAATTAATTTCATGAGCTATAACTCATGATTTTTGCCATTTTTTATCATTTCGACCCATTGGTAAATAATTATGCGGAGGCCAAAATCACAATTTCGTGAGCTATAAGCTATAATTTTGTGCCATTTATAGTCATTTTTACCCGTTGGCAAATAATCTTACGAAAGCTGAAATTCATAATTTTGTGAACTATAACTCACAATATTTGTTTATTTTTAGCCAATTCGACCCCTTGGCAATTAATTCAACGAAGGCCAAAAATCACCATTTTTTGAGCTATATCCTACCACTTATGGCCATTTTAGGTCAATTGACTTTAACAAATAATTATCACGAGGCCAAATTTAACAACTTTAGGAGCTATTGCCCATGATTTTTTTCCATTTATAGTAGTTTCTACCTGTTGGGAAATAATTTTGTAGAGGCTAAAATTAACGATTTTGTGAACTATAACTCATGATTTTTGTCCATTTTTAGCTGTTTCGACCGATTGGCAAATAATTCAAGGAAGGCCAATATTCACGATGTTTTGAGCTATATCCCATCGCTCATGGCCATTTTTCATTACAACCAGTTAGCAAATAATTACGCAGAAACCAAAATTCATGATTTTGTCAGCTACTACTCATGATTTCTTGGTTATTTTTAGTCATTTCTATCCGTTGGTAAATAATCTTGTGGTGGCCAAAATTCAATATTTTGTGAACTATAACTCATGATTTTTGCCCATTTTTAGTCATTTCAGTCCATTGGCAAATAATTTAATGGAGGCCAAAATTCATGATTTTTTGAGCTTAACCCACCATTTGTGGCCATTTTTATTCGTTTTGACCCGTTGGCAAATTATTAAGCGGAGGCCAAAATTCACAATTTCTTGAGTCATAAACAATGGTTTTTGGCCATTTTTACTCATTTCTACTCGTTGGCAAATAATTTTGCGGATGCCAAAACTCATGATTTGTAAACTATACTTGCGAATTTGGCCATTATTAGTCGTTCGACCCATTGGCAAATAATTTAATGGAGGCCAAAATTCATGATTTTTGAGCTATAACCGTGATTTATGACCATTTTAGTCATTTTGACCAATTGGCATATAACTAAATGGAGGCCAAAATGCGATTTCATGAGCTATAACGTCGACTTTTAGCCATTTTAGTCATTTCTACCCATTGGGAAATAATTTTGTAGAGGCTAAAATTCACGATTTCGTGAGCTATAACTCATGATTCTTTGCTATTTTTAATAGTTTTATCCATTGGTAATAATTTTGTGGAGCCAAAATTAACAATTTAAATGAGCTATAACACATGATTTTTGGCCATTTTAGTGTTTTGTCCCATTGACAAAATATTTTATCTGAGAAAAATTCATGATTTCATGAGCTATAGCCCATGATTTTACCCAATTTAGTTGTTTTAACTTGTTGGAAAATAATTTTGGGAGGCCAAAATTCATAGTTTCGTGAGCAATAACTCACAATTTTTTGTTATTTTTAGTCGTTTTGACCCGTTGGCAAATAATTTTGGGAGGCTAAAATTCATGATTTCGTGAGCTATAGCCTATATTTTTGGTCATTTATAGTTATTTCTACCCATTGGGAAATATTTTTGCCAAGGCTAAAATTAATAATTTTGTGAACTATAACTCATAAATTTTGTCTATTTTAGCCGTTTCAAGCCATTGGGAAATAATTAAATAGAGGCCAAAATTCATGATTTTTTGAGCTATAACCCACCATTTATAGCCATTTTTAGTTATTTCAACCGGTTCGCAAATAATTTTGCAGAGGACAAATTCACGATTTCGTGAGCTATAACACGAATATTTTGTCATTTTAGTTGTTTTGACCATTTGGCAAATTCTTACGTGGAGGCTAAAATTCACTATTTTGTGAGGTATAACCCACCATTTTTGATCATTTTTAGTCTTTTCGACCCGTTGGCAAATAAATTCATTGAGGCAAAACTTCACAATTTTGTGAGCTATAACCTATGATTTTTGTCTATTCTTAGTCATTTCAACCAGTTGGCAAATAATTTCTTGGAGGTAAATAATCCATGATTTTTGGCTATTTTTAGTAATTTCTACCTGTTGGAAAATAATTTTTCTTAGGCCAAAATTCATGATTTTGTAAGCTATAGCCCATGTTTTTTTAGCCATTATTAGTGTTTTCTACTGTTGGTCAATAATTTTGTGGATGCCAAATTTCATGATTTCGTGAGCGTTAACCCATAATTTTTAGTCATTTCTAATAATTTTAACTTGTGGGCAATTAATTTTGGGGAGGCCAAAATTTACGATTTCGTGAGCTGAACCCATGTTTTTTTTTATCATTTTTAGTCATTTTAATCTGCGTATAATTAATTTTAGAGAGGTCAAAATTCATGATTTCGTGAGCTATAATTATGGCTATTTTTAGTTATTTTAACCTATTGGTAAATAATTTTGGGGAGTTCAAAATTCATGATTTCGTGAGCTATAACTCATAACTTTTGCCATTTTAATCATTTGGACCTATTGGCAAACAATTTCATGGAGGCCAAAATTCACGCTTTATGAGCTATAACCCATGATTTTTACCCTTTTTATCGCTTCAACTAGTTGGCAAATAAATTCTTTGAGGAAAATAACTAGTAATTTTGGCCATTTTTAGTTATTGTCTACCTATTAGCAAATAATTTTGCAGAGGACAAATTCACGATTTAAGTGAGCTATAACCCACGGTTTTAGCCATTTTGTGTTTTCATCCGTTGGCAAATAATTTTGAGGAGGGTAAAATTCATGATTTCGTGAGCTATAACCCATAATTTTGGTCATTTTAGTCATTTTAACCCATTGTAAAATAATCTTGGTAGGCTAAAATTCACAATTTTTTAGTTATAACTCATTATCTTTTGCCATTTTAATCATTTGGACCTATTGGCAAACAATTTCATGGAGGCCAAAATTCACGCTTTATGAGCTATAACCCATGATTTTTACCCTTTTTATCGCTTCAACTAGTTGGCAAATAAATTCTTTGAGGAAAATAACTAGTAATTTTGGCCATTTTTAGTTATTGTCTACCTATTAGCAAATAATTTTCTTGAGGCCAAAATTCAATATTTAAGTGAGCTATAACCCACGGTTTTAGCCATTTTGTGTTTTCATCCGTTGGCAAATAATTTTGAGGAGGGTAAAATTCATGATTTTGTGAGCTATAACCCATAATTTTGGTCATTTTAGTCATTTTAACCCATTGTAAAATAATCTTGGTAGGCTAAAATTCACAATTTTTTAGTTATAACTCATTATCTTTTGCCATTTTAATCATTTGGACCTATTGGCAAACAATTTCATGGAGGCCAAAATTCACGCTTTATGAGCTATAACCCATGATTTTTACCCTTTTTATCGCTTCAACTAGTTGGCAAATAAATTCTTTGAGGAAAATAACTAGTAATTTTGGCCATTTTTAGTTATTGTCTACCTATTAGCAAATAATTTTCTTGAGGCCAAAATTCAATATTTAAGTGAGCTATAACCCACGGTTTTAGCCATTTTGTGTTTTCATCCGTTGGCAAATAATTTTGAGGAGGGTAAAATTCATGATTTTGTGAGCTATAACCCATAATTTTGGTCATTTTAGTCATTTTAACCCATTGTAAAATAATCTTGGTAGGCTAAAATTCACAATTTTTTAGTTATAACTCATTATCTTTTGCCATTTTTAGTTGTTTTGACCGTTGGCAAATAATGATCTTGGCGCTCAAATTCACGATTTTGTGAGCCATAACCCATAATTTTTGCCATTTATAGTCATTTCCACATGTTGGCAAATAATTTTCTTGAGGCCAAAATTCACGGTTTTGTGAACCATAACTCACGATTGTTGTCGATTTTTAGCCATTTCAACCCATTGGAAATTAATTCAACGGAGGCTAAAATTCACAATTTTTTGAGCTATATCGTGTCGTTCGTGGCCATTTTTTGTTGTTGGCAAATAGTTTTTGGTCAAATGTTGGTAAATGTTAAAGTGACTAAAAATGGCTAAAAATCGTGGGTTATAGATAAGGAAATCATGAATTTTTCCCACTGTAAAATTATTTACTAACGGGTCGAAAACACTAAAAATGGCTAAAATTCATGGGTAGCTCACTAAATTGTGAATTTTGTCCACGTCAAAATCATTTGGCTGCAAGTAGAAATAACTAAAAATGGCCAAAAATCGTGGGTTATTTGCCTCCAATAAATTATTTAACAACTGGTTGAACCAACTATAAATAGCAAAAAATCGTGGGTTATAGCTTACAAGACTGTGAACTTTTGCCACAACGAAATTAATTGAATGGGTCGAAATGACTAAAAATGACAAAAAATAGTGTGTTATAGCTCACAAAATCGTGAATTTTAGCCGATCGTAATTATTTGCTAACTAGTCAAAATGACTAAAAATGGCCAAAAATCATGAGTTATAGTTCACAAAATCTTGAATTTTGGCCTAGCGTAATTATTTATCAATTGGTCCAAATGACTGAAAATGGTAAAAAAAATCGTGTGTTATAGCTCACAAAATCATGAATTTTGAATACCCTAAAATGATTTCCCAACGGGAAGAAATGACTAAAAATGGCCTTCTGTCTCCGCGCAACTATTTGCCAACTACTTGAAACAATTAAAATTGGCTATAAACGATTGGTCGTAGCTCAAAAAATCGTGAATATTTACTTCTGTTGAATATTTTGCCAACGGGTCGAAACGACTAAAAATGGCCAAAAATCATGAGTTATAGTTCACAAAATCTTGAATTTTGGCCTCTGCAGTATTATTTGTCAATCGGTAGAAATGACTAAAAATGGCCAAAATTGTGGGTTATAGCTCGCAAAATCGTGAATTTTAGCCGATGCGTAATTATTTGCTAACTAGTCAAAATGACTAAAAATGGCCATAAATGAGTTATAGCTCAAAATTTCGTCAATTTTGGCCTACCCAACAGATTAAAACAACTAAAATGGCCAAAAATCGTGGGTCATTGCTCACAAAATCGAGAATTTTGCCCTCCACAAAATGTTTTACCATTGGGTCATAAACACTAAAAATAGCTAAAATCATGGTCTATAGCTCATAAAATCATGAATTTTAGCCTTAGCGAAATTATTTTGTGAGCTATAACTCATGATTTTTACCATTTTTAATCATTTTGATTCATTGGCAAACAATTACGCAGAGGCTAAAATTCACAATTTTGTGAACTATAACCTATAATTTTTGGCCATTTTTCGTCATTTTGACCTCTTGGAAAATAGTTTCTTCGAGGCAAATAACCCAAGAGTTTAGGTCATTTTTAGTTATTTCTACCTATTGCCAAATAATTTTGTTCGGGCCAAAATTCACAATTTTTGAGCTATAACCCATGATTTTTAGCCACTTTTAGTGTTTTCGACCTGTTTGCAGACAATTTGCCGAGGGAAAATTCACAATTTCGTGAGCTATAACCCACAAATTTTGGCCATTTTTAGTTGTTTCTACGCGTTGTTGGGGTGGTCAAAATTTATGATTTTGTGAGCTATAACTCATAATTGCTTATAATATTTAGTTGTTTCGACATATTGGCAAATAATTAATTGCTAAAATTCACGATTTCATGAGCTATAACATGATTTCTTGTCATTTTTAGTTGTTTTGACCTGTTGGCAAATATTTACGTAGAGGCAAAAGTTCATGACTTTGTGGGCTATAACCCACTATTTTTGGTCAGTTTTAGTCATTTCAACCCGTTGGCAACTAATTTCTTTGAGGTAAAAATTCATAATTTTCTGAGCTATAACCAATGATTTTGGGCTCTTTATAGTTATTTCAACTAGTTGGCAAATAATTTCTTTGAGGCAAATAACCCACGATTTTTGGTCTTTTTTAGTTATCCTGTAGCCAAATGATTTTGCTAAAGACAAAATTCACGATTTTGTGAGCTATAGCTTCCAATTTTTAGCCATTTTTAATGTTTTTCACTCATTGGTAAATAATTTTGTAGAGGCCAAAATTCACATTTTTCTAAGATATAACCCATGATTTTTAGCCATTTTTATTAATTTTAACCTATTGGCAAATAATTTTGTAGAGGTCAAAATTCATGATTGTGTGAGTTATAACTCATAATTTTGTACCATTTTTTATCGTTTCGACCCATTGACAAACAATTATGCGGTAGTCGAAATTCACAATTTCTTGAGCTATAACCCACGATTTTTGGCCATGTTTTGTCATCTCAACCGGTTGGCAAATAATTTCTTGTAGGCAAATAACCCAAAAGTTTTGCCCATTATAAGTTATTTTCTACATGTTGGGAAATAGTTTTCTTGAGAACAAAATTCACGATTTCATGAGCTATAACATGATTTCTTGTCATTTTTAGTTGTTTTGACTGTTGGCAAATATTTACGTAGAGGCAAAGTTCATGACTTTGTGGGCTATAACCCACTATTTTTGGTCGAGTTTTAGTCATTTCAACCCGTTGGCAACTAATTTCTTTGAGGTAAAATTCATAATTTTAGAGCTATAACCAATGATTTTGGGCTCTTTATAGTTATTTCAACTAGTTGGCAAATAATTTCTTTGAGGCAAATAACCCATGATTTTTGGCCATTTTTAGTTATTTCTACCTATTGCCAAATAATTTTGTAGAGGCCAAAATTCACAATTTTGTGAGCTATAGCTTCCAATTTTTAGCCATTTTTAATGTTTTTCACTCATTGGTAAATAATTTTGTAGAGGCCAAAATTCACATTTTTCTAAGATATAACCCATGATTTTTAGCCATTTTTATTAATTTTAACCTATTGGCAAATAATTTTGTAGAGGTCAAAATTCATGATTGTGTGAGTTATAACTCATAATTTTGTACCATTTTTTATCGTTTCGACCCATTGACAAACAATTATGCGGTAGTCGAAATTCACAATTTCTTGAGCTATAACCCACGATTTTTGGCCATGTTTTGTCATCTCAACCAGTTGGCAAATAATTTCTTGTAGGCAAATAACCCAAAAGTTTTGCCCATTATAAGTTATTTTCTACATGTTGGGAAATAGTTTTGCTGAGAACAAAATTCACGATTTCCTGAGCTATAACCCATGATTTTTGACGATTTTTAGTCATTTCTATCCGATAGCAAATAATTTTATGGAGGCCAAAATTCATGATTTTGTGAATAATAACTCACGATTAATGGCCATTTTTACTCGTTTTGATCAATTAGCAAATAATTCAACAGAGGCCAAAGTTCGTGATTTTTTGAGCTATAATCCACAGTTTATGGCCATTTTTAGTCATTTTGATGAGTTGGCAAATAATTATGCCGGGCCAAAATTCACAATTTTGTGAGCTATAACCAATGACTTTTGATTTATTTTTAGTCATTTCTAACCCATGACAAATAATTTAGTGAAGGTCAAAGTTCATGATTTCATGAGCTATAACTCATGACTTTTAACCATTTTTAACCATTTCAACCCATTGGCAAACAATTTTGCAAAGGCCAAAATACACAATTTTATGAGCTATAACCCACGATTTTTTACCCTTTTTTGTCGTCTTGACTAGTTGGCAAATAATTTCCCGGGGGCCAATAACCCACGATTTTTGGCCAGTTTTAGTTATTTCCACATGTTGACAAATAATTTCTTTGAGGCCAATATTCACGATTTTGTGAGCTATTACCCGATTTTTGGTCATTTTAGTTATTTTAACCTATTGGAAAATAATTTTGGGAAGGTCCAAATTCATGTTGTCATGAGCTATAACTCATAAATTTTTACCATTTTTAGTAGTTTCGACCAGATGGCAAATAAGTACACCGAGGACAAAATTCACTATTTTGTGAGATAAAATTCACAAATTTTGGCTAATTATACTCATTTCTAGCTATTGGCAAAAAATTTTACAAAGGCCTAAAATCAGGATTTCCTGAGCTATAACCCATGATTTTTGGCCAGTTTTAGTCATTTCTACCCGTTAGCAAATAATTTTACGAAGGCATAAATTCACGATTTTGTGAACTTTTACTCACAATTTTTGGCCATTTTTAGTCATTTCGATTCATTGGCAAATAATTCAATGGAGGCCAAAATTCATGATTTTTTGAGCTATAACCTACAGTTTATGGCCATTTTTAGTCGTTTCGATCAGTTGGCAACTAATTACGCGGAGGCTAAAATTCACTATTTTATGGGCTATGACCCATGATTTTTGGCCATTTTTAGTCATTTCTACTCGTTGGCAAATAATTTTGGGAAGGTCCAAATTCATGTTGTCATGAGCTATAACTCACATTTTTTGCCATTTTTGGCCACTTTTAGTTATTTCGACGTATTGGGGAGTAATTTTGTTGAGGCCAAAATTCACATTTCGCGAGCTATAGCCCACAATTGTTAGTCATTTTTAGTGTTTACAACCAGTTAATAAAATTTTGCGGAGTCCCAAATTCACGTTTCCGTGAGCGAAAACAAAGATTTTTGGCTATTTTTGCCGTTTCAACCTATTGGTAAATAATTTGTAGGAGGCCGAAATTCACAAGTTTGTAAGTTATAACTCATGAAGTTTCCATTATCAAATTACGCGAAAGCCAAAATTCACAATTTTGTGAGCTATAACCCACGATTTTTGTCCATTTTTAGTCATTTCAACTAGTTAGCAAATAGTTTTGAGGAGGCCAAAAATCATGTTTTTATGAGCTGTAACCCATGATTTATGGTTATTTTTAGTAATTTCGACTAGTTGGCAATTAATTTCACAGAGGCCAAAATTAATGATTTTGTGAGCTATAACCCACGATTTATGGCCATTTTTGTCAGTTTTACCAGTTAGCAAATAATTTCGCGGAGGCCAAAATTCATAATTTTGTGAGCTGTAACCCACATTTTTTGGTCAATTCTAGATGTCAGCAAATAATTTAGTGGAAGCCAAAATTCACGATTTTGTGAGTTATAACCCATGATTTTTTGGTCATTTTTTATTCATTTCAACCTGTTGTGAATTTTTTTTTTAGTTGGCTAAAATTCACAATTTCATGAGCTATAACTTAGAATTTTTTGCTATTTTTAATCGTTTCAATCCGTTGGCAAATAATTACACAGAGGCCAAAATTCATGATTTCATAAGCTCTAACCCATGATTTATGGTCATTTTCAGTCATTTTGACCAGTTGGCAAAAAGTTTTGTGGAGGCTAAAATTAAGGATTTGATGAGCTATAGCCCATGATTATTGGCCATTTTTTTATTGCCTCAACGTGTTGGCAAATAATTTTCTGGAGGCTAAAATTTATGATTCGTTACCCGCCGCCCCGATTCATGGCCCTTTTTAGTCATTTTGATCAGGTTGCAAATAATTCGCGGGAGCCATAATTCACAATTTCGTTAGCTATAGTCCACGATTTGTGGCCATTTAGTCATTTCCACCGATTGGAATATAATTTCATGGAGGCCAAAATTCACGATTTCATGAGCTATAACCCACGATTTTTATCCATTTTTAGTTGTATCAACCTATTGACAAAAAAAATTGCGGAGGCCATTTTTAATTGTCTAAACACATTGGCAAATAAATTTTCGGAGGCTAAAATTTATAATTTCGTTAGCCCATGATTTATGGTCATTTTCAGTCATTTTGACCAGTTGACAAATAATTTCACTGAGGTCAAAATTCATGATTGTTGTGGACTATAACCCACAATTTTTATAATTTTTAGTTATATTGACTACTTGGTGAATAATTTTATGAGTCTAAAATTCATGATTTCGTGTGTAATAACCCATGATTTATGCCCATTTTAGTTGTTTTGACCGGTTGGCAAATAATTTTGTGGAGGTCAAAATTCACGATTTTGTGAGCTATAACCGACAATTTTGGATTTTTGTAGTTATTTTGAACTATTCACAAAAAAATTTGTGTAGGCCAAAATTAATAAATTCATGAGCAATAGCACACATTTTTGGCCATTTATAATTGTCTCGGCGCATTGGCAAATAATTTTTCTGAGGCTAAATATTATGATTGCATTAGCCCATGATTTATGGCCATTTTAGTCATTTCGACAAGTTAGCAAATAATTTCGTGAACGCCAACATTCACGATTTTGTGGGCTATAGCCCATCATTTTTATCCATTTTAGTGTTTTTGACCCATTGGTAAATAATTTTGTGGAGGTCAAAATTCCGCGATTTTGTGAGCCATCTAGCCCACAATTTATGATGATTTTTAATTGCTTTGACTAGTTGGCAAATAATTTTATGGAGGCCAAAATTCATGATTTCGTGAACTACTGACCCATGATTGTTTTGCCATTTTAGCTATTTTGGCTTGTTTGCAAAAATTTGTGGAGGCTAAAACTAACAATTTCATGAGCTATAGCCCATGATTTTTGGCCATATTTATTTTCCTCAAAATTTATAAATAATTTTTCATCGGCCAAAATTAACGATATTGTTAGCCATGATTTAGGACTATTTTTAGCCATATCCACCAATTGGCAAATAATTTCCGCGGTGGCCAAAATTCATGATTTTGTGGCTATGACCCACGATTTTTGGCCATTTTAGTTGCCTCGACCTATTGGCAAATAATTTTGGGGGCTAAATTTTACGATTTCGTGAGCTATACTCATGATTTTTGCCATTTTAGTCATTTTACTGTTAGCAAATATTTTATAAGGCAAAAAGTTCACAATTTTATGAGTTATAGCCCATAATTTTTAGCCATTTTTTGTCATTTTGGCTAGTTGGCAAATAAATTCTTGGAGGCAAAAAACCCATGATTTTTGCCCATTTTTACTTATTTCAATCTGTTCGCAAATAATTTCGCTGAGGCCAAAATTCATGATTCCACGAGTAATAGCCCATGATTTTGACCATTTTTAATGTTTTCATCCTGTTGGTAAATAATTTTGCAGAGCTCAAAATTCCCGATTTCGTGAGCTATTACTCACGATCTTTTACCATTTTTAGTCATTTTAACCTATTGGCAGATAAATTTCGGGAGGTCAAAATTCATGATTTCGTGAGCTATTACTCACGATCTTTTGCCTTTATAATTAGTTCGGCCCATTAGCAAACAATTACGTGGAGGCCAAAATTCACAATTTCATGATCTATAACTAACAATTTTTGGCCATTATTTTATCGTTTCTATCAGTTGGTATATAATTTTTTGAAGGCAAATAACCCACGATTTTTTGTCATTTTTTTATTATTTCTTCTTGTTGGAAAATAATTTTACTAAGGCCAAAATTCACGATTTCATTAGCTGTAGCCGATAATTTTTAGCATTTTTAGTGCTTTTGACCCGTTGGCAAATAATTTTGCGGAGGGGAAAATTCATGATTTTGTGAACTATAACCCATAATTTTTGGCCATTTTAGTCATTTTAACCTCTTCAAAAAATAGTTTTGGGGAAGCCAAAATTCACTATTTCATGAGCTATAAGTCACTACTTTTATCATTTTAAGCATTTTGACCGTTGGCAAATAATTTTTGGGAGGCCAAAATTCACAATTTTGTGAGCTATAACCCACTATGTTTTGCCATTTTTTAGTTATTTCCACCTGTTGGCAGATAATTTTGCGGAGGCTAAAAATTACAATTTCATGAGCTATAATCAATGACTGTTGGCCATTTTTAGTCCTTCTAACCTGTTGGCAAATAATTTTAGGGAGGCTAAAATTCAGTATTTCGTGAGTTATAACTATTGATTTTTGCCATTTTAAATTATTCCAACATGTTGGCAAATAATTTCGTGGAGACAAAAATTCTTGATTTCGGTAGCTATAACCCATAATTTCTGACCATTTTTAGTCATTTCGACAAGTTAGCAAATAATTTCACGGTGGCCAAAATTCATGATTTTGTGAGCTATAACCCAAAATATTTGGGCATTTTATTTGTTTCGACTGTTCAAAAACATTTTACTGAGGCCAAAATTAATGAAATTGTGATCAATAGCCCACAATTTTTAGCCATTTATAATTGTCTCGTGATTTGGCAAATAATTATCGAGGCTAAAATTACAATTTTGTTAGCCCATGATTTGTAGCCATTTTGGTCATTTCAACCAGTTGGTAAATAATTTCATAGACATCAAAATTCACAATTTTGTGAGCTATATCCTAAAATTTTAGCCACTTTTATTGTGTTTGACCACTGGCAAATAATTTTGTAGAGGCTAAAAGTCCGCGATTTTTGAGATATAACCCATTGTTTGTGGCCATTTTTCCTCATTTTGACGGTTGTTAAATAATTTTGTAGAGGACAAAATTCATAATTTCGTGAGCTATAATCCATGAATTTTGGCCATTATTAGTCATTTTAACCTAGCAAATAATTTTTGGGAGGCCAAAATTCACAATTTCGTGAGCTATAACTCATGATTTTTTGCCAGTCTTAGACAAGTTAATTCGTTGGCAAATAATTCACAATTTTTAGTCATTTTGACCAGTTGGCAAATAATTTCATGGAGGCCAAAATTGATGATTTTGTGGGCTTCGCGGAGGCCAAAATCCGTGATTTTGTGGGCCATAACCCTCAATTTTTGGCCATTTTTAGTTGTTTTAAACTTTTGGCAAATAATTTGGGGAGGCCAAAACTCTAAATTTCATGAGCTATAACTCATTCTTATTTTGCCATTTTAGTCATTTTGACCGGTTGGCAAATAATTTCATGGATGTAAAATTCACAATTTTGTGAGCTATAATACATGATTTTTAGCCGTTTTTAGTCGTTAAGACCAGTTGGCAAATAATTACTTGAAGGCAAATAACTAATGATTTTTGGCCATTATTAGTTATTTCGATCTGCTAGTGTGCTATATCCCAATATTTTTAGCCATTTTTATTGTTTTCGACCCTTTGGAAAATAATTTTACGTAGGGTAAAATTGACAATTTCGTGAGCTATAACCCGTGATTTTTGGCCATTTTACTCATTTTAACCTGTTGGAAAGTAATTCTGGGGAGGCCAAAATTCATGATTTTGTGAGCTATAACTCATGTTTTTTTTTGCCATTTTTAGTCGTTTCGACCAGCTGGCAAAAAATAACTACGCGGAGGCCAAAATTCATGATTTTGCGACCTATAACCCACAATTTTTGGCCATTTTAGTCATTTCTACCCGTTGGCAAATACATTTCTAGAGGCTAAAATTCGATTTTGTGAACTATAAATCATGATTTTTACCATTTTAAATTATTTCACCCATTGGCAAATAATTCAACGGTGGCCAAAAATTCATGATTTTTTTTATTAGAACCCACTATTTATGGTTGTTTTTAGTCGTATTGACCAGTTGGCAAATAATTTTGCGGAGGCCAAAGTTCATGATTTTGTGAGCTATAACTGATGACTTTTTGTGGGCCATAACTCACAAATTTTGGCTATTTTTAATCATTTCGACCCGTTGGCAAATAATTCATCGGAGACTAAAAGTCATAATTGTTTGGCATGCCACCGTTTATGGCATTGTTAGTCGTTCGACAAATTGGAAAATAATTTTATGGAGGCTAAAATTCATGATTTTGTGTATAACCCGACTTTTGGCCATTTTAGCCATTTCAACTTGTTAGCAAATAATTTTAGGAGGTTAAAATTCAAAATCTCGTGAGCTATAAATCATGATTATTTACGTGTTATAATTATTTTGACATGTTGACAAATAATTACGCAGAGGCTAAAATTCACGATTTTGTGATCTATAACCCGATTTTAGGCAATTTCTAATTGTTTCGACTTGTTGGCAAAAAATTTGCTAAGGCAAAATTAACAATTTTGTGAGCTATAACCCACAATTTTTAGCCATTTTAATTGCTTCAAATGTTGGTAAATAATTTCTTGGAGACTAAAATTTATAATTTTCCATAGCTAATGATTTATGACTATTTTTAGTCATTTCGACTAGTTGGCAAATAATTTTTGGAGGCCAAAATTCATTATTTTGTGGGCTATAACCCTTGATTTTTGCCATTTTAAATTATTCCAACATGTTGGCAAATAATTTCGTGGAGACAAAAATTCTTGATTTCGGTAGCTATAACCCATAATTTTTGGCCATTTTAGTCATTTTGACCGGTTGGCAAATAGTATCGCGGAGGCCAAAATTCACGATTTTGGGAGCTATAACCCACAATTTTTGGCCATTTTAGTTGTTTCGACCTATTGGCAAATAATTTTATGGAGGCCAAAATTAATGAAATTGTGATCAATAGCCCACAATTTTTAGCCATTTATAATTGTCTCGTGATTTGGCAAATAATTATCGAGGCTAAAATTTACAATTTTGTTAGCCCATGATTTGTAGCCATTTTGGTCATTTCAACCAGGTTGGTAAATAATTTCATAGACATCAAAATTCACAATTTTGTGAGCTATATCCTAAGAATTTTAGCCACTTTTATTGTGTTTGACCCGCTGGCAAATAATTTTGTAGAGGCTAAAAGTCCGCGATTTTTGAGATATAACCCATTGTTTGTGGCCATTTTTCCTCATTTTGACGGTTGTTAAATAATTTTGTAGAGGACAAAATTCATAATTTCGTGAGCTATAATCCATGAATTTTGGCCATTATTAGTCATTTTAACCTAGCAAATAATTTTTGGGAGGCCAAAATTCACAATTTCGTGAGCTATAACTCATGATTTTTTGCCAGTCTTAGACAAGTTAATTCGTTGGCAAATAATTCACAATTTTTAGTCATTTTGACCAGTTGGCAAATAATTTCATGGAGGCCAAAATTGATGATTTTGTGGGCTTCGCGGAGGCCAAAATCCGTGATTTTGTGGGCCATAACCCTCAATTTTGGCCATTTTAGTTGTTTTAAACTTTTGGCAAATAATTTGGGAGGCCAAAACTCTAAATTTCATGAGCTATAACTCATTCTTATTTTGCCATTTTAGTCATTTTAACCTATTGGAAAATAATTTTATGGAGGCTAAAATTCACAATTTTGTGAGCTATAATACATGATTTTTAGCCGTTTTTAGTCGTTAAGACCAGTTGGCAAATAATTACTTGAAGGCAAATAACTAATGATTTTTGGCCATTATTAGTTATTTCGATCTGCTAGTGTGCTATATCCCAATATTTTTAGCCATTTTATTGTTTTCGACCCTTTGGAAAATAATTTTACGTAGGGTAAAATTGACAATTTCGTGAGCTATAACCCGTGATTTTTGGCCATTTTACTCATTTTAACTGTTGGAAAGTAATTGGGAGGCCAAAATTCATGATTTTGTGAGCTATAACTCATGTTTTTTGCCATTTTTAGTCGTTTCGACCGGTGGCAAAAATAACTTCTGTGAGCCAAAATTCATGATTTTTGAGCTATAACCCACAATTTTTGGCCATTTTAGTCATTTCTACCCGTTGGCAAATACATTTCTAGAGGCTAAAATTCACGATTTTGTGAACTATAAATCATGATTTTTACCATTTTAAATTATTTCACCCATTGGCAAATAATTCAGCGGTGGCCAAAATTCATGATTTTTTATTAGAACCCACTATTTATGGTTGTTTTTAGTCGTATTGACCGGTTGGCAAATAATTTTTGGAGGCCAAAGTTCATGATTTTGTGAGCTATAATCGATGACTTTTGTGGGCCATAACTCACAAATTTTGGCTATTTTAATCATTTCGACCGTTGGCAAATAATTCATGGAGACTAAAAGTCATAATTGTTTGGCATGCCACCGTTTATGGCATTGTTAGTCGTTCGACAAATTGGAAAATAATTTTATGGAGGCTAAAATTCATGATTTTGTGTATAACCCACGACTTTTGGCCATTTTAGCCATTTCAACTTGTTAGCAAATAATTTTAGGAGGTTAAAATTCAAAATCTCGTGAGCTATAAATCATGATTATTTACGTGTTATAATTATTTTGACATGTTGACAAATAATTACGCAGAGGCTAAAATTCACGATTTTGTGATCTATAACCCACGATTTTAGGCAATTTCTAATTGTTTCGACTTGTTGGCAAAAAATTTGCTAAGGCAAAATTAACAATTTTGTGAGCTATAACCCACAATTTTTAGCCATTTTAATTGCTTGAAATGTTGGTAAATAATTTCTTGGAGACTAAAATTTATAATTTTCCATAGCTAATGATTTATGACTATTTTTAGTCATTTCGACTAGTTGGCAAATAATTTTTGGAGGCCAAAATTCATTATTTTGTGGGCTATAACCCTTGATTTTTGCCATTTTAGTTGTTTCGACCTATTGGCAAATAATTTTGAGGAGGCCAAAATTCATGATCTTGTGAGCCATAACTCAAAATTTTTATCATTTCTAGTTGTTTTAACCCGTTGGCAAATAATTTCTTGGAGGCAAAATTCACAATTTCATGAGCTATAACCCACGATTTTTTACCATTTTTATACATTTCAAATAGTTGGCAAATAATTTCTTAGAGGCAAATAACCCATGATTTTTATCATTTTAGCTATTTCGACCTATTGACAAATAGTTTTGTTGAGGCTAAAATTCACGATCTCGTGTGCTTAGCCCATGATTTTTAGCCATATTTAATGTTTTCGTCTCGTTGGTAGATAATTTTATGGAGGCCAAAATTATCGGTTTAAATGACTATAACTCATGATTTTCAGCTATTTTAGTCATTTTAACGGTTGGAAAATAATTTTGTGGATATTAAAATTCACGATTTCGTGATCTATAACTTAAGATTTTTATCGACAATTGGTAAAAATTACTTGGAGGATGAAATTCACAAATTTGTTGGCTATTATTGATGAATATTGGCAATATTTTGTCATTTCATCTTGTTAGAAAATACTTTCTTGGAGGCAAAAACCCATGATTTTTGGCATTTTTATTATTTCTACCTGTTGGTAAATAATTTTTCTAAGGCCAAACTTCACGGTTTCAAGAGTTAGCTCACGATTTTAAATAGTTTATAGTGCTTTCGACCCATTGGAAAATAATTTTGTGGAGGGCAAATTCACGATTTCATGAGCTATAAGCCACGATTTTTGGCCATTTTAGTTGTTTAACCCTTTTTGATAGGAATTTAAACAATACCTAAAGTTGCAAGCATACAACTCTGAAGTTATAGTATAAAACGTTATCGATCCCACGAGGAAGGTGTTGTAAGAGTTAATCAAAATTGGTTCTTATGTTTTGTGTGTGACAATTAGGAGTGTGATAGAAGAAATGTGATGGATTGTGGAGATTAAGAGAGTGGTCGTGATAAAGTGCAAATAAAAATAAAATGAGAATGAGAGTGGAAAGATAAAGAGTGGTTGTGAATATGTGCAAAGAAACAAAACAAGTTTGAGAGGAGAAAGAATGATGAATAAAATAAAGGAAAATAAAGAAGGTGATAAAGGAAAATAAAACAAACAAATTAAAAGCAAGAATAAAAGGTGAATTGAAGAAAATAAAATCTAAACTACAAAATAAATCGAGAAAGTAAAGACATGAAAGTAAATACATGAAAGCAATAAATGCAAGAATAGTAATGACATGAAAGTAAATACATGAAAGTAAAGACATGAAAGTAAATCTACCGCAAAGTATTAAATGAGCAAGAAAAGAAAACAAGAAGAAAAATTTATTAGCAAAGAGAAAATTTGCATCCCAAGAAAGTTCTAGCCTCAAGGTGAAAGCAAACCTTCATCTTGATCTTGATCTTCATCTCATCTTCATCTTCATGATCAAACAAAGAGAAGAAAAAAATATGAAGAGGTGAAAATATTTTTTATTAATTGTAACAAAAGTTATAAATTTGGAAGGTCTTCTCAATTAAGAGTAACCCTCCTCTCCAAATGAATTTTTTACAAACTATTTCACATCCAAACCCTTCACTCTACCCCTCTATTTATAGCCTACAGCAATGAAGGAGAACCCTTGGATGAAACTTGGCAACAAAGGAATCAAATCGGCCACAATCACGAATGCATCACCAATCGGTTGACCAATCGGTTGGCCGACCAATTGGAATTCCAAAATTCTGAAAATGCAGTTAGCTCCATCTCGTCGAGATAGGCGATTTTCATGTATTATATATTGAATTCCGCCTTCCGGATTGGGAGATATCGCCATTTCTTTGTGGCTAATCATCTTGAACATGATTTTCACTTGATTTCTTTTCATATTGAATCCTTATTTCTTGACTACGTAGATTGCTTAGCTTGATCCCGGGCTTCAATAAAAGGTTAGAAAATAAGGAAATTTGAGTTCTTTTTGAGCTTTTATTCATTAATCTTCATTAACCCGCACATTAAGATAAAACATATTATTAGTGGTATATTTATTTGTATAAAATAGATGATGAGGGTATAAAAATATAATAAAAATGTGATTATCAAATACCCCACACCTAAACTTTTGCTAGTCCTCTAGCAAAGAAAGAAATTGAAAGAGAAAGAAAGAAAAATCTTAACTCACTTTCACAGGAATCGCGATTGTATTTAGCGCATACAACAAGCCTTTAAACCCCTAGGTTACCCTAGTGGACGAGTTGTAGTCTCGTGATGGTTTCTGATGAATATACCCACAAAATTCAGTCAACTTGCCAATTTAAAGAAGTTTATGAATAATTAATTTACTTGATATATTTTAACATTCTAATTGAAGCTAGTTATTACTCAAGAAAATATTTTTATATATAACTCCAAGGTAAATCTCTTAGAAAATATTTTCATCATAAGTATACAAAACCGAGTTTAATATTAGAAATTTAATTTAAAAGTTTTGAAAAGAACATGCTAACTCTTTGTTTTAACAATTTTCAAGCCTTTTAATCAATTTATTTTTCAAGGACATATATACAAATATAACTATATATATATATAAAAACATTGTTAGTGTATATAAATATATTTATTTTTTAAACTCTTTATTCCTTAGTGATTTTGTTCTTCTTAATCGGGCTTTCTAAGTGACCATTTAACGAGTTTTGGGCCAATGGATCCCAACCCAATTGGGCTTAGGTCATTAAGCATAGAAATACTCCTTGGGCTTAATTATTCGGTCAACTTAGGCTTAGTAAGATTGAGCCACCTTGGATTTTAAGAGAATTTTAATTGGTGCCCATTTTTCGCACTCTTCTTTTGTAAAGTTAGTTTTCTTTTTTTTTTATAATATATATATATGTGTATAAGTATATATATCCAGAAAAGTATTTAGATCAAGACAACTTGAAGAATTATTTTCAACTCTAAGCTAGGCATGCAAAATTTCATTACTTTAATTAAAAGTCTAAGTTAAGACTTAAGTAAAGTATGCTACTTTGAAAGTCATTTCTTAAGAAATTTATTTAGAGTTATCATAAAAGGTGAACTTGAGTATAAAACTAACTAAGTATTACAAAATTTAAAATTTATCAAATAGATCAATTATTAATCAACTCTATTAAGTTGGCAAGTGACAATATTTCTATGAAATAGAAAAAAATGACATAAAAAGAAAAGAAAAGAAAAAATTGGTAAGATAAAAAGGAAAAATGACTAAGATAAAGTGGAAAATTAACAAGTCCCCATCCCCACACCTAAATTTTGCATTATTCTCAATGCAAACTCTATGATGCACAAAGTAAAGCAGATAAGAATTGAAGCATTTACCTTTGTTTGGTTGATAATAAAACTGCAATTACCTTTTGTATGAGGAGGATGAAGTCAAAATTTCTTCTTCTTCATTTTTTTCACTTTTTTCTTTTTTTTTTTCATATATATATCTCTCTCTCTCTCTTTTTTTTTTCAAAAAACAAGAAATTCTCAAATGAGAGAAGAGTAATTTCTTTTATTATTATTATGAGACAAAAATAGAGATGTAGAATGAATGATTAAACATGAAAAGCTCATATTCTACATCAAATCCTCTTGTATTCTTGAAAATTCTACCCGGATTTTAAAAAATCGAAAATAATATAATCAACGATGTGCTTAAATTCTGAACATTCCAAGGGTTTCAATGATTTTTGCAGCAATAAAAGGTAGGTATCGATGGTGTTATGCATTTTAAATTTCTGATTGAACTTAGATTCCTTATTGACAAAAGTTTGACCTATCACAACCAATTCTTCTTTAAAAATTTCCTCAAGATTCATGTTTGAGGTATGAAAATTTGGTTGTTGTTTATTTTCCAAGAATCTAAGTTCATCAGCAAAGAGTTCTTTAAAAGTTGGGTTAAAGAAGCATGTATTTAACACAATTTTATCATTCTGAAAGACCTGATCTGATTTTTCTAATACCTGCAGTTCCTCACCAAAGATTTCCTCAAAACTAGGGTCTGATTCATACTCTTCTTCTATCTCTTCAATTGAACTTTCGTGGATGTAATTTATTTCTAGAGGTTGATTATCTAGATGGTTCCACTGGATTGAAAATATTGAGATCGTGATCAAATTCCCAAAGGACAGCTTCATGTGACCAGTTTTACAGTTGATGAGAGCATTAGAAGTGGTTAAGAACGGTCTTCCTAAGATAACAAGTATCTGTCCTTTGGGATTGGAAACGGGCTTCGTTTCCAGGACTATGAAATCCACAGGAAAAATAAAATCCCCAATCTTAATTAGAACATCTGCTATCTCACCTATGGAGACTTTGATAGATCTATCAGCTAACTGTAGGGTGCATCTGGTTTGTTTGAGTTCCCCGACACCTAGTTATTGGTATACCGAATATGGAAGCAAATTGACACTGGCCCCTTAAGTCTAAAAGTGCCTTATCAATGAGACTATTACCAATGACACTTGGGATGGTAGGGCAACCCGAATCCTTATGTTTCAAAGGTACGGACTTTGAAAGTATATCAGTGATATTGGCAGCAAGAAAGACTTTCTTCGGAATATTTATTCTTCTCTTCTTAGTGCACAAATCTTTCAAAAATTGTGCATAAGAAAGGATTTGTTCAATTACATCTAAGAGAGGAATATTGACCTTAACCTGCTTGAAAGTTTCTAGGATCTTCTCCTCCTGAGGAGAGTATTTCCTTGGCCTGAGTCTATCTGGAAAGGGAGCAACTGGTGTAAATTTATTAAAATTAGGCTCAGGTTCGGGTTTAGGGTCTTGGTCATTGGAAGCGGGTGATTGCTGAATAGAGTCATCAGAAGGAGAGAGAATTTGTTCTGGTTCAAGGGTTTCACTTGGAGGCATTCTAACTTGATTATCAACTTGTTTTCCTGACCGTAGTGAATGGATTGCATTCACTTGAGCTTGGTAGGTTGAACTTGATCCCGTGTCCTTAGGGTTGGTCACGGGTTGACTCGAAAATATTCCTTTCTCTCTCTCACTCACAGCACTAGCTAGTTGTCCAAGTTGGGTTTCTAATCTAGCTATGGCTTGAGTGTTGGAATTGAGAATTTGTCCGGTTGATTGCATAAAGGAATTCAAAGTGTTGGATGTTTGAGTCAACAAGTTGGAGGTTTGTGTAGAAGCCTTAATTATAGTTTCTAAACCCTTTTCCAAAACATTGAGACGTTTATCATGATTAGAGTTTAGAGGAGAATGATTTGCGATTGATGATGAGGAGACCGATTTGGATATGTCAAATTTGGTTGTTGAAAATTAGTTTGAGAACTGAAAGGCGTATTTCCTCTAGGAAATTGTTGGGTTGAAGAGTGAGTGAAATTTTAATTTTCGAGTAGTTTCCTGGTTCCATGCAAAGTTCGGTGATTTCTCCAACCCGGATTGTAGGTGGGAGAAAATGGATCATTCGAGACATTAGAATCTGGCGTTTATCGTCCTAGTGGTTGATTATTTCCTAAGAGAGGATATTCCTCGAAACATGAGATGGAGAAAGACAGTTGTGACAACGAGAAACTTGATTGATTTGGTGGAGCTCGTTCTTTGATTTCTAAAGCTTCTAACATACATGATTGTAGCCATCTTTGCTTCAGAGGCTATGTTTGTCTCTAAGGAAAGACCACTGGATTTGGGTTGGGGAACTGATGAAACTAGGTCATCATAGTGTTCCCACTGCATGGTTTTCTCGGATAAACTCTCTAAAATTTTCTAGGCTTCATCGGTATTTTTTAAGACCGTGATGAGGACATTGGATAAGAAGAACCTTAAATTTATCAAAATACTTTCAGAATGGTTCTCCCGGGACAATCTTAAAATTTTAAATGCTGTTTCTAAGCTTAACCGTTTTATGGATGGGAAAGAATTTCTTCAGAAAAACGGTAACAAATTCACCCAAGTTGAGATAGAATTTGTGGGTAAGCTATCTGACCATTTCTTGGCTTTGTCCTTAAGAGCAAATGGAATGAATCTAAGCTTAATCGCATTTTCGGATAAGTCCCTCATCTTAATAATGAGACAAACTTCTTCAAATTCGGAGATAAAAATATATGCATCTTCAGATTCTACTCCTAAGAATTTTGGAAGCATGTTTATGAAATACGGTCTAAGCTCAAAATTAGTTCCATTGATATGGGGAGTTTAATGCAAGAAGGGATTGCATTCCTAGTTGGATAACAAACATCTTGAAGAACGGGTGGATTAAGATTAGCCATTTCTTCAAATGGTTCAAAAGCGGATTAAGCGATTGGTGTTACCCCAATCCAAGTTTGCATACACCAAAATAAATTCTTTTTATAAATTTTTAAGAGGTGAAAATAAAAACTAAAAATTAAAAGATGATGAGTAAAAGGAGAAAGATAAAGGAAAAACCTAACTAAAATAAATCAATGCAATCACTTGTATCAATCACTTTAAATTCTAGGGTTAAGCCTAGACTCAACTAGACCAGCTCCTAACCAAAACTCATTTAGTGAAAAGATTGAAGTTTACTCGATTAGTTAGCCGGTAAGGATAGTACTAGAGAGAGATCAAAGATCAATTAAGTACCTCGTTCCTTACGGACTTTCATAACCAAACCTTGCCTTAGACACCAACTAATTCAAGTAAACTTGAACGGTTCACTTAAGGATTTCTTGTTCCTTAATGACTTGAATCCTTAGGGGCCAACGTCTAATGAGTGTTTAAGGCTTGGGTTTTGTAGTGAGGAATTAGTGATTTGTGGGCTAAGGTGATGAAATCCCTCACCTTATCTTGATTAATGGGTTTTGCCCTTAAGAATATTTTCAAGTGGTGTCAAATCAAGATGCACAAATCACTTTGGTGAATTCTTACTATTATATGCAATGCAACCCTAGAATTTAAAAGCAACTACAAAATGATGTAAAAATAAATTTTTTTTTAATTAAGGTCAACAATCAAACAAATGTGAGAAAGAGCTCTTATTTGAGTTTATTATCTTGTTAGTAAATGTCCAAGTGGAGGATGAATATTATTATGGTTGACAAAAATAATTTTTGTTTTAGATCCTAATTGTCTCTAATTGTGAGAAACTAACTAAAGGGTGGAATTAAAAATACTAGAAAGAGGAGTTACCCACGCAAAAGCATCCTAGCATTTTTTAATGCAATTCTTCAATCTTCAATTCTTGATCTTCAATCTTCAAAGTGGTTCCTTCATAAGAAAACACACAAGTTAAAGAACCAAAATATCTTAATTACAAACACCGTTCCCCGGCAACGGCGCCAAAAACTTAATAGGAATTTAAACAATACCTAAAGTTGCAAGTATACAACTATCAAGTTATAGTATAAAAAGTTATCGATCCCACGAGAAAGGTGTTGTAAGAGTTAATCAAAATTGGTTCTGATGTTGTGTGTGTGACAATTAGAAGTGTGATAGAAGAAATGTGATGGATTGTGGAGATTAAGAGAGTGGTCGTGATTTTGTGAACTATTTTGAGTCATTTTGACTAGTTGGCAAATAATTACACGGGGGCCAAAATTCATGATTTTGTGAACTATTACACGTTTTTGGCCATTGTTAGTCATTTCTACCTATTGGTAAATAATTTTACGGGTGCAAAAATTTAAAATTTTGTGAATTGTAACTCATGAATTTTGGAATTTTTTAGTCATTTCGACCCATTGGCAAATGATTAGCATAGAAACATGAAAAGTTAGAAGAGAACAACTATCAAGTTATAGTAAAATATAAATGTCGAACCCACGAGGAAGGTGTGTATTTAGAAATTCTAAAATTGGTTCTAGAAAAGTGTGGACAAAGAGGAGTAAATTAGAGCATGTAGAGATGTAGAGCAGGAGCTGTCATAAAATAAAAATAAAAACTAAAACAAGAGAGGAGAACGAGATAAGGTGGAAATAAAAAAAGAAAATAAAGAGAAAACAAAATAGAGACAAAAGAAATAGAACCAAGAAAAGAGAAAGAAGTGGGAACAAAATAAAATCAAGAAGAGAGAAATCAAAGAAAAAAGAGTGGGGAAAAGCAAGTAGAAGTGATGAATCTAGAATTGAATCCACTAGTTAATTTCAATTAGGATTTATGAACTACTCTCTTTTTATCACATTTTCCTTAGATTTACTAAGCATAGACTATCAAACCACTTAAGGAAAGCATAATCTATCAAATTATCATCCAAGCAAAATAACCATTCATAAAAACAACAAGCAAGTGGATAGTAATTCTAGAATTCATAAGCATAACCTATCAAACAATTCAAGATAAGCAAAATCTATCATGATTTTCTGAACTATAACTCATAATTTTTGGCCATTATTAGTCGATTCGGCCCGTTGGCAAATAATTCAACAGAGGCCAAAATTCACAATTTTTTGAGCTATATCCCACTGTTTATGACCATATTTAGTCATTTTGACCAATCGACTTATAATTACATGGAGGCCAAATCTCACAAATTCGTGAGCTATAACCCATGACTTTTGGCAATTTTTAGTCATTTCTATCCTTTGGCAAAAAAATTGGGAGGGCAAAATTCAAGATTTCGTGAGATATAACTCACGATTCCTTGTCATTTTTAATCATTTTGATCCATTGATAAATAATTTTGTGGAGGCTGAAATTAACAATTTCGTGAGCTACCCACGATTTTTCACCATTTTAACCATTTTAACTTGATGGAAAATATATATGGGGAGGCCAAAATTTATAATTTTGTGAGCTAAAGCTCATAAATTTTTTGTCATTTTAGTCGTTTTGACACGTTGGCAAATAATTACGCAGAGACTAAAATTCGTGATTTTATGAGCTATAACCCATAATGTATATCCATTTATACCCATTGGAAATAATTTTGCACATGCCAAAATTAATAGTTTTGTGCACTATAACTCACAATTTTTGCCCATTTTTAGCCATTTTGACCTATTGGCAAATAATTCAACAGGGGCCAAAATTAATGATTTTTTGAGCTATGACCCACCGTTTATAGCCATTTTTAGTTGTTTCGATAGGTTGGCCAATAATTTTGTGGTGGGACAAAAATCACGATTTCGTGAGCTATGATAATATTTTTGCCATTTTAGTTGTTTCGATAGGTTGGCCAATAATTTTGTGGAGGCTAAAATTCATGATTTTATGAGCTATAACCCATGACTTTTGGCAATTTTAGTCATTTCGACCCATTGGCAAATAATTCAACAGAGGCCAAAATTCACAATTTTTGAGCTATAACCCATGACTTTTGGCAATTTTAGTCATTTCTACCTATTGGTAAATAATTTTCTGGTGCAAAATTTAAAATTTTGTGAATTGTAACTCATGAATTTTGGAATTTTTAGTCATTTCGACCCATTGGCAAATAATTCAACAGAGGCCAAAATTCACAATTTTTGAGCTATAACCCATGACTTTTGGCAATTTTAGTCATTTCTATCCTTTGGCAAAAATTGGGAGGGCAAAATTCAAGATTTCGTGAGATATAACTCACGATTCCTTGTCATTTTAATCATTTTGATCCATTGATAAATAATTTTGTGGAGGTGAAATTAACAATTTCGTGAGCTATGATAATATTTTTGCCATTTTAGTTGTTTCGATAGGTTGGCCAATAATTTTGTGGAGGTGAAATTAACAATTTCGTGAGCTATGATAATATTTTTGCCATTTTAGTCATTTTGACTAGTTGGCAAATAATTCAACAGAGGCCAAAATTCACAATTTTTGAGCTATAACCCATGACTTTTGGCAATTTTAGTCATTTCGACCCATTGGCAAATAATTTTTGTTTTAGATCCTAATTGTCTCTAATTGTGAGAAACTAACTAAAGGGTGGAATTAAAAATACTAGAAAGAGGAGTTACCCACGCAAAAGCATCCTAGCATTTTTTAATGCAATTCTTCAATCTTCAATTCTTGATCTTCAATCTTCAAAGTGGTTCCTTCATAAGAAAACACACAAGTTAAAGAACCAAAATATCTTAATTACAAACACCGTTCCCGACAGCGCCAAAACTTAATAGGAATTTAAACAATACCTAAAGTTGCAAGTATACAACTATCAAGTTATAGTATAAAAGTTATCGATCCCACGAGAAAGGTGTTGTAAGAGTTAATCAAAATTGGTTCGATGTTGTGTGTGTGACAATTAGAAGTGTGATAGAAGAAATGTGATGGATTGTGGAGATTAAGAGAGTGGTCGTGATTTTGTGAACTATTTTGAGTCATTTTGACTAGTTGGCAAATAATTACACGGGGCCAAAATTCATGATTTTATGAGCTATAACCCATGACTTTTGGTCATTTTAGTCATTTTAACTTGTTAGAGAGGCCAAAACTCATGATTTTGTGAGCATACCACACGATTTTTGGCCATTTTTTTATCATTACTACCCATTGGCTAATAAATCCTTGGAGGCAAATAATCCATGATTTTTGGCCATTTTTAGTTATTTCTATTAGTTGGCAAATAATTTTGCTAAAGCTAAAATTCATGATTTTGTGAGCTAGAGAGGGTGTTTGGGAAGGCTTATTTTTGAAGCTTATAAGTTATCTTTGGCTTCTTGGCTTTTGTCTTTTTGATAAAAATACAATAAAAATTATTTGAGTAGAATAGTAATTTGCTTGGTCAAACCTAATTTTTAAGTGAGCTTATAAGCTAGTTTTCAAATCTTTGGGTATACTAATTTTTAAAATGGGACTTATAAGCTAACTTATTTGACATTTTATCAAACAGGTAAAATAAAAGAAACTAGCTTAAAAGCTAGTTTGACTAAAAATAAGCCTCCCCAAACACCCTCAAAGTCAAATTTTTAGCCATTTTAGTTGTTTCGATAGGTTGGCCAATAATTTTGTGGAGGCTAAAATTCACGATTTCGTGAGCTATAACCCATGATTTTTGGCCATTTTAGTCATTTTAACTTGTTAGAGAGGCCAAAACTCATGATTTTGTGAACTATTTTGAGTCATTTTGACTAGTTGGCAAATAATTACACGGGGCCAAAATTCATGATTTCATGAGCTATAACCCATGATTTTTGGCCATTTTAGTCATTTTGACTAGTTGGCAAATAATTTTGTGGAGGCTAAAATTCACGATTTCAAGAGCTATAACCCATGATTTTTGGCCATTTTAGTCATTTCAACCGGTTGGCAAATAATTTTGTGGAGGCTAAAATTCATGATTTTGTGAGCTATAATTCACGATTTTTGAGCTATAACCCATGATTTTTGGCCATTTTAGTCATTTCGACCCATTGGCAAATAATTTTGTGGAGGCTAAAATTCACGATTTCGTGAGCTATAACCCATGATTTTTGGCCATTTTATTGTTTCAACCCTTTGGCAAATAATTCAACGAAGGCCAAAATTCACGAGTTTTGAGCTATAAACCACCGTTTATGACCATTTTAATCGTTTCAACTAGTTGGCATATGATTACATGGAGGTCAAAATTCACGTTTTCATGAGCTATACCCCATATTTTTGGCCATTTTAGTCATTTCTACTTGTTGGCAAATAACTTTGGGTAGGTCAAAATTCACGATTTCGTGAGCTATAACTCACAATTTTTGCCCATTTTAGCCATTTTAATATTTTTGATTTGTTGGCAAATAATTTTGTGGAGGTGAAATTAACAATTTCGTGAGCTATAACCCATGATTTTTGGTCATTTTAGTCATTTCTACCCGTTGGCAAATAATTTTGTGGAGGTGAAATTAACAATTTAGTGAGCTATAACCCATGATTTTTGGCCATTTTAGTTATTTTCTAACAATTGGCAAATAATTTTGTGGAGGCTAAAATTCACGATTTCATGAGCTATAACCCATGATTTTTGGCCATTTTAGTCATTTCAACCGGTTGGCAAATAATTCAACAGAGGCCAAAATTCACAATTTCGTGAGCTATAACCCATAATTTTTTCTATTTATAGTCATTTCTACCCGTTGGCAAATAATTCAACAGAGGCCAAAATTCATGATTTTATGAGCTATAACCCATAATGTATATCCATTTATACCCATTGGAAATAATTTTGCACATGCCAAAATTAATAGTTTTGTGCACTATAACTCACAATTTTTGCCCATTTTAGCCATTTTGACCTATTGGCAAATAATTCAACAGAGGCCAAAATTCACGATTTCAAGAGCTATAACCCATGATTTTTGGCCATTTTAGTCATTTCTACCCGTTGGCAAATAATTTTGTGGAGGCTAAAATTCACGATTTCGTGAGCTATAACCCATGATTTTTGGCCATTTTAGTCATTTTGACCGTTGGCAAATAATTCAACAGAGGCCAAAATTCATGATTTTTGAGCTATAACCCATGATTTTTGGCCATTTTAGTCATTTTGACCAATCGACTTATAATTACATGGAGGCCAAATCTCACAAATTAGTGAGCTATAACCCATGACTTTTGGCAATTTTAGTCATTTCTATCCTTTGGCAAAAAATTGGGAGGGCAAAATTCAAGATTTCGTGAGATATAACTCACGATTCCTTGTCATTTTAATCATTTTGATCCATTGATAAATAATTTTGTGGAGGTGAAATTAACAATTTCGTGAGCTACCCACGATTTTTCACCATTTTAACCATTTTAACTTGATGGAAAATATATATGGGGAGGCCAAAATTTATAATTTTGTGAGCTAAAGCTCATAAATTTTTGTCATTTTAGTCGTTTTGACCGTTGGCAAATAATTTTGCTAAAGCTAAAATTCATGATTTCATGAGCTATAACCCATGATTTTTGGTCATTTTAGTCATTTTGACCGTTGGCAAATAATTTTGTGGAGGCTAAAATTCATGATTTTATGAGCTATAACCCATAATGTATATCCATTTATACCCATTGGAAATAATTTTGCACATGCCAAAATTAATAGTTTTGTGCACTATAACTCACAATTTTTGCCCATTTTAGCCATTTTGACCTATTGGCAAATAATTCAACAGGGCCAAAATTAATGATTTTTGAGCTATGACCCACCGTTTATAGCCATTTTTAGTTGTTTCGATAGGTTGGCCAATAATTTTGTGGTGGGACAAAAATCACGATTTCGTGAGCTATGATAATATTTTTTGCCATTTTTAGTTGTTTTGACCAGTGGGCAAATACTTATGCGGAGGCTAAAATTCATGATTTTATGAGCTACAACCCATGATTTTTGGTCATTTTAGTCATTTCTACCGTTGGCAAATAATTTTGTGGAGGCTAAAATTCATGATTTTGTGAGCTATAATTCACGATTTTTGCCATTTTAGTCATTTCAACCAGTTGGCAAATAATTTCTTAAAGGCAAATAACCCGCGAATTGTTGCCATTTTTAATAATTTCCACCGGTTGGCAAATAATTTTATGGAGGCCAAAATTAACAATTTCATGAGCTATAACCCATGATTTTTATCCATTTTAGTGTTTTCTACCTTTTGGCAAATAATTTTGTGGAGGCTAAAATTCACGATTTCAAGAGCTATAACCCACAATGTATGGCCATTTTAGTCATTTCTACTCATTGGCAAATAATTTTATGGAGGCCAAAATTCACGATTTAAGTGAGCTATAATCGTTTTGACCCATTAATAAACAATAACGTCGAGGTCAAAATTCACAATTTAAGTGAGCTATGACCGATAATGTTTGACTATTTTTCATCAATTCAACTACTTGGCAAATAATTTATTAGAACCAAATAACCCAAAATTTTGGCCATTTTAGTTATTTTCTAACAATTGGCAAATAATTTTGTTGAAACCAAAATTCACGATTTAAGTGAGGTATAGCCCATGATTTTTATCCATTTTAGTGTTTTCAACATCTTTGGAAAAAATTTTGCAAAGGCAAAATTCATGATTTCATGAGCTATAACCCATGATTTTTGGTCATTTTAGTCATTTTAACTTGTTAGAGGCCAAAACTCATGATTTTGTGAGCATACCACACGATTTTTGGCCATTTTTTTATCATTACTACCCATTGGCTAATAAATCCTTGGAGGCAAATAATCCATGATTTTTGGCCATTTTAGTTATTTCTATTAGTTGGCAAATAATTTTGCTAAAGCTAAAATTCATGATTTTGTGAGCTAGAGAGGTGTTTGGGAAGGCTTATTTTTGAAGCTTATAAGTTATCTTTGGCTTTCTTGGCTTTTGTCTTTTTGATAAAAATACAATAAAAATTATTTGAGTAGAATAGTAATTTGCTTGGTCAAACCTAATTTTTAAGTGAGCTTATAAGCTAGTTTTTCAAATCTTTGGGGTATACTAATTTTTAAAATGGGACTTATAAGCTAACTTATTTGACATTTTATCAAACAGGTAAAATAAAAGAAACTAGCTTAAAAGCTAGTTTGACTAAAAAATAAGCCTCCCAAACACCCTCAAAGTCCAAATTTTTAGCCATTTTAATATTTTTGATTTGTTGGCAAATAATTTTACGGAAGGAAAAATTCACTTTTTGTGAGCTTTAACTCATGATTTTTGACCATTTTAGTCATTTTAACTTGTTAGAAAATAAGTTTGGGAGGCAAAATTCACAATTTCGTGAGCTATAACCCATAATTTTTTCTATTTATAGTCATTTCTACTCATTGGCAAATAATTTCTTAAAGGCAAATAACCCGCGAATTGTTGCCATTTTTAATAATTTCCACCGGTTGGCAAATAATTTTATGGAGGCCAAAATTAATGATTTTTGAGCTATAACCCATGATTTTTATCCATTTTAGTGTTTTCTACCTTTTGGCAAATAATTTTGTGGAGGCTAAAATTCACGATTTCAAGAGCTATAACCCACAATGTATGGCCATTTTAGTCATTTTAACTTGTTAGAAAATAAGTTTGGGAGGCAAAATTCACAATTTAAGTGAGCTATAATCGTTTTGACCCATTAATAAACAATAGCGTCGAGGTCAAAATTCACAATTTCGTGAGCTATGACCGATAATGTTTGACTATTTTTCATCAATTCAACTACTTGGCAAATAATTTATTAGAACCAAATAACCCAAAATTTTGGCCATTTTAGTTATTTTCTAACAATTGGCAAATAATTTTGTTGAAACCAAAATTCACGATTTAAGTGAGGTATAGCCCATGATTTTTATCCATTTTAGTGTTTTCAACATCTTTGGAAAAAATTTTGCAAAGGCAAAATTCATGATTTCATGAGCTATAACCCATGATTTTTGGTCATTTTAGTCATTTTAACTTGTTAGAGGCCAAAACTCATGATTTTGTGAGCATACCACACGATTTTTGGCCATTTTTTTATCATTACTACCCATTGGCTAATAAATCCTTGGAGGCAAATAATCCATGATTTTTGGCCATTTTAGTTATTTCTATTAGTTGGCAAATAATTTTGCTAAAGCTAAAATTCATGATTTTGTGAGCTAGAACTCATGATTTTTATCCATTTTTACTATTTTGATCCGTTGGCAAATAATTCATTGGACCCCAAAATTCATGATTTTTTGAGCTATATCCAATCGCTCATGGCCATTTTTAGTCATTTAAACCAGTTAGCAAATAATTACGCAAAAGCCAAAATTTTTGATTTCGTTAGCTTCTACACATGATTTCTTGGTTATTTTTAGTCGTTTCTACGCGTTGGCAAATAATCTTGTGGTGGCCAAAATTCAATATTTTGTGAACTACAGCTCACGATTTTTGGCCATTTTTAGTCATTTCAACCCATTGGCAAATAATTTAACGAAGGCCAAAATTCATGATTTTTTGAGCTATAACCCACCATTTATCATTTTATTTGTTTTGACCCGTTGGCAAAAAATTACGCGGAGGCCAAAATTCACAATTTCTTGAGCAATAACTCATGCTTTTTGGCCATTTTTACTCATTTCTACTCATTGGCAAATAATTTTGTGGAGGTCAAAACTCACGCTTTTGTGAACTATAACTCACGATTTTTTACCGTTATTAGTTGTTTCGACCCATTGGCAAATAATTTAAAGGAGGCTAAAATTCATGATTTTTTTGAGCTATAACCCATGGTTTATGACCATTTTTAGTCATTTTGACAAATTGACATATAACTAAATGGAGGCCAAAATGCACGATTTCATGAGCTATAACCTCGACTTTTGGCCATTTTTAGTCATATCTACCCACTGGCAAATAATTTTGGGGAGGAAAAATTCACAACTTTGTGAGCTATAACTCATGATTCTTTGCCACTTTTAGTGGTTTTATCCATTGGCAAATAATTTTATGGAAGCCTAAATTCATAATTTTGTGAGCTATAACTCATGATTTTTGACCATTTTAGTGTTTTGACCCTTTGGCAAATTATTTTATGTAGGGAAAAATTCATGATTTCATGAGCTATAGCTCACGATTTTACCCACTTTAGTTGTTTTAACTTGTTAGAAAATAATTTTGTTGAAACCAAAATTCACGATTTCGTGAGCTATAACTCACAATTATTTGACATTTTTAATATTTTTGATCCATTGGCAAATAATTTTGGGAGGCTAAAATTCATGATTTCATGAGCTATAACCCATGATTTTTGGCCATTTTAGTCATTTCTACCCGTTGGCAAATAATTTTGGGAGGCTAAAATTAACAATTTCGTGAGCTATAACTCATGATTTTTGACCATTTTAGTCATTTCAACCCATTGGCAAATAATTTTATGGAGGCCAAAATTCATGATTTTTGAGCTATAACCCACCATTTATCATTTTATTTGTTTTGACCCGTTGGCAAATAATTTTGGGAGGCTAAAATTCATGATTTCGTGAGCTATAACCCATGATTTTTGGTCATTTTAGTCATTTTGACCCGTTGGCAAATAATTCAACGGAGGCCAAAATTAACAATTTCGTGAGCTATAACCCATGATTTTTGGCCATTTTAGTCATTTTGACCCGTTGGCAAATAATTTTGGGAGGCTAAAATTCATGATTTCATGAGCTATAACCCATGATTTTTGGTCATTTTAGTCATTTTAACTTGTTAGAAAATAATTTTGGGAGGAAAAATTCACAACTTTGTGAGCTATAACTCATGATTTTTGGTCATTTTAGTCATTTTAACTTGTTAGAAAATAATTTTGGGAGGAAAAATTCACAACTTTGTGAGCTATAACTCATGATTTTTGGTCATTTTAGTCATTTTGACCCGTTGGCAAATAATTTTATGGAAGCCTAAATTCATAATTTTGTGAGCTATAACTCATGATTTTTGACCATTTTAGTGTTTTGACCCTTTGGCAAATAATTCAACGAAGGCCAAAATTCACGAGTTTTGAGCTATAAACCACCGTTTATGACCATTTTTAATCGTTTCAACTAGTTGGCATATGATTACATGGAGGTCAAAATTCACGTTTTCATGAGCTATACCCCATATTTTTTGGCCATTTTTAGTCATTTCTACTTGTTGGCAAATAACTTTGGGTAGGTCAAAATTCACGATTTCGTGAGCTATAACTCACAATTATTTGACATTTTTAATATTTTTGATCCATTGGCAAACAATTTTGCAGACATTAAATTTAACAATGTCGTGAGCTATAACCCATGGTCTATTTTTAGTGTTCTCGACCTGTTGGTAAATAATTTGGCGAAGGGCAATTTATTGAGCTATAACCCATGATTTTTTACCATCTTAGTTGTTTTAACCTAATGCAAAATAATTTTGGGGAGGCTAAAATTAACAATTTCATGAGCTAACTTATGATTTTTTGCCATTTTTGGTCATTTCGACCCGTTGGGAAATAATTACACGTAGGCCAATATCATAATTTTGTGAGCTATAAGCCTTAATTTTGGGCAATTTATAGTCATTTCTACTCATTGGCAAATAATTTTGGGAGGCTAAAATTCATGATTTTGTGAGCTATAACCCATGATTTTTGGCCATTTTATTGTTTCAACCCTTTGGCAAATAATTTATTAGAACCAAATAACCCAAAATTTTGGCCATTTTAGTTATTTTCTAACAATTGGCAAATAATTTTGTTGAAACCAAAATTCACGATTTAAGTGAGCTATAACTCATGATTTTTATCCATTTTAGTGTTTTCAACATCTTTGGAAAAAATTTTGCAAAGGCAAAATTCATGATTTCATGAGCTATAACCCATGATTTTTGGTCATTTTAGTCATTTTAACTTGTTAGAGAGGCCAAAACTCATGATTTTGTGAGCATACCACACGATTTTTGGCCATTTTTTTTATCATTACTACCCATTGGCTAATAAATCCTTGGAGGCAAATAATCCATGATTTTTGGCCATTTTTAGTTATTTCTATTAGTTGGCAAATAATTTTGCTAAAGCTAAAATTCATGATTTTGTGAGCTAGAGAGGGTGTTTGGGAAGGCTTATTTTTTGAAGCTTATAAGTTATGCTGGCTTTTACTGGCTTTTGTCTTTTTTGATAAAAATACAATAAAAATTATTTGAGTAGAATAGTAATTTGCTTGGTCAAACCTAATTTTTTAAGTGAGCTTATAAGCTAGTTTTTCAAATGCTGGGGTATACTAATTTTTTAAAATGGGACTTATAAGCTAACTTATTTGACATTTTATCAAACAGGTAAAATAAAAGAAACTAGCTTAAAAGCTAGTTTGACTAAAAAAATAAGCCTCCCCAAACACCCTCAAAGTCCAAATTTTTAGCCATTTTAATATTTTTGATTTGTTGGCAAATAATTTTACGGAAGGAAAAATTCACTTTTTTGTGAGCTTTAACTCATGATTTTTGACCATTTTAGTCATTTTAACTTGTTAGAAAATAAGTTTGGGGAGGCAAAAATTCACAATTTCAGGAGTTATAACTCACGATTTTTGCCATTTTTAGTCATTTTGACCCGTTGGCTAATTACGCGGAGGATAAAATTCACGATTTCATGAGCTATAACCCATAATTTTTTTCTATTTATAGTCATTTCTACCCGTTGGCAAATAATTTCGTCCGGCCAAAATTCACAATTTTATGAAAAATAAATCATGATTTCTTGAGCTATAACCTATGATTTTTGGCCATTTTTAGTCATTTCTCCCTATTGGCAAATAATTTTGGGAGGCTAAAATTCATGATTTTGTGAGCTATAACTCATGATTTTTGACCATTTTAGTGTTTTGACCCTTTGGCAAATAATTCAACGAAGGCCAAAATTCACGAGTTTTGAGCTATAAACCACCGTTTATGACCATTTTTAATCGTTTCAACTAGTTGGCATATGATTACATGGAGGTCAAAATTCACGTTTTCATGAGCTATACCCCATATTTTTTGGCCATTTTTAGTCATTTCTACTTGTTGGCAAATAACTTTGGGTAGGTCAAAATTCACGATTTCGTGAGCTATAACTCACAATTATTTGACATTTTTAATATTTTTGATCCATTGGCAAACAATTTTGCAGACATTAAATTTAACAATGTCGTGAGCTATAACCCATGGTCTATTTTTAGTGTTCTCGACCTGTTGGTAAATAATTTGGCGAAGGGCAATTTATTGAGCTATAACCCATGATTTTTTACCATCTTAGTTGTTTTAACCTAATGCAAAATAATTTTGGGGAGGCTAAAATTAACAATTTCATGAGCTAACTTATGATTTTTTGCCATTTTTGGTCATTTCGACCCGTTGGGAAATAATTACACGTAGGCCAATATCATAATTTTGTGAGCTATAAGCCTTAATTTTGGGCAATTTATAGTCATTTCTACTCATTGGCAAATAATTTTGCGGAAGCCTAAATTCATAATTTTGTGAACTATAACTCATAATTTTTGTTTATTTTTAGCCGATTCGACCCGTTGGCAAATAATTCAACGGAGGCCAAAATTCACCATTTTTTGAGCTATATCTCACCACTTATGGCCATTTTTAGTCAATTCGACTCATTGGCAATTAATTATGCGGAGGCCAAAATTAACAATTTCAGAAGATATAGTCCATGATTTTTGCCATTTATAGTAATTTCTACCTGTTTGCAAATAAATTTGCGGAGGCCAAAATTCACGGTTTTGTGAACTATAACTCATGATTTTTATCCATTTTTTACTATTTTGATCCGTTGGCAAATAATTCATTGGACCCCAAAATTCATGATTTTTTGAGCTATATCCAATCGCTCATGGCCATTTTTAGTCATTTAAACCAGTTAGCAAATAATTACGCAAAAGCCAAAATTTTTGATTTCGTTAGCTTCTACACATGATTTCTTGGTTATTTTTAGTCGTTTCTAGGCGTTGGCAAATAATCTTGTGGTGGCCAAAATTCAATATTTTGTGAACTACTGACTCACGATTTTTGCCATTTTAGTCATTTCAACCCATTGGCAAATAATTTAACGAGGCCAAAATTCATGATTTTTGAGCTATAACCCACCATTTATCATTTTATTTGTTTTGACCCGTTGGCAAAAATTACGGAGGCCAAAATTCACAATTTCTTGAGCAATAACTCATGCTTTTGGCCATTTTACTCATTTCTACTCATTGGCAAATAATTTTGTGGAGGTCAAAACTCACGCTTTTGTGAACTATAACTCACGATTTTTACCGTTATTAGTTGTTTCGACCCATTGGCAAATAATTTAAAGGAGGCTAAAATTCATGATTTTTGAGCTATATCCAATCGCCATGGCCATTTTAGTCATTTAAACCGGTTAGCAAATAATTACGCAAAAGCCAAAATTTTTGATTTCGTTAGCTTCTACACATGATTTCTTGGTTATTTTTAGTCGTTTCTACGCGTTGGCAAATAATCTTGTGGTGGCCAAAATTCAATATTTTGTGAACTACAGCTCACGATTTTTGGCCATTTTTAGTCATTTCAACCCATTGGCAAATAATTTAACGAAGGCCAAAATTCATGATTTTTTGAGCTATAACCCACCATTTATCATATATTTGTTTTGACCCGTTGGCAAAAAATTACGCGGAGGCCAAAATTCACAATTTCTTGAGCAATAACTCATGCTTTTTGGCCATTTTTACTCATTTCTACTCATTGGCAAATAATTTTGTGGAGGTCAAAACTCACGCTTTTGTGAACTATAACTCACGATTTTTTACCGTTATTAGTTGTTTCGACCCATTGGCAAATAATTTAAAGGAGGCTAAAATTCATGATTTTTTTGAGCTATAACCCATGGTTTATGACCATTTTTAGTCATTTTGACAAATTGACATATAACTAAATGGAGGCCAAAATGCACGATTTCATGAGCTATAACCTCGACTTTTGGCCATTTTTAGTCATATCTACCCACTGGCAAATAATTTTGGGGAGGAAAAATTCACAACTTTGTGAGCTATAACTCATGATTCTTTGCCACTTTTAGTGGTTTTTATCCATTGGCAAATAATTTTGCGGAGCCAAAATTAACAATTTCGTGAGCTATATGATTTTTGACCATTTTTAGTGTTTTGACCCTTTGGCAAATTATTTTATGTAGGGAAAAATTCATGATTTCATGAGCTATAGCTCACGATTTTTACCCACTTTAGTTGTTTTAACTTGTTAGAAAATAATTTTACGAAAGCCAAAATTCATAGTTTCGTGAGTAATAACTCACAAATTTTTTATTATTTTTAGTCATTTTGACCCCTTGGCAAATAATTATGCGGAGGATAAACTTCATGATTTCGTGAGCTATAGCACATAACTTTTGGCCATTTATAGTTATTTCTACCCATTGGGAAATATTTTTGTAGAGGTTAAAATTAATAATTTTGTGAACTATAACTCACGATTTTTGTCTTTTTTTAGCCGTTTCAAGCGGTTGGGATATAATTACATAGAGGCCAAATTTCATAATTTTTTGAGCTATAACCCACCATTTATAGCCATTTTTAGTTGTTTCAACCAGTTGGCAAATAATTTTGTGGTGGATAAATTCACGATTTCGGGAGCTATACGTGATCTTTGTCTTTTGTAGTTGTTTTGACCGGTTGGCAAATACATACGCGGAGGCCAAAATTTACAATTTTGTGTGATGTAACCCACTATTTTTGGAAATTTTTAGTCATTTCGACTCGTTGGCAAATAATTTCATTGAGGCAAAATTTCATAATTTTGTGAGTTATAACCCATGATTTTTGTCTATTCTTAGTCATTTCAACCAGTTGACAAATAATTTCTTGGAGACAAATAATCCATGATTTTTGGCCATTTTTTGTAATTTCTGCTTGCGAGAAAATATTTTTACAGAGGCCAAAATTCACGATTTTGTAAGCTGTAGCCCATGTTTTTTAGCCATTATTAGTGTTTTCGACCTGTTGGTAAATAATTTTGTGAAGGCCAAAATTCATGATTTCGTGAGCTATAACTCATGATTTTTGGTCATTTTTAGTCATTTTAACCTGCGTACAATTAATTTTAGGGAGGTCAAAATTCATGATTTCGTGAGCTATAATTTTGGATATTTTTAGTCATTTTAACCTATTGGTAAATAATTATGGAGAGTTCAAAATTCATGATTTCGTGAGCTATAACTCACAATTTTTTGCCATCTTTAATCATTTCAACAGATTGGCAAACCATTTCAAGGAGGCCGAAATTCATAATTTTATGAGCTATAACCCATAATTTTTTGCCCTTTTTTATCGCTTCAACCAGTTGGCAAATAAATTCTTACAGGCAAATAACCAGTAATTTTTGGCCATTTTTAGTTATTTTCTACCTAATAGAAAATAATTTTGCTGAGGCCAAAATTCAAAATTTCGTGAGCTATAGCCCACGGTTTTAGCCAATTTTTGCATTTTCAATCCGTTGGCAAATAGTTTTGAGGAGGGTAAAATCCATGATTTTGTGAGCTGTAACACACAAATTTTGGTCATTTTAGTCATTTTAACCTATTGGAAAATAATTTTGGGAGGCTAAAATTCTCAATTTCGTGAGTTATAACTCATGACCATTTTTAGTTGTTTCGACCTGTTGGCAAATAATGACGCAGAGGCCCAAATTCATGGTTTTGTGGGCTATAACCCATAATTTTTGGCCATTTATAGTCATTTCTACATGTTGACAAATAATTTTGCGGGGGCCAAAATTCACGATTTTGTGAACCATAACACACGATTATTGTCCATTGTTAGCCATTTCGACCAGTTGGCAATTAATTCAATGGAGGCTAAAATTCATGATTTTTTGAGCTATATCCTGCCACTCATGGTCATTTTCAGTTGTTTCAACTAATTGGCAAATAATTATGCGGAAGCCAACATTCATTATTTTGTAAGCTACAACTCATAATTTTTGGTCATTTTTAGTCATTCCTACCCGTTGGTAAGTAATCATGCGGTGGCCAAAATTCAATATTTTGTGAACTATAACTCACAATTTTAGGCCATTTTTAGTCGTTTCAACACGTTGGCAAATAATTTAATGAAGGCCAAAACTCACAATTTCTTGCGCTATAACCCACTATTAATAGCCACTTTTAGTCGTTTTGATCAACTGACAAATAATTACGCGAAGGCCAAAATTCACAATTTCTTGAGCTATTACCCATTATTTTTTACCATTTTAAGTCATTTTTACCCATTGGCAAAAAATTTAGCGGAGCCCAAAATTCACAATTTGGTGAACTATAACACACGATTTTTGGCCATATTTTCTTATTTCGACCCGTTGCCAAATAATTCAATGGAGGCCAAAATAAATGATTTTTTAAACTATGACCCAACATTTATGACCATTTATAGTTGTTTCGACCAATTGGCATGTAATTACACAGAGTCCAAAATTCACGATTTCGTGAGCTATAACTTGTGATTTTGGGCCATATTTACCCATTTTTACCCGTTAGCAAATAATTTTGGGGAGCTACAACTCATGATTTTTTGTCATTTTTAGTCATTTCTACCCATTGGTAAATAATCTTGTGGTGGCCAAAATTCAACATTTTGTGAACTATAACTCACAATTTTTAGCCATTTTTAGTCATTTCAACCCGCTGGTAAATAATTTAACGAAGGCCAAAATTGACGGTTTCTTGAGCTATAACCCACCATTTATGGCCAATTTTATTCATTTCGACCCATTGGCAAATAATTACACTGTGGCCAAAATTCACAATTACTTGAGCTATAACCCATGATTTTTGGCCATTTTGAGACACTTCTACCCGTTGACAAATAATTTCGTGGAGGCCAAAATTAACAATTTTTAAGCTATAACCCACCATTTATGACTATTTTCAGTCATTTAGGCCAGTTGACATATAATTATGCAGAGTCCAAAATTCATGATTTCATGAGCTATACCTCACGATTGTTTGCCATTTTTAATCATTTTGATCCATGGGTAAATAACTTTGCGGAGGCCGAAATTAAAAATTTCGTGAGCTATAATCCACGATTTTTGGCCATTTTTAGTGTTTCTGACTCGTTGGCAAATAATTTTATAGAGGTAAAAATTCACAATTTTGTGAGCTATAGTCCATGATTTTTACCCAGTTTAGTCATTTTAACCTATTGGAAAATAATTTTGGGAGGCCAAAATTCACAATTTTGTGTGCTATAAGTCATTATTTTTTGTCGTTTTTAGTTGTTTCGACCCATTGCTAAACAATTATGCAGAGGCCCAAATTGACGATTTCGTGAGCTATAACCTATAATTTTTAGCCATTTATAGTCATTTCTACCCATTGGCAAATAATTTTACGGAGGCCAAAATTCATGATTTTTGTGAGCTATAACTCATGATTTTTGTCCATTTTTAGCCATTTTGACCCGTTGGCAAATAGTTCATGATTTTTTGAGCTATAACACACCGTTTATAGCCAATTATAGTAGTTTTGACCGGTTGGCAAATAATTTTGCGGATGTCAAAATTTATGATTTTGTGAGCCATAACACAAATTTTCCACATTTTTAGTTGTTTTTACTGGTTGGCAAATACTTTCGCGGAGGCCAAAATTCACGATTTTGTGAACTATAACCCACTATTTTTGGCCATTTTTAGACATTTCGGCCCGTTGGCAAATATTTTACTTGAGTTAAAAATTCACAATATTGTGAGCTAATACCTACAATTTTTGGCTATTTTTAGTCGTTTCCACAAGTTGGCAAATAATTTCTTGGAGGCAAATAACCCACGATTTTTTATCATTTTTAGTAATTTCCACCTGTTGCAAAATAATATTGCTGAGCCCAAAATTCAAGATTTCGTGAGCTATAACCCATGATTCTTAACCATTTTTAGTGTTTTCGGCACAGTGGTAAATATTTTGTGGAAGCCAAAATTCACAATTTCATGAGCTATAGCCTACGATTTTTTGCTAATTTTGGTGATTTTAAACTGTTAGCAAATAATTTAGAGAAGGTCAAATTTTTTTTTTGTCATTTCTACCGATTGGCAAATAGTACTGCGGAGGTCAAAATTCAAGATTTTGTGAACTATAACTCACGATTTTTGACCATTTTTAGTCATTTCAACCCGTTGGCAAATAATTCAACAGAAGTCAAAATTCACGATTTTTGGAGCTACAACCCACCGTTTATGGACAATTTTAGTCATTTCAAGTAGTTGGCAAATAGTTGCGCGGACACCGAAGGACATGTTTAGTCATTTCTTCCTGTTGGGAAATAATTTAGGGGAGTTCAAAAATCATGATTTTGTGAGCTATAACACACAATTGTTTTACCATTTTTAGTCATTTTGACCAATTGATAAATAATTACACGGGGGCAAAAATTCACGATTTCGTCAGCTATAACTTATTTTTTTGCCATTTTTGGTTGTTTTGATCTAATAGCAAATATTTACAGTGGAGGCTAAAGTTTATGATTTTATGAGCTATAACACACTAATTTTGGTCATTTTTAGTAATTTCAACCTGTTGGCAATTAATTTCACTGAGGCAAAAATTCACAATTTTGTGAGCTATAACACACAATTGTTTTACCATTTTAGTCATTTCAACCCGTTGGCAAATAATTTATTGGAGGCAAATAAGTCACGATTTTTGGCCATTTTATTTATTTTGACATCCACCAAATGATTTCATTGTGGACAAAATTCACGATTTAGTGAGCTACCCATGATTTTTAGCCATTTTAGTGTTTTCGACTCGTTGGCAAATAATTTTGGGAGGCCAAAATTCACAATTTCATGAGCTATAGCCTACGATTTTTGCTAATTTTGGTGATTTTAAACTGTTAGCAAATAATTTAGAGAAGGTCAAATTTTTTTTTTGTCATTTCTACCGATTGGCAAATAGTACTGCGGAGGTCAAAATTCAAGATTTTGTGAACTATAACTCACGATTTTTGACCATTTTTAGTCATTTCAACCCGTTGGCAAATAATTCAACGAAGTCAAAATTCACGATTTTTGGAGCTACAACCCACCGTTTATGGACAATTTTAGTCATTTCAAGTAGTTGGCAAATAGTTTTGGGAGGTCAAAATTCACGATTTTTGGCCATTTTAGTCATTTCTTCCGTTGGGAAATAATTTAGGGAGTTCAAAAATCATGATTTTGTGAGCTATAACACACAATTGTTTTACCATTTTTAGTCATTTTGACCAATTGATAAATAATTACACGGGGGCAAAAATTCACGATTTCGTCAGCTATAACTCATGATTTTTGTCATTTTAGTCATTTCTACCCATTGGCAAATAATTCAATGGAGGCTAAAGTTTATGATTTTATGAGCTATAACACACTAATTTTGGTCATTTTTAGTAATTTCAACCTGTTGGCAATTAATTTCACTGAGGCAAAAATTCACAGTCCTGTAAGCTATAACCCACGATTTTTTAATATTTATAGTTGTTTCAACCAGTTGGCAAATAATTTATTGGAGGCAAATAAGTCACGATTTTTGGCCATTTTTATTTATTTTGACATCCAGCCAAATGATTTCGCTGTGGACAAAATTCACGATTTAGTGAGCTACCCATGATTTTTAGCCATTTTTAGTGTTTTTGACCCGTTGGTAAATAATTTTCTAGTGGGAAAAATTTACGATTTCCTGATCTATAACCCACGATTTTTGGCCATTTTTTGTCATTTTAACATGTTGGCAAATAGTTTTGGGGAGGTCAAAATTCACGATTTTGTATGCTACAGCTCATGATTTTTTTACCATTTTTAATCATTTCAACTCATTGGCAAACAATTACGCAGAGGCCAAAATTCATAATTTTGTGAACTATAACCTACGATTTTTGGCCATTTTTCGTCATTTTGACCTCTTGGAAAATAGTTTCTTGGAGGCAAAGAACCCCAGAGTTTTGGCCATTTTTTGGTATTTCTATCTATTGGCAAATAATTTTGCTAAGTCCAAAATTCAAGATTTCGTGAGCTATAGGCCACGATTTCTAGCCACTTTTAGTGTTTTCGACCCATTTGCAAATAATTTTGCCGAGGGAAAAGTTAACAATTTTGTGAGCTATAACCCATGATTTTTGGCCATTTTTAGTCGTTTCTACGCATTGGTGGGGAGGTCAAAATTCATGATTTTGTGAACTGTAAGTCATGATTGTTTACCATATTTTGTCATTTCAACCTATTGGCAAATAATTAATTGGAGGCTAAAATCCACGATTTCATGAGCTATAACATGATTTCTTTCCATTTTTAGTTATGTTGACCTGTTGGCAAATATTTACGTGGAGACAAAAGTTCATGATTTTGTGGGCTATAACCCACTAATTTTGGTCATTTTCAGTCATTTCAACTCATTGGCAAATAATTTCTTTGAGGCAAAAATTCACAATTTTCTGAGCAATAACAGATGATTTTTGGCTCTTTGTAGTTATTTCAACCAGTTGGCAAATAATTTCTTTGAGGCAAATAACCCATGATTTTTTGCCTTTTTTAGTTATTTCGACTTGTAGCCAAATGATTTTGCTGAGGGCAAAATTCACGATTTCGTGAGCTATAGCCCACGAGTTTTAGCCATTTTTAGTGTTTTCGACTCATTGGTAAATTAGTTTATAGAGGCCAAAATTCACATTTTTCTAAGATATAACCCATGATTTTTGACCATTTTTAGTCATTTTAACCTATTTGCAAATAATTTTGGGGAGGTCAAAATTCATGATTGTGTGAGCTATAACTGATGATTTTTTTTACCATTTTTAATCATTTTGACCGATTGGCCAACAATTATGCGGTGGTCGAAATTCATAATTTCATGAGCTATAACCCCCGATTTTTGGCCATGTTTCCAATTGGTAAATAATTTCGTGTAGGCAAATAACCCCTAATTTTTGGCCATTTTTAGTTATTTTCTACATGTTAGCAAATAATTTAGCTGAGGACAAAATTAACGATTTCTTTAGCTATAACCCTTGATTTTTGATGATTTTTAGTCATTTCGATCCGGTAGCAAATAATTTTATGTAGGCCAAAATTCATGATTTTGTGAATAATAACTCATGATTTATGGCCATTTTTACTCGTTTCGATCAATTGGCTAATATTTCAATGGAGGCCAAAGTTCATGATTTTTTGAGCTATAACCCATCGTTTATGGCCATTTTTAGTCGTTTTGATGAGTTGCCAAATAATTATGCTGGGGCCAAAATTCTCGATTTTGTGAGCTATAACCCATGACTTTTAATTATTTCTAGTCATTTCTAGCCCTTGGAAAATAAATTTGGGGAGGTCAAAATTCATAATTTCGTGAGCTATAACTCATGATTTTTAACCATTTTTAACCTTTTCAACCCATTGTCAAACAATTTCACAAAGGCCAAAATACACAATTTTATGAGCTATAACCCATGATTTTTGTCCCTTTTTTGTCATCTTGATCAATTGGCAAATAATTTCTTAGAGGCAAATAACCCATGATTTTTGGCCAGTCTTAGTTATTTCTACATGTTGGCAAATAATTTTGCTGAGGCTAATATTCACGATTTCGTGAGCTATTACCTACGATTTTTTGTCATTTTAGTCATTTTAACCTAGTGGAAAATAATTTTGGGGTGGCAAAATTCACGATTTCGTGAGTTATAACTCATAATTTTACCATTTTTAGTCGTTTTGACCGGATGGCAAATAATTACACGAAGACCAAAATTCACTATTTTGTTAGATAAAATTCACGCTTTTGACCATTTATAGTCATTTCTAACCATTGGCAAAATTTTTATGAAGGCCTAAATTCACGATTTTATGAGCTACAACCCATGATTTTTGCCTTTTTAGTTATTTTCTACATGTTGGCAAATAATTTTCTGAAGGCATAAATTCACAAATTTGTGAACTTTTACTCACGATTTTTGGCTATTTTAGTCATTTCGATTCATTGACAAATAATTCAATGGAGGCCAAAATTCATGATTTTTGAGCTATAACCCACGATTTTTGGCCATTTTAGTCGTTTTGACCGGATGGCAAATAATTAATTGGAGGCTAAAATCCACGATTTCATGAGCTATAACCCACTAATTTTGGTCATTTTAGTCATTTCTACCCATTGGCAAATAATTATGGGAGGTCAAAATTCATGTTGTCATGGGCTATAACTCACGTTTTTGCCATTTTACCCATTTTGACCGATTGACAAACAAATTTGTAGAGGCCAAAATACACATTTTCTGAGCTATAACCCACGATTTTTGCTACATTTTTTGTTTTGACCAGTTGGCAAATAGTTTCTTGGAGGCAAAGAACCCGAGTTTTGGCCATTTTAGTTATTTACGCTAGTTAGTTGTACTTTCGTTGGCAAATAGTTTTGGGAGGTCAAAATTCATGATTTCGTGAGCTATAACTCATGATTTTTTACCATTTTAGTCATTTCAACCTATTGGCAAATAATTACACGAAGACCAAAATTCACTATTTTGTTAGATAAAATTCACGCTTTTGACCATTTATAGTCATTTCTAACCATTGGCAAAATTTTTATGAAGGCCTAAATTCACGATTTTTGGCCATTTTTAGTCATTTCGATCCGGTAGCAAATAATTTTATGTAGGCCAAAATTCACGATTTTGTATGCTACTGACTCATGATTTTTTACCATTTTTAGTCGTTTTGACCGGATGGCAAATAATTATGGGAGGTCAAAATTCACGATTTTATGAGCTATAACCCACGATTTTTGGCCATTTTAACCTTTTCAACCCATTGTCAAACAATTTCACAAAGGCCAAAATACACAATTTTATGAGCTATAACCCATGATTTTTGTCCCTTTTTTGTCATCTTGATCAATTGGCAAATAATTTCTTAGAGGCAAATAACCCATGATTTTTGGCCAGTCTTAGTTATTTCTACATGTTGGCAAATAATTTTGCTGAGGCTAATATTCACGATTTCGTGAGCTATTACCTACGATTTTTTGTCATTTTAGTCATTTTAACCTAGTGGAAAATAATTTTGGGGTGGCAAAAATTCACGATTTCGTGAGTTATAACTCATAATTTTTACCATTTTTAGTCGTTTTGACCAGATGGCAAATAATTACACGAAGACCAAAATTCACTATTTTGTTAGATAAAATTCACAGTTTTTGACCATTTATAGTCATTTCTAACCATTGGCAAAATTTTTTATGAAGGCCTAAATTCACGATTTTATGAGCTACAACCCATGATTTTTTGCCAGTTTTAGCCATTTCTACCCGTTAGAAAATAATTTTACGAAGGCATAAATTCACAAATTTGTGAACTTTTACTCACGATTTTTTGGCTATTTTAGTCATTTCGATTCATTGACAAATAATTCAGTGGAGGCCAAAATTCATGATTTTTTGAGCTATAACCTACAGTTTATTGCCATTTTTAGTCATTTTGATCAGTTGGCAACTAATTACGCAGAGGCTAAATTCACTATTTTATGGGCAATGACCCACAATTTTTTATCATTTTTAGTCATTTCTACCCGTTGGCAAATAATTATGGGGAGGTCAAAATTCATGTTGTCATGGGCTATAACTCACGTTTTTTTGCCATTTTTACCCATTTTGACCGATTGACAAACAAATTTGTAGAGGCCAAAATACACATTTTCGGGAGCTATAACCCACGATTTTTTGCTACATTTTTTTGTTTTGACCAGTTGGCAAATAGTTTCTTGGAGGCAAAAAACCCACAATTTTTGGCCAATTTTAGTTATTTCTGCTAGTTAGTTGTACTCGTTGGCAAATAGTTTTGGAGTGGCCAAACTTCATGATTTCATGACCTATAACTTCGTGATGTTTTGCCATTTTTAGTCGCTTCGACCCTTTGGCAAATAATTACACGAAGACCAAAATTCACTATTTTGTTAGATAAAATTCACGGTTTTGACCATTTATAGTCATTTCTACCCATTGGGAAAAAAATTTGCGGAAGCAAAAATTCACGATTTTTGGCAATGTTTAGCCGTTTCGATCCACTAGCAAATAGTTCAAGATGTTTAGTACTATTACTCATGAGCTTTTGTCATTTTTGGCCGTTTCGACGTTGGCAAACAATACAATGGAGGTCGAAATTCACAATTTTTGAGCTATAACACACCATTTACGGCATTTTTAGTCGCTTCGACCCTTTGGCAAATAATTATGGGAGGTCAAAATTCATGATTTTGTGAGCTATAACCCATGATTTTTGGCCATTTTTAGTCATTTCTACCCATTGGCAAATAATTTTGCATAGGGCAAATTTCACAATTTCGTGAACTATAAGCCATGATTTTTAGCCATTTTAGTGTTTTTGACCCGTTGGCAAATAATTTCTTTGAGGCTAATATTCACGATTTCGTGAGTTATAACTCATAATTTTACCATTTTTAGTCGTTTCGACCCTTTGGCAAATAATTTTGGGAGGTCAAAATTCATAATTTCGTGAGCTATAACCTACAGTTTATTGCCATTTTTAGTCATTTCTACCCATTGGGAAAAAATTTGCGGAAGCAAAATTCCGCGATTTTGGCAATGTTTAGCCGTTTCGATCCACTAGCAAATAGTTCAAGATGTTTAGTACTATTACTCATGAGCTTTTGTCATTTTGTACGTTTCGGCGTTGGCAAACAATACAATGGAGGTCGAAATTCACAATTTTTGAGCTATAACACACCATTTACGGCATTTTTAGTCGCTTCGACCCTTTGGCAAATAATTACCACAGAGGCCAAAATTCACGATTCTCGAGCTATAACCCATGATTTTTGGCCATTTTAGTTATTTACGCTAGTTAGTTGTACTCGTTGGCAAATAATTTTGCCGAGGCCAAAATTCATGATTTTGTGAACTATAACCCACCACTATGGCCATTTTTAGTCGTTTTGACCCTTTGGCAAATAATTTTATGTAGGCCAAAATTCACGATTTCGTGAGCTATAGCCCACGAAGTTTTAGCCATTTTAGTGTTTTTGACCGTTGGCAAATAATTTTGCATAGGGCAAATTTCACAATTTCGTGAACTATAAGCCATGATTTTTAGCCATTTTAGTTGGCTTAACCTGTTGGAAAATAATTTTGGTGAAGCAAAATTCACGATTTCGTGAGTTATAACACTTAATTTTTCGCCATTTGTAGTCATTTCTACCCATTGGCAAATAATTTTATGTAGGCCAAAATTCATGATTTTGTGAACTATAACCCACCACTATGGCCATTTTTAGTCGTTTTGACCGGATGGCAAATAATTATGGGAGGTCAAAATTCATAATTTCGTGAGCTATAGCCCACGAAGTTTTAGCCATTTCTACCGTTGGCAAATAATTTTGGGAGGTCAAAATTCATGTTGTCATGGGCTATAACTCACGTTTTTGCCATTTTTAGTCGTTTCGACCCTTTGGCAAATAATTTTGGGAGGTCAAAATTCATGATTTTTGAGCTATAACCCCGATTTTTGGCCATTTTTAGTCATTTCTACCGTTGGCAAATAATTTTGGGAGGTCAAAATTCATGATTTTGTGAATAATAACTCATGATTTATGGCCATTTTAGTTATTTCTACATGTTGGCAAATAATTATGGGAGGTCAAAATTCATAATTTCGTGAGCTATAGCCCACGAGTTTTAGCCATTTCTACCGTTGGCAAATAATTATGGGAGGTCAAAATTCATGATTTTTGAGCTATAACCCATCGTTTATGGCCATTTTTAGTCATTTTAACCTAGTGGAAAATAATTTTGGGAGGTCAAAATTCATAATTTCATGAGCTATAACCCCGATTTTTGGCCATGTTTCCAATTGGTAAATAATTTCGTGTAGGCAAATAACCCATGATTTTTGCCGGTTTAGCCATTTCTACCGTTGGCAAATAATTTCTTAGAGGCAAATAACCCATGATTTTTGGCCATTTTTAGTCGTTTTGACCGGATGGCAAATAATTATGGGAGGTCAAAATTCATGATTGTGTGAGCTATAACTCATGATTTATGGCCATTTTTAGTCGTTTCGACCCTTTGGCAAATAATTTCTTTGAGGCAAATAACCCATGATTTTTGGCCATTTTTAGTCGTTTCGACCCTTTGGCAAATAATTTCTTTGAGGCAAATAACCCATGATTTTTGACCATTTTTAGTCATTTCTACCGTTGGCAAATAATTTCTTAGAGGCAAATAACCCATGATTTTTGCCGGTTTAGCCATTTTTAGTCATTTCTACCGTTGGCAAATAATTTTGGGGTGGCAAAATTCACGATTTTATGAGCTACAACCCATGATTTTTGGCCATTTTAGTTGGCTTAACTGTTGGAAAATAATTTTGGTGAAGCAAAAATTCATGATTTCGTGAGTTATAACACTTAATTTTTCGCCATTTGTAGTCATTTCTACCCATTGGCAAATAATTTTGTAGAGTCCAGAATTAAGATTTTGTGAACTATAACTGTTGATGTCTTGAGACTCAGCAGCGAGATTAGTAAATAATCCCGAGTTTAGCAATGGGGCTTGGGGTCGAATCGGACCATGCAGGGGTCCCCTCACCTCTTTAGACGGCTGACCCCCTGTTAGGATAAGAGAGCTACAAAAGAAGCAAGTTAGAGGACCGGAGTTAGGTTCTTCGGTGATTCCTCCGACGGTCAAGTCAGTATTTGAGCTTAAGTGAAGAAGAAACTAATGAACTGCTTGAGTTCTAAGTCTAAATATGCAGAAATTGCATACCTATGGCCCCGAGGGGGCTCCGGAGGTGATCAAGGATCAGCCAGCCCCCTTATCAGTAGGCGATGAGCCCATATATAACCCAGCTGAGAGGGGTAGAAGCATAATTCCGGCCGAGTCCAGGCTGACAGCTGGATCGGTAGATAGCTTCCAGGTGTCGGCTGCTGAGGGGAATGAGTCACCATTGACTTGACGTGATGGTGATGGAGGAGGTATGATGGGTGATGAGTCATATGGACTCGTGGCCCTAATAATGATGATAAGGGACAGTTGTCAGTGCGGAGTTCGAGAACGAACCGCCTCTTGACTCGGCTCTGCGAGCGGGATGACAAGTACCCCCTTTTTTGTCGGCCTCACATGTTGTCAACCCGGCCTTGAGTAAATGAGGGGATCGACTCAACCGCAAGGTCGAGTGAGAGTCGGTCTCACTCGCCTTCCTCTCAAGGGATGAGTGCCCATAGGACTCGAGTCACCTTGGCTTGGGTTGTCGATATAGGACACGACGACTCCAAGAGGAGGATTAACACTTGGTGTAATTATTGTCATAACAATAACCTACAATTTTGGCCATTTATAGTCATTTCTACCCATTGGCAAATAATTACCACAGAGGCCAAAATTCACGATTTTATGAGCTATAACCCACGATTTTTGGCTATTTTAGTCATTTCTACCCATTGGCAAATAATTACACGAAGACCAAAATTCACTATTTTATGGGCAATGACCCACAATTTTGGCCATTTTTAGTCATTTCTACCGTTGGCAAATAATTACACGAAGACCAAAATTCACTATTTTATGGGCAATGACCCACAATTTTGGCCATTTTAGTCGTTTCGACCCTTTGGCAAATAATTTTCTTTGAGGCTAATATTCACGATTTAGTGAGCTATTACCTACGATTTTTGTCATTTTAGTCATTTTAACCTAGTGGAAAATAATTTTGGGGTGGCAAAATTCACGATTTTATGAGCTATAACCCATGATTTTTGACCATTTTTAGTCATTTTGATCGGTTGGCAACTAATTACGAGAGGCTAAATTCACTATTTTGTTAGATAAAATTCACGCTTTTGACCATTTATAGTCATTTCTAACCATTGGCAAAATTTTTATGAAGGCCTAAATTCACGATTTTATGAGCTACAACCCATGATTTTTTGCCAGTTTTAGCCATTTCTACCCGTTAGAAAATAATTTTACGAAGGCATAAATTCACAAATTTGTGAACTTTTACTCACGATTTTTTGGCTATTTTAGTCATTTCGATTCATTGACAAATAATTGATGGAGGCCAAAATTCATGATTTTTGAGCTATAACCTACAGTTTATTGCCATTTTTAGTCATTTTGATCAGTTGGCAACTAATTACGCAGAGGCTAAATTCACTATTTTATGGGCAATGACCCACAATTTTTTATCATTTTTAGTCATTTCTACCCGTTGGCAAATAATTATGGGGAGGTCAAAATTCATGTTGTCATGGGCTATAACTCACGTTTTTTTGCCATTTTTACCCATTTTGACCGATTGACAAACAAATTTGTAGAGGCCAAAATACACATTTTCGGGAGCTATAACCCACGATTTTTTGCTACATTTTTTTGTTTTGACCAGTTGGCAAATAGTTTCTTGGAGGCAAAAAACCCACAATTTTTGGCCAATTTTAGTTATTTCTGCTAGTTAGTTGTACTCGTTGGCAAATAGTTTTGGAGTGGCCAAACTTCATGATTTCATGACCTATAACTCGTGATGTTTTGCCATTTTTAGTCGTTTCGACCCTTTGGCAAATAATTACACAGAGGCCAAAATTCACAATTTCTTGAGATAAAACTTACAATTTTTGGCCATTTATAGTCATTTCTACCCATTGGGAAAAAAATTTGCGGAAGCAAAAATTCACGATTTTTGGCAATGTTTAGCCGTTTCGATCCACTAGCAAATAGTTCAAGATGTTTAGTACTATTACTCATGAGCTTTTGTCATTTTTGGCCGTTTCGACGTTGGCAAACAATACAATGGAGGTCGAAATTCACAATTTTTTGAGCTATAACACACCATTTACGGCATTTTTAGTCGCTTCGACCAGTTTGCAAATAATTATGCGGACGCCAAAATTCACGATTCTCTGAGCTATAACCCATGATTTTTGGCCATTTTCAGTTATTTCTGCCCGTTAACAAATAATTTTGCCGAGGCCAAAATTCATGATTTTGTGAACTATAACCCACCACTATGGCCATTTTTAGTCGTTTCGACCCATTGACAAATAATTCAATGGAGGCTAAATTTCACGATTTCATGAGCTATAGCCTACAATTTTTAGCCATTTTTAGTGTTTTTGACCCGTTGGCAAATAATTACACGAGGCCAAAATTCATGATTTCGTGAGTTATAACTCATAATTTTACCATTTTTAGTCGTTTCGACCCTTTGGCAAATAATTACACAGAGGCCAAAATTCACAATTTTGTGAGCTATAACCCATGATTTTTGTCCCTTTTTGTCATCTTGATCAATTGGCAAATAATTTCTTAGAGGCAAATAACCCATGATTTTTGGCGGTCTTAGTTATTTCTACATGTTGGCAAATAATTTTCTTTGAGGCTAATATTCACGATTTAGTGAGCTATTACCTACGATTTTTGTCATTTTAGTCATTTTAACCTAGTGGAAAATAATTTTGGGGTGGCAAAAATTCACGATTTCGTGAGTTATAACTCATAATTTTTACCATTTTTAGTCGTTTTGACCAGATGGCAAATAATTACACGAAGACCAAAATTCACTATTTTGTTAGATAAAATTCACAGTTTTTGACCATTTATAGTCATTTCTAACCATTGGCAAAATTTTTTATGAAGGCCTAAATTCACGATTTTATGAGCTACAACCCATGATTTTTGCGGTTTTAGCCATTTCTACGGTTAGAAAATAATTTTCTGAAGGCATAAATTCACAAATTTGTGAACTTTTACTCACGATTTTTGGCTATTTTAGTCATTTCGATTCATTGACAAATAATTGATGGAGGCCAAAATTCATGATTTTTTGAGCTATAACCTACAGTTTATTGCCATTTTTAGTCATTTTGATCAGTTGGCAACTAATTACGCAGAGGCTAAATTCACTATTTTATGGGCAATGACCCACAATTTTTTATCATTTTTAGTCATTTCTACCCGTTGGCAAATAATTATGGGGAGGTCAAAATTCATGTTGTCATGGGCTATAACTCACGTTTTTTTGCCATTTTTACCCATTTTGACCGATTGACAAACAAATTTGTAGAGGCCAAAATACACATTTTCGTGAGCTATAACCCACGATTTTTTGCTACATTTTTTTGTTTTGACCAGTTGGCAAATAGTTTCTTGGAGGCAAAAAACCCACAATTTTGGCCAATTTTAGTTATTTCGCTAGTTAGTTGTACTTTCGTTGGCAAATAGTTTTGGAGTGGCCAAACTTCATGATTTCATGACCTATAACTCGTGATGTTTTGCCATTTTTAGTCGTTTCGACCCTTTGGCAAATAATTACACAGAGGCCAAAATTCACAATTTCTTGAGATAAAACTTACAATTTTGGCCATTTATAGTCATTTCTACCCATTGGGAAAAAATTTATGAAGCAAAAATTCACGATTTTATGAGCTATAACCCATGATTTTTGGCCATTTTAGTCGTTTCGACCCTTTGGCAAATAATTACCACAGAGGCCAAAATTCACGATTTCGTGAGCTATAACCCATGATTTTTGACCATTTTTAGTCATTTCTACCGTTGGCAAATAATTACACGAGGCCAAAATTCACAATTTTTGAGCTATAACCCATGATTTTTGGCCATTTTGGCCTTTTCAACTCATTGGTGAATAATTCAACTGAGGTTAAAATTCACGATTTCATGAGCTATAACCCATGAATTTTGGCCATTTTGGCCTTTTCAACTCATTGGTGAATAATTCAACTGAGGTTAAAATTCACGATTTTTTCAAAGAATAACCCACCATTTCGGGCTATTTTTCATCATTTCTACCAAGAGGAAAATTATATCACGAAGTCTAAAATTCACGATTTCTGAGCTATAACCCATGATTTTTGGCCATTTTCAGTTATTTCTGCCCGTTAACAAATAATTTTGCCGAGGCCAAAATTCATGATTTTGTGAACTATAACCCACCACTATGGCCATTTTTAGTCGTTTCGACCCATTGACAAATAATTCAATGGAGGCTAAATTTCACGATTTCATGAGCTATAGCCTACAATTTTTAGCCATTTTTAGTGTTTTTGACCCGTTGGCAAATAATTTTGCATAGGGCAAATTTCACAATTTCGTGAACTATAAGCCATGATTTTTAGCCATTTTAGTTGGCTTAACCTGTTGGAAAATAATTTTGGTGAAGCAAAAATTCATGATTTCGTGAGTTATAACACTTAATTTTTCGCCATTTGTAGTCATTTCTACCCATTGGCAAATAATTTTGTAGAGTCCAGAATTAAGATTTTGTGAACTATAACTGTTGATGTCTTGAGACTCAGCAGCGAGATTAGTAAATAATCCCGAGTTTAGCAATGGGGCTTGGGGTCGAATCGGACCATGCAGGGGTCCCCTCACCTCTTTAGACGGCTGACCCCCTGTTAGGATAAGAGAGCTACAAAAGAAGCAAGTTAGAGGACCGGAGTTAGGTTCTTGGTGATTCCTCCGACGGTCAAGTCAAGATTTGAGCTTAAGTGAAGAAGAAACTAATGAACTGCTTGAGTTCTAAGTCTAAATATGCAATTGCATACCTATGGCCCGAGGGGCTCGGGAGGTGATCAAGGATCGACCCCTTATCGATGGCGATGAGCCCATATATAACCAGTGAGAGGGTAGAAGCATAATTCGGCGAGTCCAGTGGATTTGAATCGGTAATATTCCGTTTCTTTGAGGGGAATGAGTCACCATTGACTTGACGTGATGGTGATGGAGGAGGTATGATGGGTGATGAGTCATATGGACTCGTGGCCCTAATAATGATGATAAGGGACAGTTGTCAGTGCGGAGTTCGAGAACGAACCGCCTCTTGACTCGGCTCTGCGAGCGGGATGACAAGTACCCCCTTTTTTGTCGGCCTCACATGTTGTCAACCCGGCCTTGAGTAAATGAGGGGGATCGACTCAACCGGCAAGGTCGAGTGAGAGCTGGTCTCGACTCGGCCTTCCTCTGAAGGGATGAGTGCCCATAGGACTCGAGTCACCTTGGCTTGGGTTGTGCTGATATAGGACACGTATCGACTCCAAGAGGAGGATTAACACTTGGTGTAATTATTGTCATAACAATAACCTACGAATTTTGGCCATTTTTGGCCTTTTCAACTCATTGGTGAATAATTCAACTGAGGTTAAAATTCACGATTTTTTCAGCAATAACCCACCATTTCAGGCTATTTTTCATCATTTCTACCAGTAGGAAAATTATATCACGAAGTCTAAAATTCACGATTTCCTGAGCTATAACCCATGATTTTTGACCATTTTTAGTCATTTCTATCGGTTGAAAAATAATTACATGAAGTCTAAAATTCACGATTTCATGAGCTATAACCCATGAATTTTGGCCATTTTTAGTCTTTTCTACCGGTTGGTAAATAATTTTGCAGAGACAAAACTTCAAGATTTTGTGAGCTACAACTCATGCTTTTTGGCCATTTTTAGCTGTTTCAACTCATTGGCAAATAATTTTCGGGAGGCCAAAATTCATAATTTTTTGACATTATTTATTGCCATTTTTAGTCATTTTGAACCGCTAGCAAATAATTTAATGGAGGAAAAAATTCACTATTTTGTGAGCTATAGCCTATAATTTTCAACCATTTTTAGTGTTTTTGACCCATGGGCAAATAATTTTGCGAATGCCAAATTTCACAATTTTGTGGGCTATAACCTAAAACTTTTGTCCATTTTTAGCTGTTTTGAGCCGTTGGCAAATGGATAAAGGGAGGTCAAAATTCACGATTTTTTGAGCTATAATCCATAATTGTGGCTATTTTAAGTCATTTCCACCCGGTGGCCAATAATTACGCAGAGGCCTAAATTCACGATTTCGTCAGCTATAATCAACAATTTTTAGTCATTTTTAGTCATTTCTACCCGTTGGCAAATAGTTTTGTCGAGGCCAAAATTCAAGATTTTGTGATTTATAACTCATGATTATTGGATATTTTTAGTCGTTTTGACCCGTTGGCAAATAATTCAACAGAGGCCAAAATTCACAATTTTTTGAGCTATAACCCACTGCTTATGGCGATTTTTAATTGCTTCGACCAGTTGGCAAATAATTATGCGGAGGGCAAAATTCACGACTTCCTAAGCTATAACCCCTTCGCAAAAGTTTTTGCCCACTGGTCGAAACGATTAAAAATGGCCATAAATTGTGCCTTATAGCACACGATATCGTGAATTTTGGCTTCCACGTAATTATTTGCCCACTGGTCAAAACGACTAAAAATGGCAAAAAATCATGAGTTTTAGCTCATGAAATCGTGAATTTTGGCGGTTGCAAAATTATTTACCAACTGCTTGAAACAACTAAAAACGGTCATAAATCGTGGGTTAGAGCTCATGAAACCGTGAATTTTGGCCTCTGTGAAATTATTTGCCAACAAGTCAAAATGACTAAAAATGACCATAAATTATGGTTTATTCCTAATGAAATAATGAATTTTGGCTTACGCTTAATTATTTGCTAACGGGTCGAAATGACTAAAAGTGGTGAAAATTTATGAGTTATAGCTCACGAAATTATTAATTTTGGCCTCCAACATATTATTTGCCAAAGGGTTTAAATGACTAAAAATAGCTAAAAATCATGGATTATAGGTCACGAAATTGTGAATTTTTGCCTTAACGAAAGTATTTGCTAAATGGCCGAAATGACTAAAAGTCCCCAAAAATTAGTGGGTTATAGCTCATAAAATCATGAATTTTGGCCTCCGCAAAATTATTCGCCAACTGGTCGAAATGAAAAAAATGGCTAAAAATCATGGGTTATAGCTCACAAAAGTGTTAATTTTAGCCGCCACAAAATTATTTGCCAACTGGTCAAAAGGACTAAAAACGGCCATAAATCATGGGTTATAGCTCAGAAAATCATGACTTATGGCATCCATGTAATTATTTGACCACGGATCGAAATGACTAAAACTTACAAAAAATCGTGAGTTACAGCTCATGAAATCGTGAATTGGCCTCTACAAAATTATTTGCCAACTTGTCAAAATGACTAAAATTGCCATAAAGTTTGAGTTAGTGCTCACAAAATCGTGACTTTTGGCCTTCGCGAAATAATTTACCAATTAGTCAAAACGACTAAAAATGGAAATAAATTGTGAATTTTTTCCTTTGTGTAATTATTTTCCTATGGGTTGAAACGACTAAAAATGACAAAAAAATCCAAAGTTGTAGCTAATAAAATTGTGAAGTTTGGCCACCCAAAAAATAACTGACAATAGGTGGAAACAACTAATGGACAAAATATTGGGTTATAGCTCATAAAATAGTGAATATTGATCTCCTCAAAAATATTTACCAATATCTCGAAATGACTAAAAACAACCTAAAATCATGGGTTGTACTCACAAAATCGTGAATTTTGGCCTCCGCGAAATTATTTGCCAACTGATCGAAATGACTAAAAATGGCCATAAATCATGGGTTATAGCTCACGGTGAATTTTGGCCATCGCATAATTATTTGCCAAGGGGTCGAAAAGAGTAAAATTGGCAAAAAGAAATTGTGGGTTATAGCTCATGAAATTGTGAATTTTGGCCTCGCCAAATTATTGGCCAACTGATTAAAATGACTAAAAATTGCTATAAATTGTGAGTTAGAGCTCACAATATCCTGAATTCTGGCCTCTACAAAATTATTTGCCAATTATTCAAAATGACTAAAAATAACAATAAATTGTGAAGTTTGGCCTCCCAAAAACTAATTGACAACAGGTGGAAACAACTAAAAATGGCCACAAATCTTGGGTTATAGCTCATAAAATTGTGAATTTTGGTCTCCACGGAATTATTTACCAACATCTTAAAACTACTAATAACAGCCAAAAATCATGGGTTGTAACTCTAAAAATCATGAATTTTGGCCTCCGGTAATTATTTGCCAACTTGTCAAAATGACTAAAATAGCTAAAAATCATGGGTTATAGCTCACAAAAGTGTTAATTTTAGCCACAAAATTATTTGCCAAAGGGTTTAAATGACTAAAATAGCTAAAAATCATGGATTATAGGTCACGAAATTGTGAATTTTGGCCTCAGCGAAATTATTTGCCAATAGGTTGAATAACTATAGATGGCCAAAATTATGGGTTATTGTCTCCAATAAATTATTTCCAAACTGGTCGAAATGATTAAAAATGACCAAAAATCACGGATTATAGCTCATGAAATTGTGAATTTTGCCTTCTGAAAGCATTTACTAACCGGTCAAAATGATTAAAAGTGCCCAAAATTTCGGTTATACCTTACAAAATCGTGAATTTTGGTCTTTGCAAAATTATTTGCCAACTAGTCGAAATATCAAAAATGGTAAAAATCATGGATAATAGCTCACAAAATCATTAATTTTGGCTGAACAAAATTATTTGTCAACTAGTCGAAATGACTAAAATGGCCATAAATCATGGGTTATAGCTCACGGTGAATTTTGGCCATCGCATAATTATTTGCCAAGGGGTGAAAAGAGTAAAATTGGCAAAAAGAAATTGTGGGTTATAGCTCATAAAATTGTGAATTTTGGCCTCAGCGAAATTATTTGCCAATTATTCAAAATGACTAAAATTGCTATAAATTGTGAGTTAGAGCTCACAATATCCCAATTCGCCTCTACAAAATTATTTGCCAATTATTCAAAATGACTAAAAATAACAATAAATTGTGAAGTTTGGCCTCCCAAAACTAATTGACAACAGTGGAAACAACTAAAATGGCCACAAATCTTGGGTTATAGCTCATAAAATTGTGAATTTTGGCCTCCAACATATTATTTGCCAAAGGGTTTAAATGACTAAAATAGCTAAAAATCATGGATTATAGGTCACTTAAATTGTGAATTTTGGCCTCAGCGAAATTATTTGCCAAATGGTCGAAATGATTAAAATGACCAAAAATCATGGGTTATAGCTCATAAAATCATGAATTTTGGCCTCAGCGAAATTATTTGCCAACTTGTCAAAATGACTAAAATGGCCATAAATCATGGGTTATAGCTCACAAAAGTGTTAATTTTAGCATACAAAATTATTTGCCAACTGGTCAAAAGGACTAAAAACGGCCATAAATCATGGGTTATAGCTCAGAAAATCATGACTTATGGCATCCATGTAATTATTTGACCACGGATCGAAATGACTAAAACTTACAAAAATGCGTGAGTTCTGACTCATGAAATCGTGAATTGGCCTCTACAAAATTATTTGCCAACTTGTCAAAATGACTAAAATTGCCATAAAGTTTGAGTTAGTGCTCACAAAATCGTGACTTTTGGCCTTCGCGAAATAATTTACCAATTAGTCAAAACGACTAAAAATGGAAATAAATTGTGAATTTTTTCCTTTGTGTAATTATTTTCCTATGGGTTGAAACGACTAAAAATGACAAAAAAATCCAAAGTTGTAGCTAATAAAATTGTGAAGTTTGGCCACCCAAAAAATAACTGACAATAGGTGGAAACAACTAATGGACAAAATATTGGGTTATAGCTCATAAAATAGTGAATATTGATCTCCTCAAAAATATTTACCAATATCTCGAAATGACTAAAAACAACCTAAAATCATGGGTTGTACTCACAAAATCGTGAATTTTGGCCTCCGCGAAATTATTTGCCAAATGGTCGAAATGATAAAAATTATAAAAAAGAGTGGGTTATAGTTCACGATATCGTTAATTTAGGCTTCCGCAAATTATTTGCCAACTGATCGAAATGACTAAAAATGGCCATAAATCATGGGTTATAGCTCACGGTGAATTTTGGCCATCGCATAATTATTTGCCAAGGGGTCGAAAAGAGTAAAATTGGCAAAATTGTGGGTTATAGCTCATGAAATTGTGAATTTTGGCCTCAGCGAAATTATTTGCCAACTTGTCAAAATGACTAAAATTGCTATAAATTGTGAGTTAGAGCTCACAATATCCTGAATTCTGGCCTCTACAAAATTATTTGCCAATTATTCAAAATGACTAAAAATAACAATAAATTGTGAAGTTTGGCCTCCCAAAAACTAATTGACAACAGGTGGAAACAACTAAAAATGGCCACAAATCTTGGGTTATAGCTCATAAAATTGTGAATTTTGGTCTCCACGGAATTATTTACCAACATCTTAAAACTACTAATAACAGCCAAAAATCATGGGTTGTAACTCTAAAAATCATGAATTTTGGCCTCAGCGAAATTATTTGCCAAGGGGTGAAAAGAGTAAAATTGGCAAAAAGAAATTGTGGGTTATAGCTCACAAAATCATTAATTTTGGCCTCGTAAAATTATTTACCAACGGGTTGACAACACTAAAAATGGCTAAAATTCATATGCTATAGCTCATGAAATCATGAATTTTGGCCTCAGCAAAATTATTTGCCAATAGGTTGAATAACTATAGATGGCCAAAAATTATGGGTTATTGTCTCCAATAAATTATTTCCAAACTGGTCGAAATGATTAAAAATGACCAAAAATCACGGATTATAGCTCATGAAATTGTGAATTTTTACCTTTACGAAAGCATTTACTAACTGGTCAAAATGATTAAAAGTGCCCAAAAATTTCTGGGTTATACCTTACAAAATCGTGAATTTTGGTCTTTGCAAAATTATTTGCCAACTAGTCGAAATATCAAAATGGTAAAAATCATGGATAATAGCTCACAAAATCATTAATTTTGGCTGAACAAAATTATTTGTCAACTAGTCGAAATGACTAAAATAGCTAAAAATCATGGGTTATAGCTCATGAAATTGTGAATTTTACCTTCTGAAAGCATTTACTAACTGGTCAAAATGATTAAAAGTGCCCAAAAATTTCTGGGTTATACCTTACAAAATCGTGAATTTTGGTCTTTGCAAAATTATTTGCCAACTAGTCGAAATATCAAAAATGGTAAAAATCATGGATAATAGCTCACAAAATCATTAATTTTGGCCTGAACAAAATTATTTGTCAACTAGTCGAAATGACTGAAAGTAGCCGTAAATCATGGGTTATAGCTCATGAAATCGTGAATTTTGACTATGATCAGCTGCATCCATCATGGATTGAGGGAGTTGGCAAGAGAATATCTAAACTAACAGGACGGTTGCCCAAGAAAAGAAGTGCCGAATCCCAGGGTGGAGTTACTGTATACTTATTTGATGGTGTGGTATACATTCCAATTATTTGCCATTTTTAGTTATTTTGATCCGTCATTAAATAATTGCGCAAAAGCCAAAATTCACGATTTTGTGAGCTATAATGAATAATTTTTTACCATTTTTATTGGTTTTGACCTGTTGGCAAAAAAATTAGCGGAGAAAATTCATGATTACATGAGCCATACCCTATGATTTTTTTCCATTTTTAATTGTCTTGATGCATTGACAAATAATTTTCTAAAGGCTAAAGTTTAAGATTTCGTTAGCCCATGATTTATGACCATTTTTTGTCATTTTGACCATTTGGCAAATAATTTTGCGAAGGCTAAAATTTATGATATTTTGAACTATAGCCCACGATTTTTGGCCATTATTATTGTTTTGACCTGTCGACAAAAATATTTGCTGAGGCCAAATTAAAAATTTTGTGAGATGTATAGCCATAATTTTTTGGCCATTTTTAATTATCTTAACGTGTTTGCAAATAAATTTTCGAAGGCTAAAATTTATGATTTCGCCAGCCTATGACTTGTGTACATTTTTAGCCATTGGCAAATAATTTCGCGGAGGGCGAAATTTAAGATTTTGTGGGCTATAACTCATGATTGGCCATTTTTAGTTGTTTTAACCTGTTGGCAAATTATTTTGCGGAGGCCAAAATTCATGATTTCGTGTACTACAACCAATATTTTTTGGCCATTTTCAGTCATTTCAACCAGTTGGAAAATAATTTCTTAGAGGTATATATCCCACGATTTTTGGTCACTTTTAGTTAATCGATGTATTGGGAAGAAATTTTGTTAGGGCCAAAATTCACATTTCGCGAGTTACAGCCCATGATTTTTAGTCATTTTTAGTGTTTATGACCAGTTAATAAAATTTTGCGGATTCCCAAATTCTCGTTTTCGTGAGTGATAACCAATGATTTTTGGCCTTTGTTGCCATTTCAACCTGTTGGTAAATAATTTTTGGGGGGCCAAAATTCACAATTTTGTAAGCTATAACTCTTGAATTTTCCGTTATCAAATTACGCAAAAGCCAAAATTCACAATTTTGTGAGCTATAACCCATGATTTTTGGCCATTTTCAGTCATTTCAACCAGTTGGAAAATAATTTTTGGGGCCAAAATTCACGATTTCATGAGCTATAACCCATGATTTTTGGCCATTTTTAGTTATTTTGATCCGTCATTAAATAATTGCGCAAAGCCAAAATTCACGATTTTGTGAGCTATAATGAATAATTTTTACCATTTTTATTGGTTTTGACTGTTGGCAAAAATTAGCGGAGAAAATTCATGATTACATGAGCCATACCCTATGATTTTTTCCATTTTAATTGTCTTGATGCATTGACAAATAATTTTCTAAAGGCTAAAGTTTAAGATTTCGTTAGCCCATGATTTATGACCATTTTTGTCATTTTGACCATTTGGCAAATAATTTTGAAGGCTAAAATTTATGATATTTTGAACTATAGCCCACGATTTTTGGCCATTTTCAGTCATTTCAACCAGTTGGAAAATAATTTTTGGGGCCAAAATTCACGATTTCATGAGCTATAACCCATGATTTTTGGCCATTTTTAGTTATTTTGAGGAGGCCAAAATTCACAATTTTGTGAGCTATAATGAATAATTTTTACCATTTTTATTGGTTTTGACCTGTTGGCAAATTATTTTGAGGCCAAATTAAAATTTTGTGAGATGTATAGCCATAATTTTTGGCCATTTTAATTATCTTAACGTGTTTGCAAATAATTTTGAAGGCTAAAATTTATGATTTAGCCACCTATGACTTGTGTACATTTTTAGCCATTGGCAAATAATTTTGTGGTGAAATTTAAGATTTTGTGGGCTATAACTCATGATTGGCCATTTTTAGTTGTTTTAACCTGTTGGCAAATTATTTTGCGGAGGCCAAAATTCATGATTTCGTGTACTACAACCAATATTTTTGGCCATTTTCAGTCATTTCAACCAGTTGGAAAATAATTTTTGGGGGCCAAAATTCACGATTTCATGAGCTATAACCCACGATTTATGGCCATTTTAGTCATTTGGACCAGTAGGCTAAATATTTTGTGGACGCTAAAATTTAGGATTTGATGAGCTATAGCCCATGATTTTTAGCCATTTTTTATTGTCTCGACAATTTTTGGATTTTTGTAGTTATTTTGACCTGTTCACAAAAAATTTTGTGTAGGCCAAAATTAATAAATTCGTGAGGAATGGCCCACAATTTTGGGAGGCTAAAATTTACGACTGTATTAGCCCATGATTTATGGCCATTTTCAGTCATTTTGACTAGTTGGCATATAATTTCGAGAACGCCAACATTTTATGATTTTGTGGGCTATAGCGCACCATTTTTAGCCATTTTTAGTGTTTTTGACCTATTGGTAAATAATTTTGTGGAGGTCAAAATTCACGATTTTGTGAGCTGTCTAACCCTCGATTTATGACCATTTTTAGTCATTTTGACTAGTTCGCAAATAATTTTGTGGAGGCCAAAATTCATGATTTCGTGAAATCTGACCCATGATTTTTAGTCATTTTTAGTGTTTATGACCAGTTAATAAAATTTTGCGGATTCCCAAATTCTCGTTTTCGTGAGTGATAACCAATGATTTTTGGCCTTTGTTGCCATTTCAACCTGTTGGTAAATAATTTTTGGGGGGCCAAAATTCACAATTTTGTAAGCTATAACTCTTGAATTTTCCGTTATCAAATTACGCAAAAGCCAAAATTCACAATTTTGTGAGCTATAACCCACGATTTTCAACCATTTTCAGTCATTTCAACCAGTTAGCAAATAATTTTGAGGAGGCCAAAATTCATGATTTCATTGGCTGTAACCCATGATTTATGGTTATTTTTAGTTATTTTGAGGAGGCCAAAATTCACGATTTCATGACCTATAACTCACAATTTTTTGCTATTTTTAATCATTTCAATCCGTTGGAAATAATTACACAGAGACCAAAATTCATGATTTCATGAGCTATAACCCACGATTTATGGCCATTTTTAGTCATTTGGACCAGTAGGCTAAATATTTTGTGGACGCTAAAATTTAGGATTTGATGAGCTATAGCCCATGATTTTTAGCCATTTTTTATTGTCTCGACAATTTTTGGATTTTTGTAGTTATTTTGACCTGTTCACAAAAAATTTTGTGTAGGCCAAAATTAATAAATTCGTGAGGAATGGCCCACAATTTTGGGAGGCTAAAATTTACGACTGTATTAGCCCATGATTTATGGCCATTTTCAGTCATTTTGACTAGTTGGCATATAATTTCGAGAACGCCAACATTTTATGATTTTGTGGGCTATAGCGCACCATTTTTAGCCATTTTTAGTGTTTTTGACCTATTGGTAAATAATTTTGTGGAGGTCAAAATTCACGATTTTGTGAGCTGTCTAACCCTCGATTTATGACCATTTTTAGTCATTTTGACTAGTTCGCAAATAATTTTGTGGAGGCCAAAATTCATGATTTCGTGAAATACAGCCCATGATTTTTTGCCATTTTTAGCCATTTCAACCTATTGGCAAAACAATTTGTGGAGGCTAAAATTAACAATTTCGTGAGCTTTAGCGCATGATTTTTGGCCATTTTTATTTTCCTCAAAAAGTTGGTAAATAATTTTTCATAGGCCAAAATTAACGATATCGTTAGCCCACGATTTATGACTATGTTTAGTCATATCAACCAGTTGGCAAATAATTTCGCGGTGGCTAAAATTCATGATTTTGTGGCTATGATCCATGATTTTTGGCCATTTTTAGTTGTCTCGACCAATTGGCAAATAATTTTGGGGAGGCCAAAATTTATGATTTGGTGAGCTATACTCACGATTTTCTACCATTTTTAGTCATTTTGACTAGTTGGCATATAATTTCGAGAACGCCAACATTTTATGATTTTGTGGGCTATAGCACCATTTTTAGCCATTTTTAGTGTTTTTGACCTATTGGTAAATAATTTTGTGGAGGTCAAAATTCACGATTTTGTGAGCTGTCTAACCCTCGATTTATGACCATTTTTAGTCATTTTGACTAGTTCGCAAATAATTTTGTGGAGGCCAAAATTCATGATTTAGGAAATCTGACCCATGATTTTTGCCATTTTAGCCATTTCAACCTATTGGCAAAACAATTTGTGGAGGCTAAAATTAACAATTTCGTGAGCTTTAGCATGATTTTTAGCCATTTTATTTTCCTCAAAAAGTTGGTAAATAATTTTTCATAGGCCAAAATTAACGATATCGTTAGCCCACGATTTATGACTATGTTTAGTCATATCAACCAGTTGGCAAATAATTTCGCGGTGGCTAAAATTCATGATTTTGTGGCTATGATCCATGATTTTTGGCCATTTTTAGTTGTCTCGACCAATTGGCAAATAATTTTGGGGAGGCCAAAATTTATGATTTGGTGAGCTATACTCACGATTTTCTACCATTTTTAGTCATTTTTTACATATCAGCAAATAATTTTATAAGACATAAATTCATAATTTTGTTAGCTATAGCCCACAATTTTTGACCATTTTTAGTCATTTTGGCTAGTTGGCAAATAAATTCTTGGAGGCAAATAATCCATGATTTTTGCCCATTTTTAGTGTTTTCGTCTTGTTGATAAATAATTTTGCAGAGCCCAAAATTCACGATTTTGTAAGCTATACTCATGATCTTTTGCCATTTTTAGTCATTTTAACCTATTGGCAAATAATTTTGGGGAGGTCAAAATTAACGATTTTGTGAGCTATTACTCTTGATTTTTTGCCTTTTTAATTAGTTAGGCCCATTAGCATACAATTACGTGGAGGCCAAAATTCACAATTTCATGATCTATAATTAACGATTTTTGGCCATTTTTTATCCTTTCGACCAGTTGGTACATAATTTTTTGGAGGCAAATAACCCACGATTTTTGGCCATTTTTTATTATTTCTACTTGTTGGAAAATAGTTTTTCTAACGCCAAAATTCACGATTTCATTAGCTATAGCCGATAATTCACGATTTTGTGGGCTCTAACCCACGATTTTTAGCCATTTTAGTCATTTTAACCTATTGAAAAATAATTTTAGGGAGGCCAAAATTCACAATTTCGTGAGCTATAACTCACTATGTTTTGACATTTTAAGTTGTTCTGACCCGTGGGCAAATAATTACGCAGAGGTGCAAATTCACGATTTCATGACCTATAAGCCATTATTTTTTATCATGTTTTCTCATTTTGACCAGATTGCAAATAATTTCTTGGAGGCAAATAACCTATAATTTTTGGCTATTTTTATTTATTTCTACCTATTGGCAAATAGATTTGCGAAGGCCTGAGCTATAACTCACAATTCTTTTGCCATTTTGAGTCGCTTCAGTCAGTTGACAAATAATTACGCGGAGGTCAAAATTCACGATTTCCTGGGCTATAACCCATGATTGTTGGCCATTTTTGTTCATTTTTGCCCTTTGACACATACTTTTGTGGATGCCAAAATTCACGATTTTGTGTATTATAACTCCTGATATTTATCCATTTTTAGTCATTTCGACCCGTTGGCAAATAGTTCAACAGGGGCCAATATTCACGATTTTTTGATCAATAACCCACAGTTTTTGGCTATTTTTTGTCATTTTGAAAAGTTGGCAAATAATTTTGTAGTGGCAAAAATTTACGATTTTGTGAGCTATAACACAATTGTTTTTGCCATTTTTAGTCATTTTTACACATTGGTAAATAATTGCATGTAGGCCACAATTCATGATTTCGTGCGCTATATTTCATGATTAATGGCCATTTTTAGTCATTTCGACCGGGTGTCAAATAATATCGTGGAGACCAAAGTTCACGATTTGGTGAGCTATAACTCACAATTTTTGTCCATTCTTATTTATTTTAACCTATTCGCAAAAAATTTTGCGGAGGTTAAAATTAACTAATTTGTGAGCTATAGCCCACAATTTTTTGTCATTTTTAATTGTGTCAACATGTTGGCGAATAATTTTTCAGAGGTTAAAAATTACGATTTCGTTTGCCCATGATTTATGGCCATTTTAGTCACTTCGACAAGTTGGCAAATCATTTTGTGGATGCCAAAACTCATGATTTTGTGGGCCAAAATTCATGACTTTGTGAGCTATAACCCACGACTTTTGGCCATTTTTAGTCATTTCAACATGTTGGCATTAAATTTGGGGAGGCCAAAATTCACAATTTCGTGAGCTATAACTAAATATTTTTTGACGTTTTTAGTTGTTTTAACCCGTGGGCAAATAATTACGCAGAGGCCAAAATTCACGATTTCATGAGCTACAACCCATTATTTTTTTCCATTTTCTCTCCTTTCGACCAGTTGGCAAATAATTTCTTGGAGGAAAATAACCCACGATTTTTGGCCATTTTTATTTATTTCTACCTATTGGCAAATAAATTCTGAAGGCTGAGCTATGACTCACAATTCTTTTGCCATTTTGAGTCATTTCGGTCGGTTGATAAAAAATTATGCCGGGGTCAAAATTCATGATTTCCTGGGCTACAACCCATGATTGTTGGCCATTTTTAGTCATTTCTGTCTATTGACACATACTTTTGTGAAGGGAAAAATTCACGATATTTTGTATTATAACTCCGATATTTATCCATTTTAGTCATTTCGACCCGTTGGCAAATAGTTCAACAGGGGCCAATATTCACGATTTTTTGATCAATAACCCACAGTTTTTGGCTATTTTTTGTCATTTTGAAAAGTTGGCAAATAATTTTGTAGTGGCAAAAATTTACGATTTTGTGAGCTATAACACAATTGTTTTGCCATTTTAGTCATTTTACACATTGGTAAATAATTGCATGTAGGCCACAATTCATGATTTAGATGCGCTATATTTCATGATTAATGGCCATTTTAGTCATTTCGACCGGTGTCAAATAATATCGTGGAGACCAAAGTTCACGATTTGGTGAGCTATAACTCACAATTTTTGTCCATTCTTATTTATTTTAACCTATTAGCAAAAATTTTGCGGAGGTTAAAATTAACTAATTGTGAGCTATAGCCCACAATTTTTGTCATTTTTAATTGTGTCAACATGTTGGCGAATAATTTTTCAGAGGTTAAAAATTACGATTTCGTTTGCCCATGATTTATGGCCATTTTAGTCACCGACAAGTTGGCAAATCATTTTGTGGATGCCAAAACTCATGATTTTGTGGGCCAAAATTCATGACTTTGTGAGCTATAACCCACGACTTTTGGCCATTTTTAGTCATTTCAACATGTTGGCATTAAATTTGGGGAGGCCAAAATTCACAATTTCGTGAGCTATAACTAAATATTTTTTGACGTTTTTAGTTGTTTTAACCCGTGGGCAAATAATTACGCAGAGGCCAAAATTCACGATTTCATGAGCTACAACCCATTATTTTTTTCCATTTTCTCTCCTTTCGACCAGTTGGCAAATAATTTCTTGGAGGAAAATAACCCACGATTTTTGGCCATTTTTATTTATTTCTACCTATTGGCAAATAAATTTACGAAGGCCTGAGCTATGACTCACAATTCTTTTGCCATTTTGAGTCATTTCGGTCGGTTGATAAAAAATTATGCGGGGGTCAAAATTCATGATTTCCTGGGCTACAACCCATGATTGTTGGCCATTTTTAGTCATTTCTGTCTATTGACACATACTTTTGTGAAGGGAAAAATTCACGATATTTTGTATTATAACTCCCGATATTTATCCATTTTTAGTCATTTCGACCCGTTGGCAAATAGTTCAGTGGTGGCCAAAATTCATGATTTTTTATCAATAACCCACCGTTTATGGCTGTTTTTAGTCGTTTTGACAAGTTGGCAAATAATTTTGTGGAGGCAAAAATTTATAATTTTGTGAGCTATAACACAAATTTTTTACCATTTTTAATCATTTTGACATGTTGGCAAATAATTACAGGTAGGCCACAATTCATGATTTCATGAGCTATAACTCATGATTAATGGCCATTTTTAGTCATTTCGACCAGGTGGTAAATAATATCGTAGAGACCAAAGTTCATGATTTGGTGAGCTATAACTCACAAATTTTGGCCATTTTTTTTATTTTGACCTATTCGCAAAAAATTTTGTGGAGGCCGCAATTAACTAATTCGTGAGCTATAACCCTCAATTTATTTATCATTTTTAGTTGAGTCAACATGTTTGTGATTAAATTTGAGGAGGTTTAAATTTACGATTTTGTTAGCCCATGATTTATAGCCATTATTAGTCATTTTGACAATTTGGCAAATAATTTTGTGGATGCCAAAACTCATGGTTTTGTAGGCTTTAACCCACTATGTTTTGCCATTTTAAGTTGCTTTGACTTGTTGGCAAATAATTTTGCGGAGGTCAAAATTCATGACTTTGTGAGCTATAACTCATGACTTTTGGCCATTTTTAGTCATTTCAACATGTGAGAAATTAAATTTGGGGAGGCCAAAATTCATAATTTCGTGAGCTATAACTTATGACTTTTTGCCATTTTTAATCATTTCGAACCATTGGCAATTAATTACGTAGAGGCTAAAATGCACGATTTCGTGAGCTATAACCCATGATTTATGGTCATTTTTAGTCATTTGTACCCATTAGCAAATAATTTCTTAGAGGCAAAAAACCCAAAAATTTTGGCCATTTTTAGTTTTTCTACTTGTAAGCAAATAGCTTTGCTTATGCCAAAATTTATAATTTCGGGAGCTATAGCCCATGATTTTTATCCATTCTTAGTGTTTACGACTTGTTTGCAAATCATTTTGTGCAGGGAAAAATTCATGATTTCGTGAGCTAAAGCCCATGATTTTTGGCCATTTTAGATGTTTTAACTCTTGGAAAATAATTCTGGGGAGGCTAAAATTCATAATTTCGTGAGCTATAACTCAAGATTTTTTGCCATTTTTAGTTGTTTTGACCCACTAGCAAATAATTATGCAGATACAAGATTTCATGATTCCGTGAGCCATAACCTACGAGTTTTGGCTAGTTTTAGTCATTTCTACCCATTAGCAAATAATTTTGCTGAGGGCAAAATTCACGATTTTGTGAACACTAACTCTTGATTTTTGGCCTTTTTTGTCATTTAAGCCAGTTGGCAAATAGTTTAGTGGAGGCCAAAATTCAAGATTTTTCGAGCAATAACTCATGATTTTTGGCCATGTTTAATTGCTTCAACCAATTATCAAACAATTACGTGGAGGTTGAAATGCACAAATTTGTGAGCTATAACCAACAAATTTTGGCCATTTTTAATTATTTCTACTTGTTGACAAACTATTTTGTTAAGGCCAAAATTCACAATTTTGTGAGCTATAGCCCACATTTTTAAACAGTTTTTAGTGTTTTCAACCCGTTGGAAAGTAATTTTGTGGCGGGGAAAATTCACAATTTCGTAAGCTATAAGATATGATTTTTGGCCATTTTAGTTGTTTTAGCTTGTTGGAAAATAATTTTGGCGACAACAAAATCCATGATTTCGTGAGCTATAACTAATGATTTCCTGTCATTTTTTGTCAATTGACCCATTGGTAAATAATTTAGTGGAAGCTAAAATTCATAATTTCGTGAACTATAATCCACAATTTTTGGTAATTTTTTATCAATTTAACCGGTTGGCAAATTATTTCTTGCGGGCAAATAGCCCATGATTTTGTGCCATTTTTATTTATTTCTACTTGATTGACAAATAATTTTGCTACGGTGCAATGCAAGGCATCTTGAGCTATAGCCCACATTTTTAAGCAGTTTTAGTGTTTTCAACCCGTTGGAAAGTAATTTTGTGGCGGGGAAAATTCACAATTTCGTAAGCTATAAGATATGATTTTTGGCCATTTTAGTTGTTTTAGCTTGTTGGAAAATAATTTTGGCGACAACAAAATCCATGATTTCGTGAGCTATAACTAATGATTTCCTGTCATTTTTTGTCAATTGACCCATTGGTAAATAATTTAGTGGAAGCTAAAATTCATAATTTCGTGAACTATAATCCACAATTTTTGGTAATTTTTTATCAATTTAACCAGTTGGCAAATTATTTCTTGCAGGCAAATAGCCCATGATTTTGTGCCATTTTTATTTATTTCTACTTGATTGACAAATAATTTTGCTACGGCTGCAATGCAAGGCATCTTGAGCTATAGCCCACATTTTTAAGCAGTTTTAGTGTTTTCAACCCGTTGGAAAGTAATTTTGTGGCGGGAAAATTCACAATTTAAGTAAGCTATAAGATATGATTTTTGGCCATTTTAGTTGTTTTAGCTTGTTGGAAAATAATTTTGGCGACAACAAAATCCATGATTTCGTGAGCTATAACTAATGATTTCCTGTCATTTTTTGTCAATTGACCCATTGGTAAATAATTTAGTGGAAGCTAAAATTCATAATTTCGTGAACTATAATCCACAATTTTTGGTAATTTTTTATCAATTTAACCAGTTGGCAAATTATTTCTTGCAGGCAAATAGCCCATGATTTTGTGCCATTTTTATTTATTTCTACTTGATTGACAAATAATTTTGCTACGGCTGCAATGCAAGGCATCTTGAGCTATAGCCCACGATTTTTAGCCATTTTTAGAGTTTTCGACCCGTTGGTAAATAATTTTATGGAGGGCAAAATTTACGATTTCGTGAGCTATAACCCACGACTCTTGGCCATTTTAGTCATTTTAATCTGTTGGAAATTAATTTTTGGGAGGCAAAAACTCATGATTTCATGAGCTATAACTCATTATTTTTAGTCACTTCGACCCGTTAGCAAATAATTACGTGAAGGCCAAAATTCACGACTTCGTTACCTACAACCCATGATTTTTGGCCATTTTTTTTATCATTTCGACCAAATTGTAAATAATTTCTTTGAGGCAAATAACCCTTGATTTTTGGGCATTTTTAGTTATTTCTACCTGTTGGCAAATAAATTTGTGAAGGCAAAAGTGCGTGATTTCATGAGGATATCACACGAGTTTTAGTCATTTTTAGTGTTTTCGACCCGTTAGAAAATAATTTTGCGAAGGGCAAAATTCACAATTTCGTGAGCTATTACCCATCATTTTTGGTCATTTTAGTTATTTTAATCTGTTGGAAAATAATCTTGGGCAGGCAAAAATTCACTATTTCCTGACCTATAACTCACTATTTTTTGCCATTGTAGGCTGTAAAAAAAAATTATTATTACTGAAGACAGCCAATATTCGCGAAACACTATCAATGAAGGTTACAAGCTGACGACTTTCACGAAAATAAAGGAGAATCAGAAGCTAATGTCTCCAGAGTATAAGGATTACAAGTTGACAATCCTTGTGAAAAGAGATCACAAGTATTGATCTCTTCAAAGCAAAACGCGGGGCTCACCCCCCGCGTTTCAATTCAAAATGCGGGGCTCATTCCCATGTTTCAATTCAAAATGCGGAGCACGTGGCCCGCGTTCGAAGCCCAAAACACGGAGCACATGGCCCGCGTTCGAAGCCTAAAACGCGGAGCATATGGCCCGCGTTCGAAGCTCAAAACGCGAGCCTCCAGCCCCGCGTCCTAGTTAAAACGTAGACACGGAGGTCCATCCCCGCATTCCTGCACTAAAATGCAGACGCGAGGCTTACTCCAGAATGCGAACTTCGCGTTTTGACTCATTCAAACATGAGTTGAACGGTTCCTAAACCGTTTGAGAGATTTAAGGGGGGGGGGGGCGGTTACACCCCACTAAACCCCCATTATGGAGTAATTTAAGGGGACGGTTACACCCCTTTAATCCTTATAAATGGGGGATTTTCACAGCCAAATGGGGGCTGGTTGAAAGGGTTTGGCCGGAGAACTAAAAAAAAAAAGGAGAGAAGGAGGGAGAAAAGAAAAGTCACTTCTGTGCAGCTGTGATCGGCATGACGATCGGACCTTCATCCGTAGTCTGATCGGCATGAAACTTAGAGGGAAGCCTCAACACTCATTGTTACTAATTCTTAACGGTGGAGATTGATTTCTACCGGTTGGATTTGGAGATATAGAAGTTTTACCGAAGCCAATTGTGCAGAGAACGGTTTCTTCTGCGCAGTTGTGATCGGTGTGATGATCGGACCTTCATCCGTGGTCTGATCGGAGTGAAACTTGGAGGGAAGCCTCAACACTCGTTGTTCCTAATTTTGAATGGTGAAGATTGATTTCTACTGGTTGGATTTGGAAATATCGAGGTTTTACCGAAGCTAATTGTGCAGAGAATGGTTTCTTCTGCGCAGCTGTGATCGGCGTGACGATCGGACCTTCATCCGTGGTCTGATCGGAGTGAAACTTGGAGGGAAGCCTCAACACTCGTCGTTCCTAATTTTGAATAGTGGAGATTGATTTCTACCAGTTGGAATTGGAGATATTGAGGTTTTACCGAAGCCAATTGTGCAAAGAATGGTTTCTTTTCTTGTTGTGATCGGCGTGATGATCGAACCTTCATCCGTGGTCGATCGGTGAAACTTGGAGGAAGCCTCAACACTCGTCGTTCCTAATTTTGAATAGTGGAGATTGATTTCTACCAGTTGGAATTGGAGATATTGAGGTTTTACCGAAGCCAATTGTGCAAAGAATGGTTTCTTTTGCGCAGCTGTGATCAGCGTGATGATCGAACCTTCATCCGTGGTCTGATCGGAGTGAAACTTGGAGGGCAGCCTCAACACTCGTCGTTCCTAATTCAGAACAGTGAAGATTGATTTTTACCGGTTAGATTTGGAGATATTGAGGTTTTACCAAAGATCTGCGTCTTTTTTTTAAGAAAGGATCAAACCTCCTTTGCTGGCATCAACTCTCCTAGAGAGTTCAACTCGATTACAGTTTTCAAACTTGCACGGCAAGTTCTTCTCCGCCATTCTTGGCTAAAAGGATTACTAATCCTTTTCTAAAATCAACTCTATCAAAGAGTTCTTAACTCGGCTAGAGTTCTAAACTTGCTCCTGCGAGTTATTTTTTCAACCTCGTCCCACGAGTCAAGACGGTCGGATCGTCAACTGGATACAAGATTCAAGCTCCTATCGCCACCGTGAAGAACCCAGTTTTAAACAAAGGAAAGATCTCAAGTATTGATCTCTTCAAAGCAAAGCGGGACTTATCCCGCGTTTCAATTCAAAATCACGGAGCACATGGCCCGCGTTTCAATTCAAAATCACGGAGCACATGGCCCGCGTTTCAATTCAAAATCACGGAGCACATGGCCCGCGTTGAAGCTAAATCACGGAGCACATGGCCCGCGCTCAAGCCCCAAATGCGGAGCACATGGCCCGCGTTGAAGCTAAATCACGGAGCACATGGCCCGCGTTTCAATTCAAAATCACGGAGCACATGGCCCGCGTTTCAATTCAAAATCACGGAGCACATGGCCCGCGTTTCAATTCAAAATCACGGAGCACATGGCCCGCGTTTCAATTCAAAATCACGGAGCACATGGCCCGCGTTTCAATTCAAAATCACGGAGCACATGGCCCGCGTTTCAATTCAAAATCACGGAGCACATGGCCCGCTCAAGCCCCAAATGCGGAGCACATGGCCAGCGTTGAAGCTCAAAGCGCGGCACACATGGCCCGCGTTTCAATTCAAAATCACGGAGCACATGGCGCGTTTCAATCCAAAACGCGGAGCACATGGCCAGCGTTGAAGCTCAAAGCGCGGCACACATGGCCCGCGTTGAAGCTAAATCACGGAGCACATGGCCCGCGTTTCAATTCAAAATGCGGAGCACATGGCCCGCGTTTCAATTCAAAATGCGGAGCACATGGCCCGCGTTGAAGCTAAATCACGGAGCACATGGCCCGCGTTTCAATCCAAAACGCGGAGCACATGGCCCGCGTTTCAATTCAAAATGCGGAGCACATGGCCCGCGTTTCAATTCAAAATGCGGAGCACATGGCCCGCGTTTCAATTCAAAATGCGGAGCACATGGCGCGTTTCAATCCAAAACGCGGAGCACATGGCGCGTTTCAATCCAAAACGCGGAGCACATGGCGCGTTTCAATCCAAAACGCGGAGCACATGGCCCGCGTTTCAATTCAAAATGCGGAGCACATGGCCCGCGTTTCAATTCAAAATCACGGAGCACATGGCCCGCGTTGAAGCTAAATCACGGAGCACATGGCCCGCGTTTCAATTCAAAATGCGGAGCACATGGCCCGCGTTTCAATTCAAAATGCGGAGCACATGGCCCGCGTTTCAATTCAAAATGCGGAGCACATGGCGCGTTTCAATTCAAAATGCGGAGCACATGGCCCGCGTTGAAGCTAAATCACGGAGCACATGGCCCGCGTTTCAATTCAAAATGCGAGCACATGGCCCGCGTTTCAATTCAAAATGCGGAGCACATGGCCCGCGTTTCAATCCAAAACGCGGAGCACATGGCCCGCGTTGAAGCTAAATCACGGAGCACATGGCCCGCGTTTCAATCCAAAACGCGGAGCACATGGCGCGTTTCAATTCAAAATGCGGAGCACATGGCCCGCGTTGAAGCTCAAAGCGCGGCACACATGGCCCGCGTTTCAATTCAAAATGCGGAGCACATGGCGCGTTTCAATCCAAAGCAGCGGAGCACATGGCCCGCGTTTCAATTCAAAATGCGGAGCACATGGCGCGTTTCAATCCAAAAGCGGAGCACATGGCCCGCGTTTCAATCCAAAGCAGCGGAGCACATGGCCCGCGTTTCAATTCAAAATGCGGAGCACATGGCCCGCGTTGAAGCTAAATCACGGAGCACATGGCCCGCGTTTCAATCCAAAACGCGGAGCACATGGCCCGCGTTGAAGCTAAATCACGGAGCACATGGCCCGCGTTGAAGCTCAAAGCGCGGCACACATGGCCCGCGTTTCAATTCAAAATGCGGAGCACATGGCGCGTTTCAATCCAAAACGCGGAGCACATGGCCCGCGTTTCAATTCAAAATGCGGAGCACATGGCGCGTTTCAATCCAAAAGCGGAGCACATGGCCCGCGTTTCAATCCAAAACGCGGAGCACATGGCCCGCGTTTCAATTCAAAATGCGGAGCACATGGCCCGCGTTGAAGCTAAATCACGGAGCACATGGCCCGCGTTTCAATCCAAAACGCGGAGCACATGGCCGCGTTTCAATCCAAAACGCGGAGCACATGGCCCGCGTTTCAATCCAAAAGCGGAGCACATGGCCGCGTTTCAATCCAAAACGCGGAGCACATGGCCCGCGTTTCAATTCAAAATGCGGAGCACATGGCGCGTTTCAATCCAAAACGCGGAGCACATGGCCCGCGTTTCAATTCAAAATGCGGAGCACATGGCCGCGTTTCAATCCAAAGCAGCGGAGCACATGGCCCGCGTTGAAGCTCAAAGCGCGGCACACATGGCCCGCGTTTCAATTCAAAATCACGGAGCACATGGCCCGCGTTTCAATCCAAAGCAGCGGAGCACATGGCCCGCGTTGAAGCTAAATCACGGAGCACATGGCCCGCGTTTCAATTCAAAATCACGGAGCACATGGCCCGCGTTTCAATCCAAAACGCGGAGCACATGGCTGCGGCCAGCGTTGAAGCTCAAAGCGCGGCACACATGGCCCGCGTTTCAATCCAAAACGCGGAGCACATGGCCCGCGTTTCAATCCAAAACGCGGAGCACATGGCCCGCTCAAGCCCCAAATGCGAGCACATGGCCCGCTCAAGCCCCAAATGCGAGCACATGGCCCGCTCAAGCCCCAAATGCGGAGCACATGGCCCGCTTTCAATCCAAAACGCGGAGCACATGGCCCGCTCAAGCCCCAAACGCTGAGCACATGGCCCGCTTCAATTCAAAATGCGGAGCACATGGCCCGCTCAAGCCCCAAATGCGGAGCACATGGCGCGTTTCAATCCAAAACGCGGAGCACATGGCCCGCGTTTCAATTCAAAATGCGAGCACATGGCCCGCTTCAATTCAAAATGCGAGCACATGGCCCGCTTCAATCCAAAACGCGGAGCACATGGCCCGCTTCAATTCAAAATGCGAGCACATGGCCCGCTTCAATCCAAAACGCGAGCACATGGCCCGCTCAAGCCCCAAATGCGGAGCACATGGCCGCGTTTCAATCCAAAGCAGCGGAGCACATGGCGCGTTTCAATCCAAAACGCGGAGCACATGGCCCGCTTTCAATCCAAAACGCGGAGCACATGGCCCGCTTTCAATCCAAAACGCGGAGCACATGGCCCGCGTTGAAGCTCAAAGCGCGGCACACATGGCCCGCTTTCAATCCAAAACGCGGAGCACATGGCCCGCTTCAATTCAAAATGCGAGCACATGGCCCGCTTTCAATCCAAAACGCGGAGCACATGGCCCGCGTTGAAGCTCAAAGCGCGGCACACATGGCCCGCGTTTCAATCCAAAACGCGGAGCACATGGCCCGCGTTTCAATCCAAAACGCGGAGCACATGGCCCGCTCAAGCCCCAAATGCGGAGCACATGGCTGCGGCCAGCGTTGAAGCTCAAAGCGCGGCACACATGGCCCGCGTTGAAGCTCAAAGCGCGGCACACATGGCCCGCGTTTCAATTCAAAATCACGGAGCACATGGCCCGCGTTTCAATCCAAAGCAGCGGAGCACATGGCCCGCGTTGAAGCTCAAAGCGCGGCACACATGGCCCGCGTTTCAATTCAAAATCACGGAGCACATGGCCCGCGTTTCAATCCAAAGCAGCGGAGCACATGGCCGCGTTTCAATCCAAAACGCGGAGCACATGGCTGCGGCCAGCGTTGAAGCTCAAAGCGCGGCACACATGGCCCGCGTTGAAGCTCAAAACGCGGCACACATGGCCCGCGTTCGAAGCTCAAAACGCAGACGCGAGGCTTGCTCCAGAACGCGAACTATGCGTTTTGACTCGTTCAAACACGATCTTAACAGTTCCAAAACTGTTTTGCACGATCTGAGGGCCATTAACCCTCATTTAGGAGCGATTATAGGGGTCAGTTACACCCCTTAAAACCCCTATAAATAGCCAAAGGCTCGGCAGGTGGAAGGGGGCTTTTCCTCTCGATTGGCGCGGCTTTTTGGAGGGAGGTTGTGTTGGCTTAGAGGAGGCTTCTTTGGATTGGCCTCTCTTCGGCTCGGCTTGGCATACAAACTTCGTCGCGAGTTACAAAACTCATATCTTGAGTTATCAAACTCGTTAGAGTTATAAACTTGCTTTGAGTTCTTAGACTTGCTCTGCGAGTTCTTTTTCAACCTCGTCCCACGAGTCAAGACGGTCGGATCGTCAACGGGATACAAGATTCAAGCTCCCACCGCTACCGTGAAGAACCCAGATTAAATAAAGGGAAGGGTCTCCGTTGATCATTCCCTCTTTTGTAAATCGGGCAACCGATCGAGGAATTTGTAATTTCTTTTTTATCTAAGTCAGTTAGAGAGAGAGATTGCATTTCGAGAGTTGTATTTATTCTTTCTTTAAAATCAATTGGAAGGGATAATCTTTATTTTACAGCTTTAAATTTCCTCGCGAACAAAGCTCATTGGGATGACTGTTGAAACTCTGACCGTAGAGTTCGATCAAGCCAAGTTCGAGGAGGCACTCTCCTCCGGATCCATTAGCCCCAAGGCTATGCGCAAGATCCACAAAGTTTCTAAGGAGACCAAAGTCCCTCCCGTTGCTGCGATCAACCAGATCAATACATACGGTAACATCATTGCAAAATTACAGCCCTGAGATGGCCAATCGACCAACCAACGTGAATTTCGCGTTTGTGAGCCAAAACGCGATCCCGAGCTTCGCGTTTCTTTTACAGAACGCAAGCCTCGCGTTTATGTGCCTGAACACGAGCCTCGCAAAAGCCAGGCTGAACGCAACCCTCAATGGCGCGTTTCACAGTCAAAATGTGGGTCTCAACCCCGCGTTCAATTGCTCAAATGCGAACCTCGCGTTCAGCAGGGGGTTGCACGCGATCCTCGCATCCCCACTATAAAATGCGGGTCTGAACTCCGCGTTCAATTGCTCAAATGCGAACATCGCGTTCGGCAGGGGGTTGCAAGCGACCCTCACGCCCCTATCCTGAAACGCGGGTCTCAACCTCGCGTCCAAGCATTCAAACGCGAACCTAGCATTCCCAATCTAAAACGTGGATCTGAACCTCGGGTTCAAATGCTCAAACGCGATCTTCGCGTTCCAAGTGCCAAATCATCGGCATATCGACGCTGCTCACATGCGGCCAAGCCGTCGGTGTTTGACCAATTGACAAATGTTATTTGGTCCACTGAACGACGACATTCTCACAGGAAGGAGACTTCAGAGGTCGAATACCTTGGAGTCACTTCTAACATGATCGGAGTAGGCAGACCGTCAATCTCTAGCTCTAATGAGCCAGAGGCAAATCGGTCCCCCGGCTTGAAAGAGGCTTTGAATGACTCCGACGGAGTTTACCGACATACTCGGACTCGAATAGGGGTCATATCCCCCTTCAACTATCAAAAGTTAGCTAAAGAAATTGAGTCTGATGATGAGCATTCAGCCATCACAGAATCTCAATCCTCTAGTTCTTTCGTGGAGCATGTGAGCGTTGTCTACACGACGGAGAATGCTGAAGATTTCAAGAAGAGGCTCGAAGAGCATCAGGCTATGATGCAAGAAGCCCTGCGATCACAGCAAGAGTCCATCGATCAACTTCGAGATATGATAAACCAACTTGTTACAGATAGGGCTCAAGTTCACATGTTCGGCTCAACACCTCAGCCGGAATCATCACGAAGGAGGGGTCGATCCTCAAAATGAAAAGAAAAAGTGAATGAAGCTTCTGATCAAGAAGCTCATCACATAGAATCTTTATTTGAAGAAGGGAGAGAGGCCGAAAATGAGCAAAGTCCTCAATCGGCAAAAATGCGAGAACTGAAAGCCCGCCTCAATGCCATGGCTAATAGGTGCGAGCTCCAAGATCAGGGGGTTCTCAGATCGTATCCTGCAGAATGGGATACGGTTCCTTATCCTCCAAAATTCAAAATCCCGACGCTACAAGCTTTCGACGGCACGGGATCACCGAACGAACCAACACATCTACCATTTTAGGTCACAGACTGGGAATGTGATGGTAAACGATAACATAGCAGCTCGTTTGTTCATTGGCACCCTCAAGGGGGTTTCCTTTGAATGGTTCATGAAACTGCCTGCAGGATATATCCAGAAATGGGCAGATTTAGAGAGACTCTTCCTGTCACGATTCTTTGAAGATGGCACGGAAATTACTGTCACTTCTCTCCTTACCATTAAGCAAAAGGAGGGAGAGCCTATCAAAGTCTTCGTCGAACGGTTCCGAAGCATGGCTCTTCGATGCTCGACAGGTATGACACAGTCTGCTCTGATTGATACCTGTCGGCACAATTTACAAACCAATCTTCTAGCTCGAATGGGGGTTGCAAAATGTCATTCCTGGAAAGAACTAGTCTCTCAGGGCGAACAGGCTGAAGCAATTATTGCTAGGATTGAAGCTGAAGAAGAGGAGATCGACCAAGACTCGCTATTGATGACCCGGCTCTAAATCGCGAGGCCGAAGACTCGGTTAGTATCAACCTAGGAAAATTACAGACGTCGTCGATTTTGTCAAAAGACGTCATATATCCCAAAGACTAGGGGTTGATTATTTGTTAATTTCTGAGTAGAATGATAAATTCTAAATATTGTCAAGTTAACAAAACACTTTTGACAATGTAAGCACTTCAACGTGCAGCAGCACCACCAAAATCAACTTATCAATCCTCTCCAATAGGATGATAAGTCTACAAAGTTGCTCAAATCGTAACACAATCCCGTCAGGTTAACAATGCACCTCTGACAACCAACTTATCAATCCTCTCCAATAGGATGATAAGTTCACAAAGTTGCTCCAATCGCAACGTATCCTTATCATGTTAACCTCACACCTCTGACAATCAACTTATCGACTCTCTTCAATAGGATGATAAGCCCATAAAGTTGCTCACATCGCAACGCAATCCCCACAAAGTTAAGATTAGCTCGTCTCGTTATTAGCAAGGCGACCTCTTCTGACAATCAACTTATCGACTCTCTTCAATAGAGCGATAAGTCCTCAAAGTTACTCCGATCGCAATGTATCCTTGTCATGTTAACCTAACACCTCTGACAATCAACTTATCGACTCTCTTCAATAGAGCGATAAGTCCTCAAGGTTGTTATTAATAACACCACAATCCACGCCTCACACGTGTGGGGAATTTTATCCCGAATCCTAAGTAGGGGTAAGTCAACGCCTAACACACGTTGCCGGTTTAGTCTTTTACCGATCGAAGAAGACACCAGAATTCAAATCTGGGGAATTTTATCCCGAAACCTAAGCAGAGATAAGCCTGCATCTAATACATGCAGCCGGGTAGTCTATTCCCGTGAGAAAGACGAAGCCTACGTATTCAACATCGTAGCATTAAGCCTAAAAGAGTTTTATTCTTTTAGCACAACGTCACATGCAGAACGGATTTAGATAATCCGCATGCTAGCCCGATTCAAACGGTAATCGATAAAGGCTCATCAAGTCCGTTGATGGCTGGGGGTTGGCCAATAACCCTAAAGTCAACGCCTAACACGCGTTGCCGGTTAGTCTCTTGCCCGTAAAAGATGACAAAGTCTACGTATTCAACATCGTAGCACAACGTCACGTGCGAGGTGAACTCCTCTAACATCAACTTATCGACACTCTTCAATAAGAACGATAAGTCCTCAAAGTTGTTCAAATCACAACTAAATCACGATAAACAACTTATCAATCCTCATCAATAGGATGATAAGTCCTCAAATTTGCTTAAATCGCAATCAACTTATCAATCCTCCTCAACAGGATGATAGGTCCTCAAAGTTGCTCCGATCGCAACGTATCTTCATCAAGTCAACACTATACCTCTGATGATATAATCAACTTACCAATCCTCCCCAGCAGATAAGTTCCTCAAAATTGTTCAAATCACAACTAAACCCCGTCAATCAACTCATCACGATTTTTGACCCTTTTTTGTCATCTTGACCAGTTGGCAAATAATTTCTTAGAGGCAAATAACCCATGATTTTTGGCTAGTTTTAGTTATTTATACATGTTGGCAAATAATTTTGCTGAGGCCAATATTCATGATTTTGTGAGTTATAACTCATAATTATTTTACCATTTTTAGTCATTTCTACCGTTGGCAAATAATTTTGAGAGGCCAAAATTCACGATTTCGTGAGTTATAACTCATAATTATTTTACCATTTTTAGTCATTTCGACCAGATGACAAATAATTACGCGTAGGCCAAAATTCACTATTTTGTGAGATAAAATTCACAGTTATTGGCCATTTATAGTCAATTCTAGCCATTGGCAAAAAAATTTACGAAGGCCTAAATTCACGATTTCCTAAGCTATAACCCATGTTTTTTGGCCAGCTTTAGCCATTTCTACTCGTTAGCAAATAACTTAACGAAGGCATAAATTAACGATTTTGTGAACTTTTACTCACGATTTTTGGCTATTTTAGTCATTTTGATTCATTGGCAAATAATTCAATGCAGGCCAAAATTCATGATTTTTTTAGCTATAACCTACCGTTTATGGCCATTTTTAGTCATTTCTACCCGTTGGCAAATAATTTTGGGGAGGTCAAAATTCATGTTGTCATGAGCTATAACTCATGTTTTTTTGCCATTTTTATTCATTTTGACCGATTGGCAAACAAATTCGTAGAGCCCAAAATACACAATTTTGGGAGCTATACCCACAAATTTTGGATATATTTTATCATTTCGACCAGTTGGCAAATAATTCTTAGAGGCAAAAAACCCACGATTTTTGGCCAATTTTAGTGATTTTTGCTAGTTATTTCTACTCATTGGCAAATAATTTTGGAGAGGCCAAAATTCACGATTTCATGACCTATATAACTCACAATGTTTTGCCATTTTTAGCCGTTTCGACCCGTTGGCAAATAATTATGCGGAGGCCAAAATTCACAATTTCGTGAGATAAAACTCACATTTTTTGGCCATTTATAGTCATTCCTACCCATTGGGAAAAACATTTGCGGAGGAAAAAATTCACGAATTTTGGCCATTTTTAGCCGTTTTGATCCAATGGCAAATAATTCAAGATTTTTAGTACTATTACTCACGAGCTTTTGTCATTTTTGGCCGTTTCAACCCATTGGCAAATAATTCAACGGAGGCCAAAATTTACGATTTTTTGAGCTGTAGCACCATTTATGGCCATTTTTAGTCGCTTCGACCAGTTCACAAATAATTATGTGGATGCCAAAATTTACGATTTCTTGAGCTATAACCCATAATTTTTGGCCATTTTTAGTTATTTCTGCCCGTTAGCAAATAATTTTGCGGAGGCCAAAATTCATGCTTTTGTGAACTATAACTCACCATGTATGGCCATTTTTAGTCATTTCGACTCATTGGCAAATAATTCAACGGAGGCTAAATTTCACGATTTCATGAGCTAATAACCTACGATTTTTAGCTATTTTTATTGTTTTTGACTCGTTAGCAAATAATTTTGCATAGGAAAAATTCTCGATTTCGTGAGCTATAACCCACGAATTTTAGCCATTTTAGTTGGTTTAACCTGTTTGAAAATAATTTTGGGGAAGCTAAAATTCATGATTTCGTGAGTTACAACACTTAATTTTTCGCCGTTTATAATCATTTCTACCCATTGGCAATTAAAGTTGCAGAGGCCAGAATTAAGATTTTGGAACTATATAACCTATGAATTTTGCCCATTTTTGGCCTTTTCAACTCATTGGTGAATAATTCAACGGAGGCTAAAATTCATGATTTTTTGAGCTATAACCCACCATTTTAGGCTATTTTTCATCATTTCTACCAGTAGGAAAATTATATCGTGAAGTTTAAAATCACGATTTCCTGAGCTATAACCCATGATTTTTGGCCATTTTTAGTCATTTCTACCAGTTGAAAAATAATTACGCGAAGTTTAAATTCACGATTTCGTGAGATATAACCCATGATTTTTGGACATTTTTAGCTGTTTCAACTCGTTAGCAAATAATTTTGGAGAGGCCAAAATTCACAATTTTTTGAGCTATAACCCATTGTTTATGGACATTTTCAGTCATTTTGAACCGTTGGCAAATAATTTAATGGAGCCGAAAATTCACTATTTTGTGAGCTATAGTCTATAATTTTCAGCCATTTTTAGTGCTTTTGACCCATGGACAAATAATTTTGTGAATGCCAAAATTCACGATTTCGTGAGCTATAACCCACAATTTTTAGCCATTTTAGTTGGTTTAACCGGTTGGAAAATAATTTTGGGGAAGCCAAAATTCACAATTTCGTGTGTTATAACACTTAATTTTTCACAATTTATAGTCATTTCTACTAATTGGCAAATAATTTTGTGGAGGCTAGAATTAAGATTTTGTGAACTATATAACCTACGAATTTTGACTATTTTTGGCCTTTTCAACTCATTGGTGAATAATGCAATGGAGGTTAAAATTCATGATTTTTGAGCTATAACCCACCATTTAACTCTATTTTTCATCATTTCTACCGATAGGAAAATTATATCATAAAGTCTAAAATTCACCATTTCTGAGCTATAACCCATGATTTTTGGCCATTTTAGTCATTTCTACCGGTTAAAAATAATTACACGAAGTCTAAAATTCACGATTTAAGTGAGCTATACCCCATAAATTTTGGCCATTTTGTCATTTCTCTTGGTGGTAAATAATTTTGAGAGGCCAAAATTCAAGATTTTGTGAGCTATAACTCATGATTTTTGGCTATTTTTAGTTGTTTCAACTCGTTGGTAAATAATTTTGAGAGGCCAAAATTCATAATTTTTTGAGCTGTAACCCGTTGTTTATGGCCATTTTTGGTCATTTTGAACCGTTGGCAAATAATTTAATGGATGCGAAAATTCCCTATTTTGTGAGCTATAGCCTATAATTTTCAGCCATCTTCAGTGTTTTTGACCCATGGGAAAATAATTTTGTGAATGTCAAAATTCACAATTTTTGTCCATTTTAGCTGTTTCGACCCGTTGGCAAATGAATAAAGGGAGGCCAAAATTCATGATTTTTTGAGCTATAACCCACAATTGTGGCTATTTTAAGTCGTTTCCACGCGCTGGCCAATAATTACACGGAGGCCTAAATTCACAATTTCGTCAGCTATAACTCACGATTTTTGGCCATTTTTAGTCATTTCTACCCGTTGGCAAATAGTTTCGTCGAGGCCAAAATTCAAGATTTTGTGATTTATAACTCATAATTTTTGGCTATTTTTAGTCGTTTCGATCCATTGGCAAATAATTCAACGGAGGCCAAAATTTACGATTTCTTGAGCTATAACCCATAATTTTTGGCCATTTTAGTCATTTCGACTCATTGGCAAATAATTTTGTGAATGCCAAAATTCACGATTTCTTGAGCTATAACCCATAATTTTTGGCCATTTTAGTTATTTCGCCCGTTAGCAAATAATTTTATGGAGGCCAAAATTCATGCTTTTGTGAACTATAACTCACCATGTATGGCCATTTTAGTCATTTCTACTAATTGGCAAATAATTCAACGGAGGCTAAATTTCACGATTTCATGAGCTAATAACCTACGATTTTTAGCTATTTTATTGTTTTTGACTCGTTAGCAAATAATTTTGCATAGGAAAAATTCTCGATTTCGTGAGCTATAACCCACGAATTTTAGCCATTTTAGTTGGTTTAACCTGTTTGAAAATAATTTTGGGGAAGCTAAAATTCATGATTTCGTGAGTTACAACACTTAATTTTTCGCCGTTTATAATCATTTCTACCCATTGGCAATTAAAGTTGCAGAGGCCAGAATTAAGATTTTGGAACTATATAACCTATGAATTTTGCCCATTTTTGGCCTTTTCAACTCATTGGTGAATAATTCAACGGAGGCTAAAATTCATGATTTTTTGAGCTATAACCCACCATTTTAGGCTATTTTTCATCATTTCTACCAGTAGGAAAATTATATCGTGAAGTTTAAAATCACGATTTCCTGAGCTATAACCCATGATTTTTGGCCATTTTTAGTCATTTCTACCAGTTGAAAAATAATTACGCGAAGTTTAAATTCACGATTTCGTGAGATATAACCCATGATTTTTGGACATTTTTAGCTGTTTCAACTCGTTAGCAAATAATTTTGGAGAGGCCAAAATTCACAATTTTTTGAGCTATAACCCATTGTTTATGGACATTTTCAGTCATTTTGAACCGTTGGCAAATAATTTAATGGAGCCAAAATTCACTATTTTGTGAGCTATAACTCATGATTTTGGCTATTTTTAGTTGTTTCAACTCGTTGGTAAATAATTTTGAGAGGCCAAAATTCACAATTTCTGAGCTATAACCCATTGTTTATGGACATTTTCAGTCATTTTGAACCGTTGGCAAATAATTTAATGGATGCGAAAATTCCTATTTTGTGAGCTATAGCCTATAATTTTCACCATCTTCGTGTTTTGACCCATGGGAAAATAATTTTGTGAATGTCAAAATTCACAATTTTTGTCCATTTTAGTCATTTTGAACCGTTGGCAAATGAATAAAGGGAGGCCAAAATTCATGATTTTTGAGCTATAACCCACAATTGTGGCTATTTTAAGTCGTTTCCACCTTGGCCAATAATTACACGGAGGCCTAAATTCACAATTTTTGAGCTATAACCCACAATTTTTAGCCATTTTAGTTGTTTCAACTCGTTAGCAAATAATTTTGGAGGCCAAAATTCAAGATTTTGTGAGCTATAACTCATGATTTTGGCTATTTTTAGTCGTTTGATCCATTGGCAAATAATTCAGCGGAGGCCAAAATTCAAAATTTTTGAGCTATAACCCACAATTTTTAGCCATTTTAGTTGGTTTAACCGGTTGGAAAATAATTTTGGGAAGCCAAAATTCACAATTTCGTGTGTTATAACACTTAATTTTTCACAATTTATAGTCATTTCTACTAATTGGCAAATAATTTTGTGGAGGCTAGAATTAAGATTTTGTGAACTATATAACCTATGAATTTTGCCCATTTTGGCCTTTTCAACTCATTGGTGAATAATGCAATGGAGGTTAAAATTCATGATTTTTTGAGCTATAACCCACCATTTAACTCTATTTTTCATCATTTCTACCGATAGGAAAATTATATCGCAAAGTCTAAAATTCACCATTTCCTGAGCTATAACCCATGATTTTTGGCCATTTTTAGTCATTTCTACCAGTTAAAAAATAATTACACGAAGTCTAAAATTCACGATTTCGTGAGCTATACCCCATAAATTTTGGCCATTTTTGTCATTTCTACTGGCTGGTAAATAATTTTGCAGAGATCAAAATTCAAGATTTTGTGAGCTATAACTCATGATTTTTGGCTATTTTTAGTTGTTTCAACTCGTTGGTAAATAATTTTGAGAGGCCAAAATTCATAATTTTTTGAGCTGTAACCCGTTGTTTATGGCCATTTTTGGTCATTTTGAACCGTTGGCAAATAATTTAATGGATGCGAAAATTCCCTATTTTGTGAGCTATAGCCTATAATTTTCAGCCATCTTCAGTGTTTTTGACCCATGGGAAAATAATTTTGTGAATGTCAAAATTCACAATTTTTGTCCATTTTTAGCTGTTTCGACCCGTTGGCAAATGAATAAAGGGAGGCCAAAATTCATGATTTTTTGAGCTATAACCCACAATTGTGGCTATTTTAAGTCGTTTCCACGCGCTGGCCAATAATTACACGGAGGCCTAAATTCACAATTTCGTCAGCTATAACTCACGATTTTTGGCCATTTTTAGTCATTTCTACCCGTTGGCAAATAGTTTCGTCGAGGCCAAAATTCAAGATTTTGTGATTTATAACTCATAATTTTTGGCTATTTTTAGTCGTTTCGATCCATTGGCAAATAATTCAACGGAGGCCAAAATTCAAAATTTTTTGAGCTATAACCCATGATTTTTGGCCATTTTAGTTGTTTCAACTCGTTGGTAAATAATTTTGAGAGGCCAAAATTCACAATTTTGTGAGCTATAACCCATGATTTTTGGCCATTTTAGTCATTTCTACTAATTGGCAAATAATTTTGTGGAGGCTAGAATTAAGATTTTGTGAACTATATAACCTACTTAATTTTGACTATTTTTGGCCTTTTCAACTCATTGGTGAATAATGCAATGGAGGTTAAAATTCATGATTTTTGAGCTATAACCCACCATTTAACTCTATTTTTCATCATTTCTACCGATAGGAAAATTATATCGCGAAAGTCTAAAATTCACCATTTCTGAGCTATAACCCATGATTTTTGGCCATTTTAGTCATTTCTACCAGTTAAAAATAATTACACGAAGTCTAAAATTCACGATTTCGTGAGCTATAACCCATGATTTTTGGCCATTTTAGTCATTTCTACTAATTGGCAAATAATTTTGAGAGGCCAAAATTCAAGATTTTGTGAGCTATAACTCATGATTTTGGCTATTTTTAGTTGTTTCAACTCGTTGGTAAATAATTTTGAGAGGCCAAAATTCATGATTTTTGAGCTATAACCCATGATTTTTGGCCATTTTAGTCATTTCTACCCGTTGGCAAATAATTTAATGGATGCGAAAATTCCTATTTTGTGAGCTATAACTCATGATTTTGGCTATTTTTAGTCGTTTGATCCATTGGCAAATAATTATGCAGAGGGCAAAATTCACAATTTCCTGAGCTATAACCCCTTCGCAAAATTATTTGATAACTGGTCGAAACAACTAAAAATGGCCATAAATTATGGGTTATAGCTCACGATCTCATGAATTTTGGCTTCCACATAATTATTTACCAACAGGTCAAAATGACTAAAAATGGTAAAAAATCGTGAGTCTTAGCTCATAAAATCGTGAATTTTGGCGGTTGCAAAATTATTTACCAACTGGTTGAAACAACTAAAAACGATCATAAATCATGGGTTAGCGCTAATGAAACCGTGAATTTTGGCCTCTGTGAAATTTTTTGCCAACAAGTCAAAACGACTAAAAATGATCATAAATTGTGGTTTATTGCTAACGAAATAATGAATTTTGGCTTACGCATAATTATTTGCTGACGGGTCGAAATGACTAATAGTGGCGAAAATTTATGAGTTATGGCTCACGAAATTGTTAATTTTGGCCTCCAATAAATTATTTGCCAACAGGTTGAAATGACTAAAAATAGCCAAAAATCATGGGTTATAGCTCACAAATTTGTGGATTTCGTTCTTCGTATAATTGTCAGCCAGCAGGTCAAAATGATTAAAAATGGTAAATAATCATGAGTTATATCTCAGAAAATCTTGAGTTTTGGCCCCCCCCCAAATAATTTTCCAACAGGTTAGAGCGACATAAAATGGTCAAAAATCATTGGTTACAACTAACAATAACGTGAATTTTAGCCTTCGCAAAATTATTTACCAACTGGTCGAAAACACTAAAAATAGCTAAAAATAAAATCATGAACTTTGGCCTCAGCAAAATTATTTGCCAAAAGGTCAAATAACTATAGATGGCTAAAAATTGTGGGTTATTTGCCTCTATGAAATTTCCCAACTTGTCGAAACGATTAAAAATGGTAAATCGTGGATTACAGCTCATGAAATTGTGAATTTTTACCTTTACGAAAGTATTTGCCAACTGGTCAAAATGAAAAAAAGTGCCCAAAAATTAGTGGGTTATAGCTCACGAAATCATGAATTTTGGCCTCCGTAAAATTATTTGCCAACTGGTCGAAATGACAAAATTAGCAAAAAAAACATGGGTTATAGCTTGCAAAATCGTTAATTTTGGCCACCAGGAAATTATTTGCTAACTGGTCGAAATGACTAAAAATGGCCATTAATCAAGGGTTATATCTGATAAAATCGTGAATTTTGGCTTCCAAGTAACTATTTGCCAACAGGTCGAAATGACCAAAAATTATAAAAAATCGTGAGTTACAGCTCATGAAATCATAAATTTTGGCCTCCACAAAATTATTTGCCAACTTGTCAAAATAACTAAAATTGCCATAAAGTGTGAGTTAGTGCTCACCAAATCGGGACTTTGGCCTCTGCGAAATAATTTACCAATTAGTCAAAACGACTAAAAATTGCAATAAATTATGAATTTTGTCCTTCGTGTAATTATTTGCCTGTTGGTTGAAACGACTAAAAATGATAAAAAATTCATGGTTATATCTGACAAAATCGCAAAGTTTGGCCTCCCAAAACATTAATTGACAATATGTGGAAATAACTAAAAATGGCCAAAAATCTTGGGTTATAGCTCATAAAATTGTGAATTTTGGTCTCCTCAGAATTATTTACTAACAACTTGAAAGACTAAAAACAGCCAGAAATCATGGGTTGTAGCTCACAAAATCGTGAATTTTGGCCTCCGTGAAATTATTTGTGACCTAGTCGAAATGATAAAAATGGTAAAAAAGCGTGGGTTATAACTCACGAAATCGTTAATTTTGGCCTCCGCAAAATTATTTGCTAACTGGTCGAAATGACTAAAAATGGCCATAAATCATGGGTTATAGGTCACGATGAATTTTAGCTTCCGCGTAATTATTAGCTAACGGGTTATAATGAATAAAAATTATAAAAATTTGTGAGTTACAGCTCATGAAATCATGAATTTTGGCCTTCGCTAAAATTATGGGCCAACTGATCGAAACGACTAAAAATTGCCATAAATTGTAAGTTAGAGCTCCCAATATCCTAAATTCTGGCCTCTGCGAATCTATTTTCTAGTTAGTCAAACCGGCTACAAACAGCAATAAATAGTGAAGTTTGGCCTCCCAAAAATTAATTGACAACAGGTGCAAACAACAAAAAATGGCCAAAAATCTTCGGTTATAGCTAATAAAATCGTGAATTTTGGTCTCAACGAAATTATTCACCAACATATTGAAACGACTAATAACGGCCAAAAATCATGGGTTGTAGCTCATAAAATCGTAAATTTTGGACTCTGTGAAATTATTTGACAACTGGTAAAAATGGTAAAAATAGCCAAAAATCGTGGACTATAGCTCACGAAATTGCTAATTTTGGCCTTCGCAGAATTATTTACCAACTGGTCGAAACGACTAAAATGACCATAAATCATGGATTATAGCCCACGAAATTGCGAATTTTGGCCTTCGCAAAATTATTTGCCAACTGGTCGAAATGACTAAAAATGGCCATAATTATGGGTTATAGCTCACGATATCGTGAATTTTAGCTTCCACGTAATTTTTTGCCAACTGGTCGAAATGTCTAAAAATCGTGAGTTTTAGCTCACAAAATTGTGAGTTTTGGCAATTACAAAATTATTTACCAACTGGTTGAAATAACTAAAAACGATCATAAATCGTGGGTTAGAGCTCCTGAAACCGTGAATTTTGGCCTCTGCGAAAGTATTTGCCAACAAGTCAAAATGACAAAAAATGACCATAAAATTTGGTTTATTTCTAACGAAATCATGAATTTTGGCTTATGCGTAATTATTTGCCAACAAGTCGAAATGAATAAAAGTGGCGATAATTTATGAGTTATAGCTTACGAAATTATTAATTTTAGCCTCCACTAAATTATTTGCCAACAGGTTGAAATGACTAAAAATAGCTAAAAATCATGGGTTATAGCTCACGAAATTGTGCATTTTGGTCTTCGTGTATTTGTCTGCCAGTGGGTCAAAAGGATTAAAAATGGCAAATAATCATGAGTTATAGCTCACAAAATCTTGAGTTTTAGCCTTCCCAAATTATTTGCCAATAGGTTAAAACAATTTAAACTGGCCAAAAATCATGGTTACAACTAACAAAAATGTGAATTTTAGCCTCCAAAAAATTATTTACCAACAGGTCGAAAACTCTAAAAATGGCTAAAAATCATATGCTATAGCCCATGAAATAATGAATTTTCATCGCAGCAAAATTATTTGCCAATAGGTCGAATAACTATAGATGGCCAAAAATTGTGGGTTATTTGCCTCTAAGAAATTATTTCTTAACTGGTCGAAACGATTAAAATGGCCATAATTATGGGTTATAGCTCACGAAATCGTTAATTTTGGCCTCTGCGAAAGTATTTGCCAACTAGTCGAAATGACTAAAAGTGCCCAAAAATTAGTGGGTTATAGCTCACAAAATCATGAATTTTGGCCTCCTCAAAATTAGTTGCTAACTGGTCAAAACAACAAAAATTGCAAAACAATTGTGGGTTATAGCTCGCAAAATCGTTAATTTTAACTTCAACGAAATTATTTACCAACTGGTCGAAATGACTAAAAAGGGACATAAATCAAGGGTTATAGCTTATGAAATCGTGAATTTTGGCCTCCGTGAAATTATTTGCCAACTAGTCGAAATGACTAAAATGGCCAAAAATCATGGGTTATAGCTCACGAAATCGCTAATTTTGGCCTTCGCAAAATTATTTGCCAACTAGTCGAAATGACTAAAATGGCCATAATTATGGGTTATAGCTCACAAAATCGTGAATTTTGGCCTCTGAAAGTATTTGCCAACTAGTCGAAATGACTAAAAATAGCAATAATTGTGAAGTTTGGCCTCCCAAAATTAATTGACAATAGGTGCAAACAACTAAAATGGCCAAAAATCTTGGGTTATAGCTCATAAAATCGTGAATTTTGGCCTCCAAGAAATTATTTGCCAACTGGTTGAAATGACTAAAATGGCCAAAAATCATGGGTTATAGCTCACGAAATCGCTAATTTTGGCCTTCATAAAATTATTGGCCAACTAATTGAAACGACAAAAATTGCCATAAATTGTGAGTTAGAGCTCACAATATCATGAATTCGGCCTCCGTGAATCTATTTACTAATTAGTCTAACCGACTTAAAATAGCAATAATTGTGAAGTTTGGCCTCCCAAAATTAATTGACAATATGTGGAAATAACTAAAAGTGGTGAAAATTCATGAGTTATAGCTCATGAAATTGTGAATTTTGGCCTCCAAGAAATTATTTGCCAATAGGTTAAAACAATTTAAACCGCCAAAAATCATGGGTTATAGCTCATAAAATCATGAATTTTGGCCTCCAAGAAATTATTTACCAACAACTTCGAAGCGACTAAAAATAGCCAAAAATCGTGGGTTATAGCTCACAAAATCATGAATTTTGGCCTCCAAGAAATTATTTGCCAACTGGTTGAAATGACTAAAATGGCCAAAAATCATGGGTTATAGCTCACGAAATCGCTAATTTTGGCCTCCTCAAAATAATTTGCTAATTGGTGAAATGACTAAAATGGCCATAAATTATGGGTTATAGCTCACAGTGAATTTTGGCTTCCGCATAATTATTTGTCAATGGGTTAAAATGAATAAAAATTATAAAAAATCTTGAGTTATAGCTCATGAAATTGTGAATTTTGGCCTCCAAGAAATTATTTGCCAACTGGTTGAAATGACTAAAAAGGGACATAAATCAAGGGTTATAGCTTATGAAATCGTGAATTTTGGCTTCATGAAATCGTGAATTTTGGCCTAAAAATTACAAAAAAATGGCAATAAATTGTAACGACTAAAAATGATAAAAAATCCATAGTTATAGCTAACAAAATCGCGAAGTTTGCCTTCCCAAATAATTAATTGACAATATGTGGAAATAACTAAAAATGACCAAAAATCTTGGGTTATAGCTCAGAAAATCGTGAATTTTGGTCTCCTCAGAATTATTTACCAACAACTCGAAACGACTAAAAATAGCCAGAAATCAGGGGTTGTATCTCACAAAATCATGAATTTTAGCCTCCGTGAAATTATTTGCCACCTGGTCGAAATGATAAAAATGGCAAAAAAAATCGTGGGTTATAGCTCACGAATTCGTTAATTTTGGCCTCCTCAAAATAATTTGCTAATTGGTCGAAATGACTAAAAATGGCCATAAATTATGGGTTATAGCTCACGAATTCGTTAATTTTGGCCTCCTCAAAATAATTTGCTAATTGGTGAAATGACTAAAATGGCCATAAATTATGGGTTATAGCTCACGAAATTATTAATTTTGGCCTCCAAGAAATTATTTGCCAACCGGTCGAAATGACTAAAATTATAAAAAATCTTGAGTTATAGCTCATGAAATTGTGAATTTTGGCCTTCGCAAAAATTATTGGCCAACTAATTGAAACGACATAAAATTGCCATAAATTGTGAGTTAGAGCTCACAATATCATGAATTCTGGCCTCCGTGAATCTATTTACTAATTAGTCTAACCGACTTAAAATAGCAATAATTGTGAAGTTTGGCCTCCCAAAAATTAATTGACAATAGGTGCAAACAACTAAAAATGGCCAAAAATCTTGGGTTATAGCTCATAAAATCGTGAATTTTGGTCTCCACGGAATTATTTACCAACATCTTAAAATGACTAATAATGGCCAAAAACTATGGGTTGTAGCTCATAAAATCATGAATTTTGGCCTCTGCGAAGTTATTTGCCAACTGGTCAAAATGGTAAAAATAGCCAAAAATCGTGGGTTATAGCTCACGAAATCGCTAATTTTGGCCTTCGTATTTACCAACTAGTTAAAATAACTAAAATGGCCATAAATCATGGATTATAGCTCACGAAATCGCGAATTCTGGCCTTCACAAAATTATTTGTCAATTGGTCGAAATGACTAAAAATGGCCATAATTATGGGTTATAACTCATGATATCGTGAATTTTCGCTTCCACGTAATTATTTGCTAACTGGTCGAAATGGCTAAAAATAGCAAAAAAGCATGAGTATTAGCTCACAAAATTGTGAATTTCGCCAGTTGCAAAATTATTTACCAACTGGTTGAAATAACTAAAAACGGTCATAAATCGTGGGTTAGAGCTCTTAAAACCGTGAATTTTGGCCTCTGCGAAATTATTTGCCAACAAGTCAAAATGACTAAAAATGACCATAAATTTTTGTTTATTGCTAACAAAATCATGAATTTTGGCTTACGCGTAATTATTTGCCAACGGGTCGAAATAACTAAAAGTGGTGAAAATTCATGAGTTATAGCTCACGAAATTATTAATTTTGGCCTCCAGTAAATTATTTGCCAACTGGTTGAAATGACTAAAATTATAAAAAATCATGGGTTATAGCTCACGAAATTGTGCATTTCGTTCTTCGTGTAATTTGTCTGCCAGTGGGTCAAAACGATTAAAAATGGTAAATAATCATGAGTTAAGCTCACAAAATCTTGAGTTTTGGCCTCCCCAAATTATTTGCCAACAAGTTAAAATGACTTAAAATGGCCAAAAATCATGGGTTACAACTAACAAAAACGTGAATTTTAGCCTCCGTAAAATTATTTACCAACGGGTCGAAAACACTAGAAATGGCTAAAAATCACATGTCAATCGGTCGAATAACTATAGATGGCCAAAAATTGTGGGTTATTTGCCTCTAAGAAATTATTTCCAACTGGTCGAAGCGATTAAAAATGGCTAAAAATCATGGATTATAGATCATGAAATTGTGAATTTTTACCTTTACGAAAGTATTTGCCAACTGGTCGAAATGACTAAAAGTGCCCAAAAATTAGTGGGTTATAGCTCACAAAATCGTGACTTTTAGCCTCTACAAATTTATTTGCCAACAGGTCAAAATGGTAAAAATGGTAAAAAAAATCATGGGTTATAGCTCGCAAAATCGTTAATTTTGGCCTCAACGAAATTATTGGCCAACTGATCGAAATGACTAAAAATGGTAATAAATCAAGGGTTATAGCTCTTGAAATCTTGAATTTGAATTTTGGCTTCCATGTAATTATTTTCCAAAAGGTCGAAATGACTAAAAATTACAAAATATCGTGAGTTACAGCTCAGGAAATCGTGAATTTTAGCCTCCCCAAAATTATTTGCCAACTTGTCAAAATGACTAAAATTGCCATAAAGTGTGAGTTAGTGCTCACAAAATCGTGATAAAAAATCCAGAAATTAATTGAAATGACTAAAAGTGATAAAAAATCCAGAGTTGTAGCTAACGAAATCGCGATGTTTGGCCACCCAAAAATTAATTGACAATAGTGGAAACAACTAAAAATGGCCAAATATCTTGGGATATAGCTTATAAAATAGTGAATTTTGGTCTCCTCAGAATTATTTACCAACAACACGAAACGACTAAAACCAACCAGAAATCATGGGTTGTAGATCACAAAATTGTGAATTTTGGTCTTCGCGAAATTATTTGCCAACTGGATGAATTGATAAAAATTGTAAAAAAAAATATGGGTTATAGCTCACGAAATCTTTAATTTTGGCCTACGCAAAATTATATGCCAACTAGTCAAAATGACTAAAAATGGCCATAAATCATGGGTTATAACTCCCGGTGAATTTTGGCCTCCGCCTACTTATTTGCCAACAAGTCGAAAAGATAAAAAATGGCATAAACATTGTGGGTTATAGCTCATGAAATCGTGAATTTTGGCCTCCCAAAATTATTGGCCAACTAATTGAAACGACTAAAAATTGCCATAAATTTTGAGTTAGGGCTCACAATATCCTGAATTCTGACCTTTGCGAAATTATTAGCCAATTAGTCAAAACCACTAAAAATAACAATAAATTGTGTAGTTTGGCCTCCTAAAATTAATTGACAATAGTGGAAACAACTAAAATGGCCAAATATCTTGGGATATAGCTTATAAAATAGTGAATTTTGGTCTCCTCGAATTATTTACCAACATCATGAAGCGACTAATATGACCAAAAATCTTGGGTTGTAACTCTAAAAATCGTGAATTTTGGCCTCCGCCTACTTATTTGCCAACAAGTCGAAAAGATAAAAAATGGCATAAACATTGTGGGTTATAGCTCATGAAATCGTGAATTTTGGCCTCCCAAAATTATTGGCCAACTAATTGAAACGACTAAAAATTGCCATAAATTTTGAGTTAGGGCTCACAATATCCTGAATTCTGACCTTTGCGAAATTATTAGCCAATTAGTCAAAACCACTAAAAATAACAATAAATTGTGTAGTTTGGCCTCCTAAAAATTAATTGACAACAGGTGGAAACAACAAAAATTTTGGGTTATAGCTCATAAAATCGTGAATTTTCGTCTCCACAGAATTATTTACCAACATCATGAAACGACTAATAACAGCCAAAAATCTTGGGTTGTAACTCTAAAAATCGTGAATTTTGGCCTCCGGGAAATTATTTGCCAACTGGTCAAAATGGTAAAAATAGCCAAAAATCGTGGGTTATAGTTCACGAAATCATTAATTTTGACCTCCGAAGAATTATTTACCAACTGGTCGAAATGACTAAAATGGCCATAAATCATGGGTTATAGCTCACGAAATCGTGAGTTTTGCCCTTCGCAAAATTATTTGCCAATTGGTCAAAACGACTAAAAATGGCTATAAATTGTGGGTTATAGCTCCTTATATCATGAATTTGGCTTCCACATAATTATTTGCCAACTGGTCAAAATGACTAAAAATGGCAAAAAATCATGAGTTTAGCTCATGAAATTGTGAATTTTGGCGATTGCAAAATTATTTACCAACTGGTTGAAATACGATTTCGTGAGCTAACTCATGATCTTTTGCCATTTTTAGTCATTTTAACCTATGGGCAAACAATTTTAGGGAGGTCAAAATTCATGATTTCGTGAGCTATTACTCATAATCTTTTGCCTTTTTAATTAGTTTAGCCCATTAGCAAACAATTATGTGGAGGCCAAAATTCACAATTTCATGATCTATAACTAACAATTTTTGGCCATTTTTTATCATTTCGATCAGTTTGTACATAATTTTTTGGAGGCAAATAACCCATGATTTTAGCCATTTTTTATTATTTCTGCTTGCTAGAAAATAATTTTTCTAACGCCAACATTCACGAATTCATTAGCTGTAGCCGATAATTTTTAGCAATTTTTAGTGCATTTGACTCGTTGATAAATAATTTTGCGGAGGGCAAAATTCATGATTTCGTGAACTATAACCCATAATTTTTGGCCATTTTAGTCATTTTAACCTCTTCAAAATTAGTTTTGGGGAAGCCAAAATTCACTATTTCATGAGCTATAAGTCACTACTTTTTGTCATTTTTAATCGTTTTGACCCGTTCGCCAATAATTACCTTGAGGTGAAAATTCACAATTTTGTGGGCTATACTATGTTTTGCCATTTTTTAGTTGTTTCAACCTGTTGACAAATAGTTTTGCAGAGGCTATAAATTACAATTTCATGAGCTATATAATCAACGACTTTTGGCCATTTTTAGTCCTTATAACTTCTTAGCAAATAATTTTGGGGAGGCTAAAATTCAGGATTTCGTGAGCTATAACTAATGATTTTTGCCATTTTAAATCGTTCTGACATGTTGGCAAATAATTTCTGGAGACAAAAATTCATGATTTCGGTAGATATAACCCATAATTTACTGCCATTTTTAGTCGTTTTGACAATTGGCAAATAGTGTCGCTGGGGCCAAAATTCACAATTTCGGGAACTAAAACCCAAAATATTTTAGCACTTTTATTTGTTTCAACCTATTCACATGAACCTGTTCGCAAAACATTATGCAGAGGCCAAAATTAATGAATTTGTGAGCAATAGCCCACATTTTTTAGCCATTTATAATTGTCTCGGCGGGTTGACAAATAATTTTCCATAGGCTAAAATTCATGATTTTGTTAGCCCAAGATTTGTATCCATTTTTGGTCATTTCAACCAGTTGGCAAATAATTTCGGAGACATCAAAATTCATGATTTCGGTAGATATAACCCATAATTTACTGCCATTTTTAGTCGTTTTGACAATTGGCAAATAGTGTCGCTGGGGCCAAAATTCACAATTTCAGGAACTAAAACCCAAAATATTTTAGCACTTTTATTTGTTTCAACCTATTCACATGAACACGTTAGCAAAACATTATCACGAGGCCAAAATTAATGAATTTGTGAGCAATAGCCCACATTTTTTAGCCATTTATAATTGTCTCGGCGGGTTGACAAATAATTTTCCATAGGCTAAAATTCATGATTTTGTTAGCCCAAGATTTGTATCCATTTTGGTCATTTCAACCGGTTGGCAAATAATTTTGGGAGACAAAATTCATGATTTCGGTAGATATAACCCATAATTTACTGCCATTTTTAGTCGTTTTGACAATTGGCAAATAGTGTCGCTGGGGCCAAAATTCACAATTTCGGGAACTAAAACCCAAAATATTTTAGCACTTTTATTTGTTTCAACCTATTCACATGAACCTGTTCGCAAAACATTATGCAGAGGCCAAAATTAATGAATTTGTGAGCAATAGCCCACATTTTTTAGCCATTTATAATTGTCTCGGCGGGTTGACAAATAATTTTCCATAGGCTAAAATTCATGATTTTGTTAGCCCAAGATTTGTATCCATTTTTGGTCATTTCAACCAGTTGGCAAATAATTTCGCAGACATCAAAATTCATGATTTCGTGAGCTATATCCCAAGAATTTTAGCCATTTTTATTGTTTTTGACACGTTGGCAAATAATTTTGCGGAGGCTAAAAGTCACGATTTTTTGAGATATAACACACTATTTGTGGCCATTTTTAGTCATTTTAACCTATGGGCAAATAATTTTTGGGAGGCCAAAATTCACAATATCGTGAGCTATAACTCATTGGCAAATAATTCACTATTTTTAGTCATTTTGACTAGTTGGCAAATAATTTCATGGAGGCCAAAATGTATGATTTTGTGGGCTTCGTGAAGGCCAAAATTCATGATTTCGTGGGCCATAACCCTCAATTTTTAGCCATATTAAGTTGTTTTGAACTATTGGCAAATAATTTAGGGAGGCCAAAACTCACAATTCCATAACCTATAACTCATGACTATATTGCCATTTTTAGTCATTTTTACCCGTAGGCAAATAATTTCATGGATGTAAAAATTCACAATTTTGTGAGCTATAACACATGATTTTTAGCCGTTTTTAGTCGTTAAGACCAGTTGGCAAATACTTACTTGGAGGCAAATAACCCATAATTTTTGGCCATTTTTAGTTATTTCGATCTGCTCCTGAGCTATATCTCAAGATTTTAAGCCATTTTTATTGTTTTCAACCCTTTGGAAAATAATTTTACGTAGGGTAAAATTTACGATTTCGTGAGCTATCACCCATGATTTTTGGCCATTTTACTCTTTTTAACCTGTTGGAAAATAATTCTAGGAAGGCCAAATTCAAGATTTTGTGAGCTATAACTCATATTTTTTTGCTATTTTTAGTCGTTTCGACTAGCTAGCAAATAATTACGTGAGGCCAGAATTCATGATTTTGCGAGCTATAACCCACAAATTCTAGCCATTTTTATTCATTTCTACCTATTGTCAAATACTTTTGTAGAGGCCCAAATTCACGATTTTGTGAACTATAACTTGCGATTTTTTACCATCTTTAACTATTTTGAGCCATTGGCAAATAATTCAACGGTGGCCAAAAATTCATGATTTTTTTATTATAACCCACTGTTTATGGTTGTTTTTAGTCGTATTGACCAGTTGGCAAATAATTTTCCGGAGGCCAAAGTTCATGATTTTGTGATCTATAACCGATGACTTTTGGCCATTTTTAGTCGTTTTGGCAAGTTGGCAAATAATTATGTGGAGGCCAAACTTTATGATTTCTTGAGCTATAACCCATGATTTTATGAAGGAAAAAATAAATGAATTCGTGAGCAATAGCCCACAAATTTTGGCCATTTTTAATTGTCTCGATGTGTTGGAAAATAATTTTTCAGAGTCTAAAATTTACGATTTCGTTAGGTCATGATTTATGGCCATTTTTAGTCACTTGACCAGTTAGCAAACAATTTCTCGAATGCAAAAATTCATGATTTTGTTACCCCATGATTTTATACCATTTTTAATCATTTCAATCTTACGTAGAGGCCAAAATTCACAATTTTGTGAGCTATAGCCCATGATTTTTGGCTATTTTTAAATTTTTTGACCTGTTGGCAGAAAAATTTGCAGAGGCCAAAATTAACAATTTTGTGGGCTATAGCCCACGATTTTGGTCCATTATTAGTTGTTTCGATCTATTGGCAAATAATTTTGTGGAGGCCGAAATTCACAATTTCTCGAGGTATATCCTTTGACCGTTGGCTATTTTTAGTCATTTCCACCTATTGATAAACAATTTTGGAGAGGCCAAAATTAAATTTCTCAAGCTATATCCTTCGACCGTTGGCTATTTTTATTCATTTCCACCAGTTCATAAATAATTTTGGAGAGGCTAAAATTCACAATTTTGTGAGCTATAGCCCACGATTTTGGTCCATTATTAGTTGTTTCGATCTATTGGCAAATAATTTTATGGAGGCCAAAATTCATGATTTTGAGAGCTATAACCCACTATTTTTGGCCATTTTTAGTCATTTTGGACCGTTGGCAAATAATTTCATGGAGGTAAAAATTTGCAATTTTGTGAGCTATAACACACGATTTTGTGTATAACCCACGACTTTTGGATGTTTTTAGTCGTTTCAACTTGTTGGGAAATAATTTTAGGAGGCCAAAATTCAAGATCTCATGAGCTAAATCATGATTTTTTGCCTATTATAATTATTTCGACATGTTGGCAAATAATTACGCGGAGGCTAAAATTCATGATTTCGTGATCTATAACCCATGATTTTTGGCAATTTCTAGTTGTTTCGACTTGTTGGCAAAAAATTTGCTGAGGCAAAAATTACCAATTTCGTGAGCTATATAACCCATGATTTTTAGCCATTTTTTATTACCTCGAAAAGTTGATAAATAATTTCCTGGAGACTAAAAATGTACAATTTTCCTTAGCCAATGATTTATGACTATTTTTAGTCATTACGACTAGTTGGCAAATAATTTTATGGAGGCCAAAATTCATGATTTTGTGGGCTATAACCCACGATTTTTTTACCATTTTTAGTTTTTTTAACCTATTGGTAAATAATTTTGAGGAGGCCAAAATTTATGATTTCGTGAGCTATAACTCAAGATTTTTTGACATTTTTAGTCGTTTCGACCCACTAGCAAATAATTATGCATAGGCCAGATTTCATGATTTCAAGAGCCATAACCCACGAGTTTTGGCTAGTTTTAGTCATTTCTACCCATTAGCAAATAATTTTGGGGAGGGCAAAATTCACAATTTTGTGAACAATAACTCATGATTTTTAGCATTTTTAGTTATTTTGGCCAGTTGGCAAATAGTTCAATGGAGGCCAAAATTCAAGATTTTTAGAGCTAGAACTCACGATTTTTTGCCATGTTTAATTGCTTCAACCAATTATCAAATAATTACGCGGAGGTTGAAATGCACAAATTCGTGAGCTATAACCAACGAATTTTGGCCATTTTTGTCATTTCAACCTATGGCAAATAATTTCATGGCGGCAAATAACCCACGATTTTTGGCCATTTTTTAATTATTTCTACTTGTTGGCAAATTATTTTGTTAAGGCCAAAATTCACGATTTTGTGAGCTATAGCCCAAATTTTTTAACAGTTTTTAGTGTTTTCAACCAGTTGGAAAGTAATTTTATGGAGGGGAAAATTCACAATTTTGTAAGCTATAATATATGATTTTTGAACATTTTAGTTGTTTTAGCTTGTTGGAAAATAATTTTGGGGGCATCAAAATCCACGATTTCGTGAGCGATAACTAATGACTTTCTGTCATTTTTGGTCATTTGAACCATTGGCAAATAATTTAGTAGAGGCTAAAATTCACAATTTCGTGAACTATAATCCACTATTTTTGGTAATTTTTCGTCATTTTAACCAGTTGGCAAATAATTTCTTGGAGGTAAATAGCTCATGATTTTTTGCCATTTTTATTTATTTCTACTTGATTGGCAAATAATTTTGCTATGGCTAAAATGCAAGGTATCCTGAGCTATTGCCCATGATTTTTCGACCCGTTGCTAAATAATTTTTTGAAGGGCAAAATTCACGATTTTGTGAGCTATAACCCATGACTCTTGGCCATTTTAGTCGTTTTAACCTGTTGGAAAATAATTTTTGGGAGGCAAAAACACATGATTTCATTAGCTATAACTCACTATTTTTTGACATTTTCAGTCATTTTGACCCGTTGGCAAATAATTACGCGAAGGCTAAAGTTCATGACTTCGTTACCTACAACCCATGATTTTTGGCCATTTTTAATCATTTCGACCAATTGGTAAATAATTTCTCTGAGGCAAATAACCCGCGTTTTTGCCCATTTTAGTTATTTCTACATGTTGGCAAATAAATTTGGGAAGGGAAAAGTGCGTGATTTCATGAGCATATCCCACGAGTTTAAGTCATTTTTAGTGTTTTCGACCCGTTGGAAAATAATTTTGCGAAGGGCAAAATTCACAATTTCGTGAGCTATAACCCATCATTTTTTGTCATTTTAGTCATTTTTAACCTAATAGAAAATAATTTTGCGCAGGCAAAAATTCACTATTTCTTGACCTATAATCCACTATTTTTGGTAATTTTTCGTCATTTTAACCAGTTGGCAAATAATTTCTTGGAGGTAAATAGCTCATGATTTTTTGCCATTTTTATTTATTTCTACTTGATTGGCAAATAATTTTGCTATGGCTAAAATGCAAGGTATCCTGAGCTATTGCCCATGATTTTTCGACCCGTTGCTAAATAATTTTTTGAAGGGCAAAATTCACGATTTTGTGAGCTATAACCCATGACTCTTGGCCATTTTAGTCGTTTTAACCTGTTGGAAAATAATTTTTGGGAGGCAAAAACACATGATTTCATTAGCTATAACTCACTATTTTTTGACATTTTCAGTCATTTTGACCCGTTGGCAAATAATTACGCGAAGGCTAAAGTTCATGACTTCGTTACCTACAACCCATGATTTTTGGCCATTTTTAATCATTTCGACCAATTGGTAAATAATTTCTCTGAGGCAAATAACCCGCGTTTTTTGCCCATTTTTAGTTATTTCTACATGTTGGCAAATAAATTTGGGAAGGGAAAAGTGCGTGATTTCATGAGCATATCCCACGAGTTTAAGTCATTTTTAGTGTTTTCGACCCGTTGGAAAATAATTTTGCGAAGGGCAAAATTCACAATTTCGTGAGCTATAATCCACTATTTTTGGTAATTTTTAGTCATTTTTAACCTAATAGAAAATAATTTTGCGCAGGCAAAAATTCACTATTTCTTGACCTATAACTCACTATTTTTTGCCATTTTGAGTCGTTTCGACCGGTTGGAAAATAGTTATGTGAAGGTCAAAATTCACAATTTCGTGGGCTATAACCCATGTTTTTTAGCCATTTTTAGTCACTTCTACCTGTTGGCACATACCTTTGTGAAAGCCAAAATTCAATATTTTGTGAACTATAACTCCAGATTTTTTATCATTTTTAGTCATTTCAATTTGTTGGCAAATAATTCAGTGGTGGCCAAAATTCACAATTTTTTGAGTAATAACCCACCTTTTATAGCAGTTTTTAGTCGTTTCGACCAGTTGGAAAATAATTTTGCGGAGGCTAAATTTCACAATTTCTGGTGCTATAACACGATTTCTGCCATTTTTAGTCAATTCGACATGTTGACAAATTATTACAAGGAGTCCTTAATTCATGACTTTGTGAGCTATAGCCAACGATGTAGGGCAATTTTTAGTCATTTTGACCAGTTGGCAAACAATATCGTGGAGGCCAAAATTCATGATTTGGTGGGCTATGACTCACAATTTTTGTCCATTTTTAGTTATTTTGACCTATTCCCAAAATATTTTGTGGAGACCAAACATAACTAACTCGTGAGCAATAGCCCACTCTTTTTTACTATTTTTAATTGTGTCGATGTGTTGGATAATAATTTTTTGGAGGCTAAAATTTACGATTTTGTTAGCCCAGGATTTATGGCCATTTTTAGTCATTTTGACCAGTTGGTGAATAATTTCGCGGATGCTAAAATTCACTATTATGTGGGCTATAACCCATGATTTTTGGCCATTTTAAGTTGTTTCAACTTGTTAGCGAATAATTTTGTGGAGGCCAAAATTCATGATTTAGTAAGCTATAACCCACGACTTTTGTTCGTTTTTTGTCGTTTCCAAATATTAGCAGTTAATTTTGGGGAGGCCAAAATTTATAATTGCGTGAGCTATAACTCATGACTTTTTGACATATTCAGTTGTTTCGACCCATTGGCAAAAAATTACACAGAGGAAAAAATTCACGATTTTATGAGCCATAACCCATGATTTATGGCCATATTTAGTCATTTCTGCTAGTTGGCAAATAATTTCTTGGAGGCAAATAACCCATGATTTATGGCCATATTTAGTCATTTCTACTTGTTCGCTAATAATTTTGTTATGGCCAAAATTCATGATTTTTGGAGCTATAGCACCCGTTTCTTAGCCATTCTCCGTATTTATGACTCGGTTGCAAATAATTTTGCACAAGGAAAAATTCATGATTTCGTGAGCTATAGCCCACAATTTTTGGCCATTTTAGTCATTTTAACCACTTTGAAAATAATTTTGGGTGGCCAAAATTCATATTTTCGTGAGCTATAACTCAAGAATTTTTACCGGTTTTAGTCGTTTCCACCTGCTGGCAAATAATTACGAGGATAAAATTCATGATTTTGTGAGCTATAACCCATGATTTTTTGCCATTTTTAGCCATTTCTACCCATTGGCAAATAATTTTGCACAGGCTAAAATTCAAGATTTTGTGAACAATAACTCACAATTTTTGGCATTTTTAGTCATTTCGACTCATTGGCAAATAGTTCAATGCAGGCCAAAATTCAAGTTTTTTGAGCTATAACCCACAATTTATGGCCGTTTGGTCATTTCGACCAGTTGGCAAACAATTTTCTGGAGGCTAAAATTCACGATTACGCGAGCTATAACCCATGACTTTTGACCATTTTTAGTCATTTCAGCCAGTTGGCAAATAATTGTATGGAGGTCAAAATTCATAATTTCGTCAGCTATAACATGATTTTAAATCATTTTTTGCTAGATTTTAAATTATTTTTAGCCATTTCAACACATTAACAGATAATTATGTTGAGGCAAATGCTATAACCCACGTTTTTGGCCATTTTTAGTTATGTTTTGAAATAATTTTGTTGAGGCCAAAATTCACGATTTCGTGAGCTATAACCCACGTTGGCATATAATTTTTTGGAGGGAAAATGGCACGATTTCGTGAGCTATAACCCATGTTTTTGGCCATTTTTAGTCATTTCAACCTAATGGAAAATAAATTTGGAGATGCCAAATTTCTCGATTTCGTGAGCCATAACATGAATTTTTGCCTTTTTTTTATTGTTTCGACCCGATGGAAAATAATTATGCCGAGGCTAAAAATTATTGATTTTGTAAGCTATAACCCAAGATTTTGGCTATTTTTAATCGTTTCTACCCGTTGAAAAATAATTTGGTAGAGGACAAAATTCACGATTTTGTAAGCTATATCTCATAATTTTTGGACATTTTTAGTCGTTTCGACCAGTTGGCAAAAGTCATGATTTTTGAAGCTATAACCCACCGTTTGTGGACACTTTTAGTCTATTCGACCAGTTGGCAAATAATTTTGGTGAGGCTAAAATTCACGATTTTGTGAGCTATAACCCATAACTTTTGGCCATTTTTAGTCATTTCAACCTCATGGCAAATAATTTAGGAAGGCCAAAATTCACGATTTCGTGAGCTATAACTCATATTCTTTTTGCTAGTTTTAGTCGTTTCGACCAGTTGACAAATAGTTTCACGAAGGGCAAATTTCATGATTTTGTGAGCTATAACCCAACCATTTTTTGCCATTTTTAGTTGTTTTAACTTGTAGCCAAAAAATTTGTGGAGGCCAAAATTAACGATTTTGTGAGCTATACCCACAATATTTTGCCATTTTTATTTCCTCAAAAAGTTGGGAAATATTTTTCTAGTGGCTAAAATTTACGATTTCGTTAGCCCACAGTCTATTACCATTTTTAGTTATTTTGACCTGTTAGCAATTAATTTTTTATGGAGGTCAAAATTCATTATTTAGTAGGCTATAGCCCACAATTTTTAGAAATTTTTAGTTGTTTCGACCTATTGGTAAATAATTTTGTAAAGGCCAAAATTCACAATTTTGTGAGCTATTTTCCATGACTTTTGGCCATTTTTAGTCCTCTCAACATGTTGGCAAATAATTATGGGGAGGCCAAAATTCACGATATCGTGAGTTATAACTCACAATTTTCTTCCATTTTTTGTCGTTTTGCCCTGTTGGCAAATATTTACTAAGAGCCCAAAATTCACAATTTCATGAGCTATAACCCACTATTTTTTGGCCATTTTAAGTTATTTTGACCCGTTGGCAAATAATTTCATGGAGGCAAAAATTCACAATTTTGTTAGTTATAACCCAGGATTTTCGACCAATTGGTAAATTATTTCATGGAGGCAATAACCCTCAAATTTTGGCCATTTTTAGTTATTTCTAACGGTTAGCAAATAATTTTGCTAATACCAAACTTCATGATTTCGTGAGCTACAACCCATGATTTTCTATATTTTTAGTGTTTTCGACCCATGGGCAAATAATTTTGCGGAGAAAACAATAAATGATTTTGTGAGCTATATACTACAATTTTTAGCCATTTTTTATTGTTTTGATCAGTTAGCAAATAATTTCTTGGAGGCAAATATCGCAGAATTTTTAGCCATTTTTGGTTATTTCTTCTTGTTGCCAAATAATTTTGCTAAAGCAAAAATTCATGATTTTGTAAGCTATAGCCCATAATATTTAGCCATTTTTAGTGTTTTTGAGCCAATGGCAAATAATTTTGTGGAGTGCAAAATTCACTATTTCGTTAAGCTATAACCCATGATTTTTTTGGCCATTTTAATCATTTCAACTAGTTGGCAAATAATTTCTTGGAGGAAAATAATCCATAATTTTTGGTCATTTTAGTTATTCCTACCTATTGGCAAATTATTTTACTAAGGCTAAAATTCATGATTTCCTGAGCTATAGCCCAAGATATTTACCCATTTTTATTATTTTTGACTTGTTTATAAATAATTTTGCAGAGACCAAAATTCACGTTTTTAGGAGCTATAACCATGATTTTTGGCCATTTTTAGTTATTTTAACCTATTGGAAAATAACTTTGGGGAGGTCAAAATGCACGATTTCAACCCATTGGCAAATAATTATGTGCAGGTCGTAATTCATAATTTCGTGAGCTATAATCAATGATTTTTGGCCATTTTTTAACATTTCAACCAGTTGAATACTTTCTTGGAGGCAAATAACCATAATTTGTGGCCATTTTTAGTCATTTCTACCCGTTGGAAAATAATTTTGCTAAGGCTAAAATTAACGATTTCATGAGCTATAGCCCACGATTTTTAGTTATGTTTAGTATTTCCAACTCGCCGGCAAATAATTTTGTGTAGGGAAATAGTCATGATTTTTTTGAGCTATAACCCCCAATTTTGGGCCATTTTAGACATTTTAACTTGTTGGAAAATAATTTTGGGTAGGCCGAAATTCATGATTTCATGAGCTATAACTCACAATATTTTGCCATTTTTAGTCGAATCGACCCGTTCGCAAATAATTAAGCAGGCACCAAAATTCACGATTTCGTGAGCAATAACACACGATTTTTAGCTATTTTTAGTTATTTCTGTCTGTTAGCAAATAATTTTGCTCAAGCCAAAATTGATGATTTCTGGAGCTATAGCCTATGCTTTTTAACCATTTTTAGTGTTTTTGAGCCATTGGCAAATAATTTTGCGTAGGGTAAAATTCACAATTTCATGTGTTGTAACCCACGATTTTTGGCCATTATAGTCATTTTAACCAGTTGGAAAATATTATTGGGGAGGCCAAGATTCACGATTTTGTGAGTTATAACTCACGATTTTTTACCATTGGAAGTCGTTTCAACCAGTTGGTGAGTAATTACGCAGAAGCCCAAATTCATGATTTTGTGAGCTATAACCGATGTCTTTTGGCCATTTATAGTCATTTCCGACCGTTGGAAAATAATTTTGCAGAGGCCAAAATCCATGATTTTGTAAATTATACCTCACGATTTTTGTTCATTTTTCAGCCATTTCGACATGTTGGTAAATAATTATTCAGAGGCCAAAATTCACGATTTATTGAGCTATAACCTAGCATTTATGGCCATTTTTACTCATTTCGACTAGTTGGCAAATAATAACGTAGAGGCAAAATTTTAGGATTTCTTAGAGGTAAATAACCCACAATTTTTGCCCATTTTTATTTACTTCTACCTGCTAGCAAATAATTTTGCCAAGGCCAAAATTCATAATTTTGTGAGTTATAGCCCACGATTTTTTACCTTTTTTATTTATTTCTACCTATTTGCAAATAATTTTGCTAAGGCCAAAATTCACGATTTTGTGAGTTATAGCCCACGATTTTTTACCTTTTTTATTTATTTCTACCTATTTGCAAATAATTTTGCTAAAGCCAAAATTCACGATTTTGTGAGCCATAGCCCATGGTTTTTAGCCATTTTCAGTGTTTCCGATCAATTAGCAAACAAGTTTGGGAAGGGAAAATTTTATGATTTCGTGAGCTATAACCCACAATTTTTGGCCATTTTTTGTTATTTCTGCCTGTTGACAAATAAGTTTGCTAAGGCCAAACTTCATGATTTTTGAGCTATATAGCCCATGATTTTTATCCAATTTTAGTGTTTTCTAGCTATTAGCATAGAATTTAGCGAAGGGCAAGATTCATGATTTCATGAGCTATAATCCATGATTTTTTGCCATTTTAGTCATTTCGACCAATTGGCAAATAATTTCTTGGAGGTAAATAACCCATAATTTTTTGCCATTTTTAGTTATTTATATCTATTGGCAAATAATTTAACTGTGGCCAAAATTCACGATTTCCTGAGCTATAGCTCATGATTTTTATACATTTTTATTGTTTTCGACCTATTAGTAAATAATTTTGCGGAGGCCAAAATTTATAATTTTGTAAGCTATAACTAATGATTGTTGGCCATTTTTAGTCATTTTAACTTGCTAGCAACAATTTTCGGGATGTGAAAATTCACGATTTTAACCCGTTGGCAAATAATTATGTCGATGCTATAATTCACAATTTTGTGAGCTATAACCCATGATAATCAATTGGATAATTTCTTGGAGGCAATGAACGCATAAATTTTGGCCATTTTTAGTTATTTCTACCTGCTAGCAAATAATTTTGCTAAGACTAAAATTCACAATTTCATGAGGCAAAGCCCGTGATTTTAGCTATTTTTAGTGCTATCAGTCCGATGGCAAATAATTTTGTGGAGGGTGAAATTCTTGATTTCGAATCTATAACCCATAATTTTGGGCCATTTTAGTTATTTAATCCTATTGGAAAAATAACTTTAGGGAGGCCAATATTCATGATTTCATGAGCTATAACTCACGATTTTTTAGCATTTTTAGTCATCTCGACCAGTTCACAAATAGTTAAACAGACGCCAAAAGTCATAATTTCGTGATCTATATCCTATGATTTTCGGCCATTTTTGTCATTTTGACCAGTGGGCAAATAACTTTTTGGAGGAAAGTAACTCACGATTTAAGGCTATTTTTAGTTATTTCTATCTATTGACAAATAATTTTGCTATGGCCAAAATTCATGATTTTTAGTGTTTTCGAGCCTTTGGAAAATAATTTTGCAGAAGATAAAATACACGATTTTGTGTGCTAAAACCCACAATGTTTGGTCATTTTAGTCATTTTAACCTGTTGGAAAATATTTTTGGGGTGGCCAAAATTCACGATTTCATGAGCTATAAGTCACCGTTTTTTTTTTCCATTTGTAGTCGTTTTGACCTATCGGTAAATAATTACACTGAACCCAAAATTCATGATTTCGTGAGTTACAACCCATGATTTTTTATCATTTTAGTCATTTTAACTTGTTGGAAAGGCTAAAATTCATTATTTCTGAGCTATAACTCGGGATTTTTTGCCATTTTTAGTCATTACAACACATTGGCAAATAATTATGCGGAGGTCAAAACTCACGATTTTGTGAGCTACACCCGATGCTTTTTGGTGATTTTTCAATCATTTCTACCGATTGGCTAATAAATCCTTGGAGGCAAATAATCCATAATTTTTGGCCATTTTTAGTTATTTCTATCAGTTGGCAAATAAATTTGCTAAAGCTAAAATTCATGATTATGTGAGCTATAGTCCATGATTTTTAGCCATTTTAGTATTTTCAATTTGTTGGTAAATAATTTTATGGAGGGCAAAATTCACATTTTTGTGAGCTTTAACCCACGATTTTTTACCATTTTAATCATTTTTAACTTGCTAGAAAATAATTTTGGGGAGGCAAAAATTCATAATTTTATAAATTATAACTCACGATTTTTGCCATTTTTTGTCACTTTGACCCATTGGCTAATTACGCGGAGGCCAAAATTCAGGATTTCATGAGCTATAACCCATAATATTTTGTCATTTATAGTCATTTCTACCCATTGGCAAATAATTTTGTCAAGCCAAAATTCACAATTTTATTAAAAATAAATCACGATTTCTTGAGCTATAACCCATGATTTTTGGGCTATTTTTAGTCATTTCTACTCGTTCTTGCGGTGGCTAAAATTCAAGATTATGTGAACTATAACTCATGATTTTTAGTCATTTTGACCTATTGGCAAATAATGGAGGCCAAATTCGTGATTTTTTTAGCAATAACCCACCGTTTATTCCCATTTTTATTTATTTCGAGCCGTTGACAAATAATTATGTGGAGGCTAAAATTCACAATTTCTTGAGCTGTAACCCAGGGTTTTTGGCCATTTTAGTCATTTCTCCGCATTGACAAATAATTTTGCGTAGGCAAAAACACACGATTTTGTGAACTATAACTCATAATTTTTGGCCATTTTTGTCATTTCGACCCTTTGGCAAATAATTCAACGAAGGCCAAAATTCACGAGTATTTGAGCTTTAACCCACCGTTTATGACCATTTTTAGTCATTTCAACTAGTTGGCATATAATTACACGGATGCCAAAATTCACGATTTCATGAGCACCCCATGATTTTTGGCCATTTTTAGTCATTTCTACTTGTTGGCAAATAACGTCGGGTAGGTCAAAATTCACGATTTGGTGAGCTATAACTCACAATTCTTTGCGATTTTTAATAGTTTTGATCCATTGGCAAATAATTTTGTGAACGTTGAAATTGACAATTTCGTGAGCTATATAACACATGATTTTTGGCTATTTTAGTGTTCTCAACCTATTGGCAAATAATTTTGCTATGGCCAATTTAAGTAGCTATAACCCATGATTTTTGGCCATCGTAGTTATTTTAAGTTGATGTAAAATAATTTCATGGAGGCCAAAATTAATTTCATGAGCTATAACTCATGATGTTTTGCCATTTTTTGTCGTTTCGACCCGTTGGCAAATAATTACACGTAGGCCAGAAGCATAACTTCGTGAGCTATTATAAGCCATAATTTTGGGCAATTTATAGTCATGTCTACCCGTTGCCAAATAATTTTGTTGAATCCAAAATTCATAATTTGTGAACTATAACTCACTATTTTGTTTTATTTTCAGCCGATTCAACCTGTTTGGTAAATAATTCAAAGGAGGCCAAAAATCACCATTTTTTGAGCTATATCCCACCACTTATGGCCATTTTTAGTCAATACGACTCATTGGCAAATAATTACGCGGAGGCCAAAATTCACGATTTCATGAGCTATAACCCATAATTTTTGGCCATTTTAGTCATTTCTACTTGTTGGCAAATAATTTTGTGGAGGCCAAAATTCACGATTTTGTGAACTATAATTCACGATTTCGACCTGTTGGCAAATAATTCAATGGAGGCTAAAATTCACGATTTTTTGAGCTATATCCAATCACTCATGGCCGTTTTTAGTTATTTCAACTAGTTAGCAAATAATTACGGAGGCCAAAATTCACGATTTCATGAGCTATAACCCATGATTTTTGGCTATTTTAGTCATTTCTACGTATTGGCAAATAATCTTGTGGTGGCTAAAATTCAATATTTTGTGAACTACAACTCACGATTTTTGGCCATTTTAGTCAATTCGACCCATTGGCAAATACTTTACGGAGGCCAAAATTCACGATTTTGTGAACTATAACTCATGATGTTTTGCCATTTTAGTCATTTTGACCTATTGGCAAATAATTCAACGAAGGCCAAAATTCACAATTTCTTGAGCTATAACCCATGATTTTTGGCTATTTTAGTGTTCTCAACCTATTGGCAAATAATTTTGCGTGAGGCAAAACACACGATTTTGTGAACTACAACTCACGATTTTGTGAGCTATAACCCATGATTTTTGGCCATTTTAGTCATTTTAACTTGTTGGAAAATAATTTTGGGAGGCAAAATTCATAATTTGTGAACTATAACTCATAATTTTTGGCCATTTTAGTCATTTTGACCTATTGGCAAATAATTATGTGGAGGCTAAAATTCACAATTTCTTGAGCTGTAACCCAGGGTTTTTGGCCATTTTAGTCATTTCTCCGCATTGACAAATAATTTTGCGTAGGCAAAAACACACGATTTTGTGAACTATAACTCATAATTTTTGGCCATTTTTGTCATTTCGACCCTTTGGCAAATAATTCAACGAAGGCCAAAATTCACGAGTATTTGAGCTTTAACCCACCGTTTATGACCATTTTTAGTCATTTCAACTAGTTGGCATATAATTACACGGATGCCAAAATTCACGATTTCATGAGCACCCCATGATTTTTGGCCATTTTTAGTCATTTCTACTTGTTGGCAAATAACGTCGGGTAGGTCAAAATTCACGATTTGGTGAGCTATAACTCACAATTCTTTGCGATTTTTAATAGTTTTGATCCATTGGCAAATAATTTTGTGAACGTTGAAATTGACAATTTCGTGAGCTATATAACACATGATTTTTGGCTATTTTTAGTGTTCTCAACCTATTGGCAAATAATTTTGCGAAGGGCAATTTCGTAAGCTATAACCCATGATTTTTGGCCATCGTAGTTATTTTAAGTTGATGTAAAATAATTTCATGGAGGCCAAAATTAATTTCATGAGCTATAACTCATGATGTTTTGCCATTTTTTGTCGTTTCGACCCGTTGGCAAATAATTACACGTAGGCCAGAAGCATAACTTCGTGAGCTATTATAAGCCATAATTTTGGGCAATTTATAGTCATGTCTACCCGTTGCCAAATAATTTTGTTGAATCCAAAATTCATAATTTGTGAACTATAACTCACTATTTTGTTTTATTTTCAGCCGATTCAACCTGTTTGGTAAATAATTCAAAGGAGGCCAAAAATCACCATTTTTTGAGCTATATCCCACCACTTATGGCCATTTTAGTCAATACGACTCATTGGCAAATAATTCAATGGAGGCTAAAATTCACGATTTCATGAGCTATAACCCATAATTTTTGGCCATTTTAGTCATTTCTACTTGTTGGCAAATAATTTTGTGGAGGCCAAAATTCGATTTTGTGAACTATAATTCACGATTTCGACTGTTGGCAAATAATTCAATGGAGGCTAAAATTCGATTTTTGAGCTATATCCAATCACTCATGGCGTTTTAGTTATTTCAACTAGTTAGCAAATAATTCTGTGAAGCCAAAATTTAAGATTTAAATCGGCTACTACTCATGATTTCTTGGTTATTTTAGTCATTTCAACTAGTTAGCAAATAATTTTGTGGAGGCCAAAATTCAATATTTTGTGAACTACAACTCACGATTTTTGGCCATTTTAGTCAATTCGACCCATTGGCAAATACTTTACGGAGGCCAAAATTCATGATTTTTGAGTTATAACCCACCATTTATCGTCATTTTTATTCGTTTTAACCCGTTGACAAATAATTATGTGGAGGCTAAAATTCACAATTTCTTGAGCTATAACCCATGATTTTTGGCCATTTTAGTCATTTCTACCCATTGGCAAATAATTACGGAGGCCAAAATTCATGATTTTGAGCTATAACCCATGATTTTTGGCCATTTTAGTCAATTCGACCCATTGGCAAATAATTCAACGAAGGCCAAAATTCACGATTTTTGAGCTATAACCCATGATTTTTGGCCATTTTAGTCATTTTGACCTATTGGCAAATAATTTTGTGGAGGCCAAAATTCACGATTTCATGAGCTATAACCCATAATTTTTGGCCATTTTAGTCATTTCTACCCATTGGCAAATAATTTTGTGGAGGCCAAAATTCACAATTTCTTAAGCAATAACCCATGATTTTTAGCTATAACCCATGATTTTTGGCTATTTTAGTCATTTCTACTTGTTGGCAAATAATCTTGTGGTGGCTAAAATTCAATATTTTGTGAACTATAACTCATAATTTTTGGCCATTTTAGTCATTTCTACTTGTTGGCAAATAATTCAATGGAGGCTAAAATTCACGATTTTTGAGCTATATCCAATCACTCATGGCGTTTTAGTTATTTCAACTAGTTAGCAAATAATTCTGTGAAGCCAAAATTTAAGATTTAAATCGGCTACTACTCATGATTTCTTGGTTATTTTAGTCATTTCTCGCATTGACAAATAATTTTGTGGAGGCCAAAATTCACGATTTTGTGAACTACAACTCACGATTTTTGGCCATTTTAGTCAATTGACCCATTGGCAAATACTTTACGGAGGCCAAAATTCATGATTTTTGAGTTATAACCCACCATTTATCGTCATTTTTATTCGTTTTAACCCGTTGACAAATAATTATGTGGAGGCTAAAATTCACAATTTCTTAAGCAATAACCCATGATTTTTGGCCATTTTTACTCATTTCTACTCATTGGCAAATAATTTTACAGAGGCCAAAACTCTTGATTTTATGAACTATAACTCACGATTTTGGCCATTATTAGTCATTTCGACCCACTGACAAATAATTCAACGGAGGCTAAAATTCTTGATTTTTTTAGCTATAACCCTTGGTTTATGACCATTTTTAGTCATTTTGACAAATTGGCATATAGCTATATGGAGGCCAAAATGCACAATTTCTTGAGCTATAATCCCGAATTTTGGCAATTTTTAGTTATTTCTACCCATTGGCAAATAATTTTGGGGAGGATAAATTCACAATTTCATAGGCTATAACTCATGATTCTTTGCCGGTTTTAATCATTTTGATCCATTAACAAATAATTTTCTGAGGCCAAAATTAACAATTTTAGGAGCTATACTCCATTAATTTTTGCCATTTATAGTAATTTCTACCTGTTGGCAAATAATTTTGTGGAGGCCAAAATTCACGATTTTGTGAACTATAATTCACGATTTCGACCTGTTGGCAAATAATTCAATGGAGGCTAAAATTCACGATTTTTTGAGCTATATCCAATCACTCATGGCCGTTTTTAGTTATTTCAACTAGTTAGCAAATAATTACGCAGAAGCCAAAATTTAAGATTTCGTCAGCTACTACTCATGATTTCTTGGTTATTTTTAGTCATTTCTACGTATTGGCAAATAATCTTGTGGTGGCTAAAATTCAATATTTTGTGAACTACAACTCACGATTTTTGGCCATTTTTAGTCAATTCGACCCATTGGCAAATACTTTAACGGAGGCCAAAATTCATGATTTTTTGAGTTATAACCCACCATTTATCGTCATTTTTATTCGTTTTAACCCGTTGACAAATAATCACGCGGAGGCCAAAATTCACAATTTCTTAAGCAATAACCCATGATTTTTGGCCATTTTTACTCATTTCTACTCATTGGCAAATAATTTTACAGAGGCCAAAACTCTTGATTTTATGAACTATAACTCACGATTTTGGCCATTATTAGTCATTTCGACCCACTGACAAATAATTCAACGGAGGCTAAAATTCTTGATTTTTTTAGCTATAACCCTTGGTTTATGACCATTTTTAGTCATTTTGACAAATTGGCATATAGCTATATGGAGGCCAAAATGCACAATTTCTTGAGCTATAATCCCGAATTTTGGCAATTTTTAGTTATTTCTACCCATTGGCAAATAATTTTGGGGAGGATAAATTCACAATTTCATAGGCTATAACTCATGATTCTTTGCCAGTTTTAATCATTTTGATCCATTAACAAATAATTTCGCGGAGCCGAAATTAACAATTTCATGAGCTATAACCCATGATTTTTAGCTATTTTTAGTGTTTTCGACCCATTGGCAAATTATTTTGCGTAGGGAAAGATTCATGATTTCGTGAGCTATAGCCCATGATTTTTAGTCTCTTTAGTCATTTTAACTTGTCGGAAAATAATTTTGGGGAGGCAAAAATTCATAGTTTCGTGAGCAATAACTCACATTTTTTGTCAATTTTAGCCGTTTCAAGCCGTTGGGAAATAATTAAATAGAGGCCGAAATTCACAATTTTTTAGCTATAACCCATGATTTTCTGCCATTTATAGTCATTTCTACCTGTTGGGAAATAATTTTGCGCAGGCCAGAATTCACGATTTTGTGAACTATGACTCAAGATTTTTGTCCATTTTAGCCATTTCGATCCGTTGGCAAATAATTCAAGGAAGGCCAATATTCATGATTTTTTGTGCTATATCCCATCGCTCATGGCCATTTTTAGTTATTTCAACCAGTTAGCAAATAATTACGCAGAAGCCAAAATTCATGATTTCGTCAACTACTACTCATGATTTCTTGGTTATTTTTAGTCATTTCTACCCGTTGGCAAATAATCTTGTGGTGGCCAAAATTCAATATTTTGTGAACTATAACTCACAATTTTTTGCCATTTTAGTCATTTCGATCCATTGGTAAATAATTTAACGGAGGGCAAAATTCATGATTTTTTGAGCTATAACCCACCATTTGTGGCCATTTTTATTCATTTTGATCCGTTGGCAAATTATCACGCGGAGGCAAAAAATTCACAATTTCTTGAGCAATAACCCATGATTTTTGGCCATTTTTACTCATTTTTACTCGTTGGCAAATAATTTTGCAGAGGCCAAAATTCATGATTTTGTGAGCTATAACCCATGATTTTTAGCTATTTTAGTTGTTTCAACCAGTTGGCAAATAATTCAAAGGAGGCTAAAATTCATAATTTTTGAGCTATAACCCACCGTTTATAGCTATTTTTAGTTGTTTCAACCAGTTGGCAAATAATTTTGCGGAGGACAAAATTCAGGATTTCGTGAGCTATAACACGATTTTTTGCGATTTTTAGTTGCTTTGATCGGTTGACAAATACTTACGCGGAGGCCAAAATTCACGATTTTGTGAGGTATAACCCACTATTGTTGGCCGTTTTTAGTCATTTCGACCCGTTAGTAAATAATTTCATTGAGGCAAAATTTCACATTTCTGTGAGCTATAACCCATAATTTTTGTCTATTCTTAGTCATTTCAACCAGATGGTAAGTAATTTCTTGAAGGCAAATAACCCACGATTTTTGGTCATTTTTAATAATTTCTACCTATTGGAAAATAATTTTGTTGAGACCAAAATTCATAATTTTGTAAGCTATAGTCCATGTTTTTTTAGCCATTATTAGTGTTTTCACCTCTTGGTAAATAATTTTAGGAGGCCAAAATTCATGATTTTGTGAGTGTAACCCATGATTTTTGGCCATTTTAGTCATTTTAACCTATGTACAAATAATTTTAGGAGGTCAAAATTCATGATTTTATGAGCTATAACTCAAAATTTTTGCTATATTTAATCAGTTGGACCCATTAGTAAATAATTTCATGGAGGCCAAAATTAATTTCATGAGCTATATAACTCACGATTTTTTGCTATTTTTTATCATTTCGACCCATTGGTAAATAATTATGTGGAGGCCAAAATCACAATTTCGTGAGCTTTAAGCCATAATTTTGGGCCATTTATAGTCATTTCTACCGGTTGACAAATAATTTTGGGGAAGCCAAAATTCATAATTTTGTGAACTATAACCCACAATTTTTCTCTATTTTTAGCCGTTTCAAGCCGTTGGGAAATAATTAAATAGAGGCGAAATTCACAATTTTTTAGCTATATCCCACCACTTATGGCCATTTTTAGTCAATTCGACTCGTCTGCAAATAATTGCGCGGAGGCCAAAATTAACAATTTCAGGAGCTATAGTCCATGATTTTCTGCCATTTATAGTCATTTCTACCTGTTGGGAAATAATTTTGCGCAGGCCAGAATTCACGATTTTGTGAACTATAACTCACGATTTTTGCTATTTTTTATCATTTCGACCCATTGGCAAATAATTCAAAGGAGGCTAAAATTCATAATTTTTGAGCTATATCCCACCACTTATGGCCATTTTAGTCATTTCGACCGTTAGTAAATAATTTCATGGAGGCCAAAATTCATGATTTCGTCAACTACTACTCATGATTTCTTGGTTATTTTAGTCATTTCTACGGTTGACAAATAATTTTGGGAGGCAAAATTCATGATTTTGTGAGCTATAACCCACCATTTGTGGCCATTTTAGTCATTTCACCCATTGGCAAATAATTCAAAGGAGGCTAAAATTCATAATTTTTGAGCTATAACCCACCATTTGTGGCCATTTTATTCATTTTGATCCGTTGGCAAATTATCACGCGGAGGCAAAAATTCACAATTTCTTGAGCAATAACCCATGATTTTTGGCCATTTTACTCATTTTACTCGTTGGCAAATAATTTTGCGGAGGCCAAAATTCATGATTTTATGAGCTATAACTCACAATTTTTGCCATTTTAGTCATTTCGACCCATTGGCAAATAATTCAAAGGAGGCTAAAATTCATAATTTTTGAGCTATAACCCATGGTTTATGACCATTTTAGTCATTTCGACCCATTGGTAAATAATTATGTGGAGGCCAAAATTCACAATTTCTTGAGCAATAACCCATGATTTTTGGCCATTTTAGTTATTTCTACCCATTGGCAAATAATTTTGGGAGGCAAAAATTCACAATTTCATAGGCTATAACTCATGATTCTTTGCCAGTTTTAATCATTTTGATCCATTAACAAATAATTTCGCGGAGCCGAAATTAACAATTTCATGAGCTATAACCCATGATTTTTAGCTATTTTTAGTGTTTTCGACCCATTGGCAAATTATTTTGCGTAGGGAAAGATTCATGATTTCGTGAGCTATAGCCCATGATTTTTAGTCTCTTTAGTCATTTTAACTTGTCGGAAAATAATTTTGGGGAGGCAAAAATTCATAGTTTCGTGAGCAATAACTCACATTTTTTTTGTCAATTTTAGCCGTTTCGACCCGTTGGCAAATATTATGCAGAGGATAAAATTCATGATTTTGTAAGCTATAGCACATAATTTTTGGACATTTATAGTTATTTCTACCTATTGGGAAATATTTTTACAGAGGGTAAAATTAATAATTTTGTGAACTATAACTCACGATTTTTCTCTATTTTTAGCCGTTTCAAGCCGTTGGGAAATAATTAAATAGAGGCCGAAATTCACAATTTTTTTAGCTATAACCCACCGTTTATAGCTATTTTTAGTTGTTTCAACCAGTTGGCAAATAATTTTGCGGAGGACAAAATTCAGGATTTCGTGAGCTATAACACGATTTTTTGCGATTTTTAGTTGCTTTGATCGGTTGACAAATACTTACGCGGAGGCCAAAATTCACGATTTTGTGAGGTATAACCCACTATTGTTGGCCGTTTTTAGTCATTTCGACCCGTTAGTAAATAATTTCATTGAGGCAAAATTTCACATTTCTGTGAGCTATAACCCATAATTTTTGTCTATTCTTAGTCATTTCAACCAGATGGTAAGTAATTTCTTGAAGGCAAATAACCCACGATTTTTGGTCATTTTTAATAATTTCTACCTATTGGAAAATAATTTTGTTGAGACCAAAATTCATAATTTTGTAAGCTATAGTCCATGTTTTTTTAGCCATTATTAGTGTTTTTCACCTCTTGGTAAATAATTTTGCGGAGGCCAAAATTTCATGATTTTGTGAGCTGTAACCCATGATTTTTGGCCATTTTTAGTCATTTTAACCTATGTACAAATAATTTTAGGGAGGTCAAAATTCATGATTTTATGAGCTATAACTCAAAATTTTTTGCTATATTTAATCAGTTGGACCCATTAGTAAATAATTTCATGGAGGCCAAAATTAATTTCATGAGCTATATAACTCACGATTTTTTGCTATTTTTTATCATTTCGACCCATTGGTAAATAATTATGTGGAGGCCAAAATCACAATTTCGTGAGCTTTAAGCCATAATTTTGGGCCATTTATAGTCATTTCTACCGGTTGACAAATAATTTTGGGAAGCCAAAATTCATAATTTTGTAAGCTATAGTCCATGTTTTTAGCCATTATTAGTGTTTTTCACCTCTTGGTAAATAATTTTAGGGAGGTCAAAATTCATGATTTTGTGAGTGTAACCCATGATTTTTGGCCATTTTAGTCATTTTAACCTATGTACAAATAATTTTAGGGAGGTCAAAATTCATGATTTTATGAGCTATAACTCATGATTATTTGCCAATTTTAATCATTTTGATCCATTGGCAAACAATTTATGAGCCAAAATTAACAATTTCATGAGCTATAACCCTAACTTTTGGCCATTTTAGTTATTTCAACCGGTTGGCAAATAATTTTTGGGAGGCAAAAATTCACAATTTCGTAGGCTATAACTCATGATTATTTGCCAATTTTAATCATTTTGATCCATTGGCAAACAATTTATGAGCCAAAATTAACAATTTAAGTGAGCTATAACCCTTGATATTTGGCTATTTTAGTGTTTTCGACCCATTAGCAAATTATTTTGCGTGGGAAAGATTCAAGATTTTGTGAGCTATAGCCCGATTTTTAGCCACTTTAGTCATTTTAACTTGTTGGAAAATAATTTTTGGGGAGGGAAAATTCATAGTTTAAGTGAGCAATAACTCACAATTTTTTGTCAATTTTAGTCGCTTTGACCCGTTGACAAATAATTATGTAGTGGATAAAATTCATGATTTTGTGAGCTATAGCACATAATTTTTGGCCATTTATAGTTGTTTCTACCAATTGGGAAATATTTTTGCATAGGCTAAAATTAATAATTTTGTGAACTATAACTCACGATTTTTGCCATTATTAGTCATTTCGACCCATTGGCAAATAATTCAAAGGAGGCTAAAATTCATAATTTTTGAGCTATAACCCATGGTTTATGACCATTTTTAGTCATTTTGACCAATTGGAATATAACTAAATGCGAGGCCAAAATGCACGATTTCATGAGCTATAACCCTAACTTTTGGCCATTTTAGTCATTTCTACCCATTGACAAATAATTTTGGGAAGCCAAAATTCATAATTTTTGAGCTATAACCCATGATTTTTGGCCATTTTAGTCATTTCGATCCATTGGTAAATAATTTAACGGAGGGCAAAATTCATGATTTTTTGAGCTATAACCCACCATTTGTGGCCATTTTTATTCATTTTGATCCGTTGGCAAATTATCACGCGGAGGCAAAAAATTCACAATTTCTTGAGCAATAACCCATGATTTTTGGCCATTTTTACTCATTTTTACTCGTTGGCAAATAATTTTGCAGAGGCCAAAACTCACGATTTTGTAAACTATAACTCACGATTTTTTGCCATTATTAGTCATTTCGACCCATTGGCAAATAATTCAAAGGAGGCTAAAATTCATAATTTTTTGAGCTATAACCCATGGTTTATGACCATTTTTAGTCATTTTGACCAATTGGAATATAACTAAATGCAGGCCAAAATGCACGATTTCATGAGCTATAACCCTAACTTTTGGCCATTTTTAGTCATTTCTACCCATTGACAAATAATTTTTTGGGAGAACAAATTCACAATTTCGTAGGCTATAACTCATGATTATTTGCCAATTTTAATCATTTTGATCCATTGGCAAACAATTTCGCAGAGCCAAAATTAACAATTTCGTGAGCTATAACCCTTGATATTTGGCTATTTTTAGTGTTTTCGACCCATTAGCAAATTATTTTGCGTAGGAAAAGATTCAAGATTTTGTGAGCTATAGCCCACGATTTTTAGCCACTTTAGTCATTTTAACTTGTTGGAAAATAATTTTGGGGAGGGAAAAATTCATAGTTTCGTGAGCAATAACTCACAATTTTTTTGTCAATTTTAGTCGCTTTGACCCGTTGACAAATAATTATGTAGTGGATAAAATTCATGATTTCGTGAGCTATAGCACATAATTTTTGGCCATTTATAGTTGTTTCTACCAATTGGGAAATATTTTTGCATAGGCTAAAATTAATAATTTTGTGAACTATAACTCACGATTTTTGTCTATTGTTAGCTGTTTCAAACCATTGGGAAATAAATAAATACAGGCCGAAATTCACAATTTTTTTAGCTATAACCCACCGTTTAGAGCCATTTTTAGCTGTTTCAACCGGTTGGCAAATAATCTTGCGGAGGACAAAATTCATGATTTTGTGAGCTATAACACGATTTTTACCATTTTAAGCTGTTTTGACCGGTTGGTAAATACTACGCAGAGGCCAAAATTCACGATTTTGTGAGGTATAACCCACTATTGTTGTCCGTTTTAGTCATTTTGACCCGTTAGTAAATAATTTCATGGAGGCCAAAATTCACGATTTCATGAGCTATAACCCATGATTTTTATCTACTCTTAGTCGTTTCAACTTTGTTGGTAAGTAATTTCGTGGAGGCAAATAACCCACGATTTTTGGCTAATTTTAGAAATTTCTACTGTTGGAAAATAATTTTCTTGAGCCAAAATTCATAATTTTGTAAGCTATAGTCCATGATTTTTAGCCATTATTAGTGTTTTCGACCTCTTGGTAAATAATTTTATGAGGCCAAAATTCATGATTTTGTGAGGTATAACCCACTATTGTTGTCCGTTTTAGTCATTTTAACCTATGTGCAATTAATTTTAGGAGGTCAAAATTCATGATTTCGTGAGCTATAATTTTGGCTATTTTTAGTCATTTTAATCTATTGGTAACTAATTTTGGGGAGTTTAAAATTCATGATTTTATAAGCTATAACTCACAATTTTTGCCATTTTTAATCATTTCAACCCATTGGCAAACAATTTCAAGGAGAAGTTCACAAATTTATGAGCTATAACTCACAATTTTTGCCATTTTTAATCATTTTGATCCATTGGCAAATAATTTCATGGAGGCCAAAATTAATTTCATGAGCTATAACTCACAATTTTTGCCATTTTTAATCATTTCAACCCATTGGCAAATAATTATGTGGAGGCCAAAATTCACAATTTCTTGAGCTATAACCCATGATTTTTGGCCATTTATAGTCATTTCTACCCATTGACAAATAATTTTGGGAGGCTAAATTTCACAATTTCGTGAGCTATAACCCTAATTTTTGGTTATTTTAGTCATTTCTACCCATTGGCAAATAATTCAATGGAGGCCAAAATCACCATTTTTGAGCTATATCCCACCACTTATGGCCATTTTAGTCATTTCTACCCATTGGCAAATAATTTTGGGAGGCTAAATTTCACAATTTCGTGAGCTATAACCCATGATTTTTGGCCATTTATAGTCATTTCTACATGTTGGAAAATAATTTTGGGAGGCTAAATTTCACAATTTCGTGAGCTATAACTCACAATTTTTGCCATTTTAGTCATTTCTACCCATTGGCAAATAATTCAAAGGAGGCCAAAATTCATGATTTTTGAGCTATAACCCACCGTTTATGACCATTTTAGTCATTTCAACCGGTTGGCAAATAATTTTACTAAGGCCAAAATTCATGATTTCGTGAGCTATAACCCATGATTTTTGGCTATTTTAGTCATTTCTACATGTTGGAAAATAATTTTATGGATGCCAAAATTCAAGATTTTGTGAGCTATAACTCACAATTTTTGCCATTTTAGTCATTTCTACCCATTGGCAAATAATTTTGTGGAGGCCAAAATTCATGATTTTTGAGCTATAACCCACCGTTTATGACCATTTTAGTCATTTTGACCCGTTAGTAAATAATTCTGAAGCCAAAATTTAAGATTTAAATCGGCTACTACTCATGATTTCTTGGTTATTTTAGTCATTTCTCATTATTGGCAAATAATCTTGTGGTGGCTAAAATTCAATATTTTGTGAACTACAACTCACGATTTTGGCCATTTTAGTCAATTCGACCCATTGGCAAATACTTTAGGAGGCCAAAATTCATGATTTTTGAGTTATAACCCACCATTTATCGTCATTTTATTAGTTTTAACCCGTTGACAAATAATCGCGGGCAAAATTCACAATTTCTTAAGCAATAACCCATGATTTTTGGCCATTTTACTCATTTCTACTCATTGGCAAATAATTTTCTGAGAGGCCAAAACTCTTGATTTTATGAACTATAACTCACGATTTTGGCCATTATTAATCATTCGACCCAACGACAAATAATTCAAGGCTAAAATTCTTGATTTTTTAGCTATAACCCTTGGTTTATGACCATTTTAGTCATTTTGACAAATTGGCATATAGCTATATGGAGGCCAAAATGCACAATTTCTTGAGCTATAATCCGAATTTTGGCAATTTTTAGTTATTTCTACCCATTGGCAAATAATTTTGGGAGGATAAATTCACAATTTCATAGGCTATAACTCATGATTCTTTGCCGTTTTAATCATTTTGATCCATTAACAAATAATTTGCGAGGCGAAATTAACAATTTCATGAGCTATAACCCATGATTTTTAGCTATTTTAGTGTTTTGACCCATTGGCAAATTATTTTGCGTGAGGAAAGATTCATGATTTCGTGAGCTATAGCCCATGATTTTTAGTCTCTTTAGTCATTTTAACTTGTTGGAAAATAATTTTGGGGAGGGAAAATTCATAGTTTAAGTGAGCAATAACTCACAATTTTTTGTCAATTTTAGTCGCTTTGACCGTTGACAAATAATTATGTAGTGGATAAAATTCATGATTTAAGTGAGCTATAGCACATAATTTTGGCCATTTATAGTTGTTTCTACCAATTGGGAAATATTTTTGCATAGGCTAAAATTAATAATTTTGTGAACTATAACTCACGATTTTTGTCTATTGTTAGTTGTTTCAAACCATTGGGAAATAAATAAATCTGGTAGAAATTCACAATTTTTTAGCTATAACCCACCGTTTAGAGCCATTTTAGTTGTTTCAACCGGTTGGCAAATAATCTTGTGGTGGCCAAAATTCAATATTTTGTGAACTATAACTCACGATTTTTGCCATTATTAGTCATTTCGACCCATTGGCAAATAATTTTGCGAGGCCAAAACTCACGATTTTGTAAACTATAACTCACGATTTTTGCCATTATTAGTCATTTCGACCCATTGGCAAATAATTTTGCAGAGGCCAAAACTCACGATTTTGTAAACTATAACTCACGATTTTTGTCTATTGTTAGTCGTTTCAAACCATTGGGAAATAAATAAATACAGGCCGAAATTCACAATTTTTTTAGCTATAACCCACCGTTTAGAGCCATTTTTAGCTGTTTCAACCGGTTGGCAAATAATCTTGCGGAGGACAAAATTCTGGATTTTGTGAGCTATAACACGATTTTTTACCATTTTTAACTGTTTTGACCGGTTGGTAAATACTTACGCAGAGGCCAAAATTCATGATTTTGTGAGGTATAACCCACTATTGTTGTCCGTTTTTAGTCATTTTGACCCGTTAGTAAATAATTTCGTAGATGCAAAACTTCACAATTCTGTGAGCTATAACCCATGATTTTTATCTACTCTTAGTCGTTTCAACCTGTTGGTAAGTAATTTCGTGGAGGCAAATAACCCACGATTTTTGGCTAATTTTAGAAATTTCTACCTGTTGGAAAATAATTTTGCTGAGCCAAAATTCACGATTTTGTAAGCTATAGTCCATGATTTTTAGCCATTATTAGTGTTTTCGACCTCTTGGTAAATAATTTTATGGATGCCAAAATTCAAGATTTTGTGAGTCAGAACCCATAATATTTTCCCTTTTTAATCATTTTAACCTATGTGCAATTAATTTTAGGAGGTCAAAATTCATGATTTTATAAGCTATAACTCACAATTTTTGCCATTTTTAATCATTTCAACCCATTGGCAAACAATTTCAAGGAGGCGAAGTTCACAAATTTATGAGCTATAACCCATGATTTTTGCCCTTTTTATCACTTCAACAAGTTGGCAAATAAATTCTTGGAGGCAAACAATCAGTAATTTTGGCCATTTATAGTCATTTCTACATGTTGGAAAATAATTTTATGGGTTAAAATTCACGATTTTGTAGCTATAGTCCATGATTTTTAGCCATTATTAGTGTTTTCGACCTCTTGGTAAATAATTTTATGGATGCCAAAATTCAAGATTTTGTGAGCTATAACCCTAATTTTTGGTTATTTTTAGTCATTTTAACCTATGTGCAATTAATTTTAGGAGGTCAAAATTCATGATTTTGTGAGCCATAACCCATAATTTTGGCCATTTATAGTCATTTCTACATGTTGGAAAATAATTTTTGGGAGGCTAAATTTCACAATTTCGTGAGCTATAGCACATAATTTTGGCCATTTATAGTCATTTCTACATGTTGGAAAATAATTTTTGGGAGGCTAAATTTCACAATTTCGTGAGCTATAACCCATGATTTTTATCTACTCTTAGTCGTTTCAACCGGTTGGCAAATAATCTTATGGAGGACAAAATTCGGATTTTGTGAGCTATAACCCTAATTTTTGGTTATTTTTAGTCATTTTAACCTATTGGAAAATAATTTTCTTGAGCCAAAATTCACGATTTTGTAAGCTATAGTCCATGATTTTTAGCCATTATTAGTGTTTTCGACCTCTTGGTAAATAATTTTATGGATGCCAAAATTCAAGATTTTGTGAGCTATAACCCTAATTTTTGGTTATTTTTAGTCATTTTAATCTATTGGTAACTAATTTTGGGGAGTTTAAAATTCATGATTTTGTGAGCCATAACCCATAATTTTGGCCATTTATAGTCATTTCTACATGTTGGAAAATAATTTTTGGGAGGCTAAATTTCACAATTTCGTGAGCTATAACCCATGATTTTTGCCCTTTTTATCACTTCAACAAGTTGGCAAATAAATTCTTGGAGGCAAACAATCAGTAATTTTGGCCATTTATAGTCATTTCTACATGTTGGAAAATAATTTTATGGGTTAAAATTCACGATTTTTGAGCTATATCCCGCCGTTCGTGGCCATTTTAGTTGTTTTGACCTGTTAGCAAATAATGACGCGGAGGCCCAAATTCATGATTTTGTGAGCCATAACCCATAATTTTGGCCATTTATAGTCATTTCTACATGTTGGAAAATAATTTTTGGGAGGCTAAATTTCACAATTTCGTGAGCTATAGCACATAATTTTGGCCATTTTATTTATTTTCTACCTATTAGCAAATAATTTTACTAAGGCCAAAATTCAATATTTAAGTGAGCTATATAGCCTATGGTTTTAGCTATTTTTGTGCTTTCAACCCGTTGGCAAATAATCTTGGGAGGACAAAATTCGATTTTGTGAGCTATAGCCCACGATTTTTAGCCACTTTAGTCATTTTAACTTGTTGGAAAATAATTTTGTTGAGGGAAAAATTCATAGTTTAAGTGAGCAATAACTCACAATTTTTGTCAATTTTAGTCGCTTTGACCGTTGACAAATAATTATGTAGTGGATAAAATTCATGATTTAAGTGAGCTATAGCACATAATTTTGGCCATTTATAGTTGTTTCTACCAATTGGGAAATATTTTTGCATAGGCTAAAATTAATAATTTTGTGAACTATAACTCACGATTTTTGTCTATTGTTAGTCGTTTCAAACCATTGGGAAATAAATAAATACAGTAGAAATTCACAATTTTTAGCTATAACCCACCGTTTAGAGCCATTTTAGTTGTTTCAACCGGTTGGCAAATAATCTTGGGAGGACAAAATTCGATTTTGTGAGCTATAACACGATTTTTACCATTTTTAAGCTGTTTTGACGGTTGGTAAATACTTACCTTGAGGCCAAAATTCATGATTTTGTGAGGTATAACCCACTATTGTTGTCGTTTTAGTCATTTTGACCCGTTAGTAAATAATTTAGTAGATGCAAAACTTCACAATTACGTGAGCTATAACCCATGATTTTTATCTACTCTTAGTCGTTTCAACCTGTTGGTAAGTAATTTCGTGGAGGCAAATAACCCACGATTTTTGGCTAATTTTAGAAATTTCTACCTGTTGGAAAATAATTTTGCTGAGCCAAAATTCACGATTTTGTAAGCTATAGTCCATGATTTTTAGCCATTATTAGTGTTTTCGACCTCTTGGTAAATAATTTTATGGATGCCAAAATTCAAGATTTTGTGAGCTGTAACCCATAATATTTTCCCTTTTTTAATCATTTTAACCTATGTGCAATTAATTTTAGGGAGGTCAAAATTCATGATTTCGTGAGCTATAATTTTGGCTATTTTTAGTCATTTTAATCTATTGGTAACTAATTTTGGGGAGTTTAAAATTCATGATTTTATAAGCTATAACTCACAATTTTTTTGCCATTTTTAATCATTTCAACCCATTGGCAAACAATTTCAAGGAGGCCGAAGTTCACAAATTTATGAGCTATAACCCATGATTTTTTGCCCTTTTTTATCACTTCAACAAGTTGGCAAATAAATTCTTGGAGGCAAACAATCAGTAATTTTTGGCCATTTTTATTTATTTTCTACCTATTAGCAAATAATTTTACTAAGGCCAAAATTCAATATTTCGTGAGCTATATAGCCTATGGTTTTAGCTATTTTTTGTGCTTTCAACCCGTTGGCAAATAATTTTGACGATGGTAAAATTCATGATTATGTGAGCTATAACCCCTAATTTTTGGTTATTTTAGTCATTTTAACCTATTGGAAAATAATTTTGGGAGGCTAAATTTCACAATTTCGTGAGTTATAACTCGTGATCTTTTGCCATTTTTAGTTGTTTTGACCTGTTAGCAAATAATGACGCGGAGGCCCAAATTCATGATTTTGTGAGCCATAACCCATAATTTTTGGCCATTTATAGTCATTTCTACATGTTGGAAAATAATTTTGCGGGGGTTAAAATTCACGATTTTGTGAACCATAACTCACGATTATTATCCATTTTTAGCCATTTCGACCCGTTGGCAATTAATTCAACGGAGGCTAAAATTCACGATTTTTTGAGCTATATCCCGCCGTTCGTGGCCATTTTTAGTTGTTTCAACTAATGGGCAAATCATGGGTTTCAACTAATGAAATCTTAAATTTTTGACTCCGAGATTTTTTGCCAATGGGTAGAAATGACTAAAAATTGCTACAAATCGTGGACTATAAGTGATGAAATCTCAAAATTTTCACTCCACAAAGTTATTTGCCAAGGGTGGAAATGACCAAAAATGGCCAAAAATCATGGGTTATAGGTCATGAAATCATGAAGTTTGGCCTCCGGAAAATTATTTACCAATGGCTCATTATGACTAAAAATATTCTAAAACCATGGGTTATAGGTCATAAAAGTTTGAATGCTAGCCTCAAAATTTTTTTGCCAATGGTGAGAATTATAAAAAAAATAGCCAAAAATCATGGGTTATAGCTCATAAAATAGCGAATTTTTGCCTCCAAAAATTATTTGCCAATGGCTCAGAATGATGAAAAATGGCTAAAAATCATGGATCATAGCTCATGGAATCGTGAATTTTGCCCTCAACAAATTTATTTGCTAAGGGCTGGTAACGACTATAAATGGTCAAAAATTATGGGTTATATCTCATGAAATCGTGAATTTTGGCCTCTACAAACTTATTTGCCAATAGCTTGGGATAAATAAAAATAGCTAGAAATCATGGGTTATAGCTCCTAAAATTCTAAATTTTGAACTCTAAGAAATGTTTTTACCAATGGGTAGAAATAACTAAAATGGCCATAATTCATGGGTTATAGTGATGAAATCGTGAATTTTGGCCTCTAAGAAATATTTGATTGCCAATAGCTCATAATGACTAAAAATGTTCTCAAATCGTGGGTTATAACTCATGAAATCATGAATTTTGCCTCCAAAATTATTTGCCAATGGCTCAATGATGAAAAATGGCTAAAAATTATGGGTTATAGCTCATAAAATCATGAATTTTGCCTCCAAAATTATTTGCCAATGGCTCGAATGATGAAAAATGGCTAAAATCATGGATCATAGCTCATGGAATCGTGAATTTTGCCCTCAACAAATTTATTTGCTAAGGGTCGGTAACGACTATAAATGGTCAAAATTATGGGTTATAGCTCATGAAATCGTGAATTTTGCCCTCAACAAATTTATTTGCTAAGGGTCGGTAACGACTATAAATGGTCAAAATTATGGGTTATATCTCATGAAATCGTGAATTTTGGCCTCTACAAACTTATTTGCCAATAGCTTGGGATAAATAAAAATAGCTAGAAATCATGGGTTATAGCTCCTAAAATTCTAAATTTTGAACTCTAAGAAATGTTTTTACCAATGGGTAGAAATAACTAAAAATGGCCATAATTCATGGGTTATAGCTGATGAAATCGTGAATTTTGGCCTCTAAGAAATTATTTGATTGCCAATAGCTCATAATGACTAAAAATGTTCTCAAATCGTGGGTTATAACTCATGAAATTTGAAATTTTAGACTCCGTGAAATTATTTTCCAATGAGTTGAAGTGACCAAAAATTGTAAAATATCGTGAGTTTTTGCTCATAAAATTGTGAATTTTTGACTCCGCGAAATTATTTTGCAATGGGTAGAAATAATTAAAAATGGCCAAAATTAAGGATTGTAACTCATGAAATCTTAAATCCTAAATGCCACAAAATTGTTTGTCAATGGGTATAAATGATTAAAAATTACCATAAATCGCAAGTTACAGCTCATAAAATCTTGAACTCCGGCCATCGCGAAATTACTGGCCAATGGGTACAAATGACATAAAATGGCCAAAAATCATTGGTTATTGATCATGAATGCTGGAATTTTGACCTTCCCAAAATTATTTGCAAATGTCTGAGAACAACTAAAATGACAAAAAATCATGGGTTGTAGCTCATATAATACAAAATTTTAGACTCCATAAAACTATTTTTGATTAGGTAGAAACGACTAAAATTGTCCACAAATCATGGATTATAGCTCATAAAATCATGAATTTAGGCTCCATGAAATTATTTTTCAATTGGTAGAAATGATAAAAAATGGCCAAAAGTCATGTATTATAGCCCACAAAACCATGAATTTAGGGCTCCACGAAATTAGATGGCAATGGCTCGGAGCGACAAAACATGGCCACAAATCCTTAGTTATAGCTCATGAAATCATGAATTTTGCCTCCGCAAATAAATTTGTCAATGGCACAGAATGACTAATACTAGCCAAGAATCATAGGTTATGTCTCAAAAAATTACAAGTTTTGACCTCTACAAAATTATTTACCTATGGGTCAAAACAAGTAAAATGGCTAAAAATTATGGGTTATAGCTCATGAAATCGTGAATTTTGAACTTTACGAAAGTATTTTTCCAATATGTAGAAATAACTAAAAATGGCCACAAATCATGAATTGGCTCATGAAATCCTGAATTTTGGACTCTGAAATTATTTGCTAATGTGTAGAAACGACTAAAGTTGGCCAAAAATTATGGGTTAAAGGTCATGAAATCGTGAAATTTGGCCTCCATGAAATTATTTGCCAATGGGTAGAAATAACTAAAATGGCCACAAATTATGGATTATAACTCATGAAATCATAAATTTTGGATTCCACAAAATTATTTGCCAATGGGTAGAAATAACTAAAATGGCCACAAATTATGGATTATAACTCATGAAATCATAAATTTTGGATTCCACAAAATTATTTGCCAATGGGTAGAAATAACTAAAATGGCCACAAGCAGTGAGTTATAGCTTATAAAATCATGAATTTAGGCTCCATGAAATTATTTGCCATTGGCTCGTAATGACTAAAATGGCCACAAACAGTGAGTTATAGCTTATAAAATCATGAATTTTGCCTCCATAAATAAATTTGTCAATGGCACAGAATGACTAATACTAGCCAAGAATCATAGGTTATGTCTCAAAAATTACAAGTTTTGACCTCTACAAAATTATTTACCTATGGGTCAAAACAAGTAAAATGGCTAAAAATTATGGGTTATAGCTCATGAAATCGTGAATTTTGAACTTTACGAAAGTATTTTTCCAATATGTAGAAATAACTAAAATGGCCACAAATCATGAATTGGCTCATGAAATCACGAATTTTGGACTCGAAATTATTTGCTAATGTGTAGAAACGACTAAAATTGTCCACAAATCATGGATTATAGCTCATAAAATCATGAATTTTGACCTCCATGAAATTATTTTTCAATTGGTAGAAATGACTAAAATGGCCACAAACAAGGAGTTATAGCTTATAAAATCATGAATTTTGACCTCCATGAAATTATTGCCCAATGGGTAGAAATAATAAAAAAATGGCTACAAATCATGGGTTATATGTCATGAAATCCTGAATTTTGGACTCCTTGAAATTATTCACCAATTAATAGAAATGAATAAAAATGACCAAAAACCATGGGTTATAGCTTATGAAATCATAAATTTTTGCATCCATGAAATATTTACCATTGGCTCATAATGACTAAAAATGGTCAGAATTCGTAGATTATAGCTCATGAAATCTTAAAATTTAGCCTCTACAAAATTATTTGCTAATGGGTTAGATCGAATAAAAATGGCCATAAATCGTGGGTTACATCTCATGAAATCATGAATTTTGACCTCCATGAAATTATTTGCCATTGGCTCGTAATGACTAAAAATGGCCACAAACAGTGAGTTATAGCTTATAAAATCATGAATTTTGGTCTCCGTGAATTAATTTGCTAATTGGTCACAACAAGTTAAAATGGCCACAAATTATGGATTATAGATAATGAAATTTTTAATTTGGTCTTCGCGAAATTATTTGCTAGTGTATCGGAATAACAAAAATTAGCTAAAAATTACGGGTTATAGCTCATGAAATTATGAATTTTGGCCTCCAAATAATTATTTGTCATTGGCTCAGAATGACGACAAATTGCCAGAAATCTTGAGTTATATCTCATAAAATAATAAATTTCTCCTTCGCAAAATTATTTGCCAAAGGCTAAGAATGAATAAAAATGGCTAGAAATCATGGGTTACAACTAATGAAATCCTAAATTTTGGATTCCGAAATTTTTTTTGCCAATTGGTAGAAATGACTAAAAATGACCACAAATTATGGGTTATTATAACTAATGAAATTCTAAATGTTGAACACCGCAAAATTATTTGCCAAGGGTAGAAATGACTAAAATTGACTAAAAATCATGGGCTATATTTTATGAAATTGTGAATTTCAGCCTCCGCAAAATTATTTGCCTATGACTCATAATGATAAAAAATATTCTAAAATCATGGATTATAGCTCATAAAATTTGAAATTTTGGACTCCGCGAAATTATTTGCCAATAGATAAAAGCAACGAACAATTGCCAAAAAATTATGGGTTTTAGCTAAAGAAATTATAAATTTTGGACGCCATGTAATTTTATTCCAATGGGTAGAAATAATTATAAATGGCAGAAAATTATGGATTATAACTCATGAAATCATAAATTTTGGATTCCACAAAATTATTTGCCAATGGGTAGAAATAACTAAACAGGGCCACAAGTCGTGGGATATAACTCATAAAATCGTGAATTTCAACCTCTACAAAATTATTTACCAATGTCTCGTAATGACTAAAAATGTTCCAAAATCATGGTTTATAACTCATGAAATTCTAAATTTTGGCCTTTGCATAAATATTTGCCAATAGCTTGGAATGATTAAAATTGTCAAAAATTCGGTTATAGTTCATGAAATCCTAAATTTTGGACTCCATAAAATTATTTTACAATTGGTAGAAATGACTAAAAATGGTTACAAATAATGGGTTATAACTCATGAAATTGTTAATTTTGGACTCTGTAAAATTATTTGTTGATGGGTAGAAAAATTAAAAATGGCTACAAGTGATTGGTTTAGAGCTCATGAAATAGTGAATTTTAGCCTCCATGAAGTTATTTCCCAATGGCTAGAAATGACTAGAAATGGATAAAATCATAAGTTATAGCTCACAAAATTGTGAATTTTGGTATCATAAAATTATTTATCAATGACTTCGAATTACTAGAGAAGATAAAAATCATGGGTTATACATCATAAAATCTTAAATTTTGGAGTCCGTGAAATTATTTGTTAAGGTGTAGAAATGACTTAAAGTACCCAAAATCTTAGGTTATAGTTATGAAATTGTGAATTTTGGACTTCTCCAAATTATTGGCCAATGGTCGAAACAACTAAACATACCCAAAAATCGTGGGTTATCTCATAAAACTGTGAATTTTGGACACTACAAAATTATATTCCAATCGGTAAAAAAAACTAAAAATAATCACAAATCATTAGTTATAGCTCATGAACTATTAAATTTTGGACTCTGCAAAATTATTTGCCAAGGGTAGAAATGACTAAAATGTTCCAAAATCATGGTTTATAACTCATGAAATCATAAATTTTGGATTCCACAAAATTATTTGTCAATGTGTACAAATGAATAAAATAGCCAAAAATCATAGGTTATAGTTCATAAAATCCTAAAATTTGGACTCCGTGAAATTATTTTTCATTGAGTAGAAACAATTAAAACTGGCCAAAAATCATGGTTAATACTTCATAAATTCATGAAATTTCCACAAAATTATTTGTCAATGTGTACAAATGAATAAAATAGCCAAAAATCATGAGTTATAGCTCATCAAATCATGAATTTTGGCATCTACAATATTATTTTCCATTAGCTTGAAATGACTAAAGCGGCGAAATCATAGGTTATAGCTAATAAAATCATGAATTTTGGACTCCGAGAATTTTTTTCCAATGGGTAGAAATGACTAAAAATGGCCACAAATCATGGGTTATAACTGATGAAATGCTAAACGTTGGACTCCGCAAAATTATTTGCCAATACCTTGGAATGACTAAAATGGCAAGAAATAATGGGTTATAGCTCATCAAATCATGAATTTTGGACTCAGTGAAATTATTTTTCATCGAGTAGAAACAATTAAAAGCGGCCAAAAATCATGGTTAATACTTCATAAATTCATGAAATTTCCACAAAATTATTTGTCAATGTGTACAAATGAATAAAATAGCCAAAAATCATGAGTTATAGCTCATCAAATCATGAATTTTGGCATCTACAATATTATTTTCCATTAGCTTGAAATGACTAAACTGGCCAGAAATCATAGGTTATAGCTAATAAAATCCTGAATTTTGGACTCCGAGAATTTTTTTCCAATGGGTAGAAATGACTAAAAATGGCCACAAATCATGGGTTATAACTGATGAAATGCTAAACGTTGGACTCCGCAAAATTATTTGCCAATACCTTGGAATGACTAAAAATGGCAAGAAATAATGGGTTATAGCTCATCAAATCATGAATTTTGGACTCCGTGAAATTATTTTTCATCGAGTAGAAAGATCTAAAAAATGGCTACAAATCATGGGTTATAGCTCATGAAATCTTGAGTTTTGGACTCTGTGAAAATTATACGGTAATGCATAGAAATAGCTAAAAATAGCTAAAAACTTATGGGTTATAGCTCATGGATTCGTGAATTTTAGACTCCACAAAATTATTTTTCAATAAGTGAAAAAAAACTAAGGCAACAAATAGTGGGTGATAGCTCATGAAATCCTAAACTTTGGACTACTCAAAATTATTTGCCAATTTAAAATGGCCTAAAATCAAGGGTTATAGCTCATGAAATCATGAATTTTGAATTCTGCGATATTATTAGCTAATATGTTAGAAAATAAAAGTGGCCACAAATCGTGTATTATAGCATATGAAATCTTGTATTTGGCCTTCATGAAATTATTTGCCATTGGCATGGAATGACTGAAAATGGCCACAAATCATGAGTTGTAGATTATGAAATCATGAATTTTAATCTCCAAAAAATTATTTGCCAGTGGGTCAAAATGAGTAAAAATAGCCACAAATCATGGGTTATAGCTCATGAAATTATTTGCCAATGGGTCGGAACGATGTAAAATAGCCAAAAAAATATGGTTTATAGCTCATGAAATTGTCCATGATAACAATCCTCAATTCATCAGTCGACCGTTCTTTAAATTTTGCAACAAGTTCATAATCCAAGATGTAGCTTCTATGCTATACAACTGCTAATGGTCTGGCCAAAGCATTCAACAAGATTGTTATTAAAATTCTCAAGAAGTTCATCTCTTCCAACAAACAAGATTGGAATGAGAAACTCGGAGAGTGTCTTTGAGCCTATCAAACAACGGTCCACACTCCTAAGGATGCTACGTCCTTCTCCTTGGTATATGGATGTGAAGCTATAGTATCACTAGAGACCCAAATTTCATCATTAAGAAGCGCTCTCACAGAGAAGATGACAATCGAAGAATATCATCAAAAGCGTCTTTAAGAACTAGATGCATTGGACGAGTTGACACTCAAAGCTCAACGATGAATCGAGATGTACCATTCTCGGATATCAAGAGCCTTCAACAGAAGGGTCAAAGAGTGATCTTTCAAAGAAGGAGATTTGGTCTTGGTTGTTCGTCGACCCACGATCATGACACACAAGGCTAAAGGTAAATTTTAGCCCAAATAGGAAGGCCCGTTTGTATTAGAGACAGTCTACTCAAATAGAGAATACAGCCTGATCGACCCAAACGGTAATAGACTTATGGCACCAATCAATGAAAATTTCTCAAGAAATATTACCCTTGAATTGAGCCTTTTTATCTCCCCACGGTTATTGGTCACGCTTAAACTTTCACCTCGACCATGAGAATAATTTCTCCACCAAAGTCGCAAATCATCATTGTAGGCAATAAAAATTGCCTTAATCCCTACACAGCAACTCGGAATGAGCAAAAGAGCTTAAGGGTCCATCTGAGTGAAGTCAGGCCCGCCTAAAGGTTAAGTTCACCTGAATGCTTGACTTTACAAAATAGACAAAAGTGTCGATATCTCCCAAACCGGAAGGAATTTGGCAAAATGACCGAGCAAACTGAACCCTTCGGTGGGTTTGGTTGGCTCGTCTCGTCGAGATGGTCGATTTTCATATATAATTAGTCCAATTCCGACATACGGTTTGAAAGTTACGACCGTTCTTAGTAGCATGTTACGGCTTCGCCCGTAAAAGCAAGCTCGCCGCAAAGGAGCTTAGCTCGCCTCAAGCACAAGCTCGCATGAAGACTTGGAGCTCGCCTCGTGCTTGAAGCTTCGTCTGCATAGGCCAAAATCGCCCACAACCTCAAAGTTTGACGAGGCTCGCCCACAACGCCGGTTTGACGAGGCTCGCCCACAACGCCAAAGTTTGACGAGGCTCGCCCACAACGCCAAAGTTTGACGAGGCTCGCCCACAACGCCGGTTTGACGAGGCTCGCCTACAACAACAGTTTGACGAGGCTCGCCTACAACAACAGTTTGACGAGGCTCGCCCACAACGTCAAAGTTTGACGAGGCTCGCCCACAACGTCGAAGTTTGACGAGGCTCGCCTACAACAGCAGTTTGACGAGGCTCGCCTACAACAGCAGTTTGACGAGGCTCGCCTACAACAACAGTTTGACGAGGCTCGCCTACAACAACAGTTTGACGAGGCTCGCCCACAACGTCAAAGTTTGACGAGGCTCGCCTACAACAACAGTTTGACGAGGCTCGCCTACAACAACAGTTTGACGAGGCTCGCCTACAACAACAGTTTGACGAGGCTCGCCTACAACAACAGTTTGACGAGGCTCGCCTACAACAACAGTTTGACGAGGCTCGCCTACAACAACAGTTTGACGAGGCTCGCCCACAACGTCAAAGTTTGACGAGGCTCGCCCACAACGTCAAAGTTTGACGAGGCTCGCCCACAACGTCAAAGTTTGTGAGGCTCGCCTACAACAACAGTTTGACGAGGCTCGCCCACAACGCCGGTTTGACGAGGCTCGCCCACAACGTCAAAGTTTGACGAGGCTCGCCCACAACGTCAAAGTTTGACGAGGCTCGCCCACAACGCCGGTTTGACGAGGCTCGCCTACAACAACAGTTTGACGAGGCTCGCTATACAACTGCTAATGGTCCGCCAAAGCATTCAACAAGATTGTTATTAAAATTCTCAAGAAGTTCATCTCTTCCAACAAACAAGATTGGAATGAGAAACTCGGAGAGTGTCTTTGAGCCTATCAAACAACGGTCCACACTCCTAAGGATGCTACGTCCTTCTCCTTGGTATATGGATGTGAAGCTATAGTATCACTAGAGACCCAAATTTCATCATTAAGAAGCGCTCTCACAGAGAAGATGACAATCGAAGAATATCATCAAAAGCGTCTTTAAGAACTAGATGCATTGGACGAGTTGACACTCAAAGCTCAACGATGAATCGAGATGTACCATTCTCGGATATCAAGAGCCTTCAACAGAAGGGTCAAAGAGTGATCTTTCAAAGAAGGAGATTTGGTCTTGGTTGTTCGTCGACCCACGATCATGACACACAAGGCTAAAGGTAAATTTTAGCCCAAATAGGAAGGCCCGTTTGTATTAGAGACAGTCTACTCAAATAGAGAATACAGCCTGATCGACCCAAACGGTAATAGACTTATGGCACCAATCAATGAAAATTTCTCAAGAAATATTACCCTTGAATTGAGCCTTTTTATCTCCCCACGAAGTTATTGGTCACGTTTAAACTTTCACCTCTGACCATGAGAATAATTTCTCCACCAAAGTCGCAAATCATCATTGTAGGCAATAAAAATTGCCTTAATCCCTACACAGCAACTCGGAATGAGCAAAAGAGCTTAAGGGTCCATCTGAGTGAAGTCAGGCCCGCCTAAAGGTTAAGTTCACCTGAATGCTTGACTTTACAAAATAGACAAAAGTGTCGATATCTCCCAAACCGGAAGGAATTTGGCAAAATGACCGGAGCAAACTGAACCCTTCGGGTGGGTTTGGTTGGCTCCGTCTCGTCGAGATGGTCGATTTTCATATATAATTCGTCCAATTCCGACATACGGTTTGAAAGTTACGACCGTTCTTAGTAGCATGTTACGGCTTCGCCCGTAAAGCAAGCTCGCCTGCAAAGGAGCTTAGCTCGCCTCAAGCACAAGCTCGCATGAAGACTTGGAGCTCGCCTACGTGCTTGAAGCTCGTCTGCATAGGCCAAAATCGCCCACAACCTCAAAGTTTGACGAGGCTCGCCTACAACGGTGGTCTGCCGAGGCTCGCCCCCAACGTCAAAGTTTGACGAGGCTCGCCCACAACGTCAAAGTTTGACGAGGCTCGCCCACAACGTCGAAGTTTGACGAGGCTCGCCTACAACAGCAGTTTGACGAGGCTCGCCTACAACAACAGTTTGACGAGGCTCGCCCGCAGCATCAAAGTCAAACGAGGTTCGCCAAGCAGCGAACCTCGACACTCAACCGAGGTTCGCCTACAGCAGTGAACCTCGACATTCAACCGAGGTTCGCCTACAGCAGTGAACCTCGACACTCAACCGAGGTTCGCCTACAGCAGTGAACCTCGACACTCAACCGAGGTTCGCCTCGGCGGTGAACCTCGACATTCAACCGAGGTTAGCCTACGGCGGTGAACCTCGACATTCAACCGAGGTTCGCTACGGCGGTGAACCTCGACACTCAACGAGGTTCGCCTATAGCGGTGAACCTCGACATTCAACCGAGGTTCGCCTCGGCGGTGATCCTCGACATTCAACCTCGACATTCAATACGAGGTTCGCGCGTGAAAGCGGCTTCGCCCACAACAGTGGTTTGACGAGGCTCGCCTGCAGCATCAAAGTTGGACGAGGCTCGCCCGCAGCATCAAAGTTCGACGAGGCTCGCCCGCAGCGTCATCGTCTGACGAGGTTCGCCACCCGCGTTTCTGCGGCGGCTCCAGCGTTCGTAGCGGTTCCGCGTCTTGTAGCAGCAGCGTTAATGCTGACCTCCGCGATTCTGCGGCGGCTCGCTCATGCGCAGCCCCCTCGTTCAGCGTGGCGGGGCGCTTAGCATAGCGAACACAAAGGCCACGAAAGCCACAACAGCTACGTGGGCTAAGTAGTGGGCATCAGTTATGCCCACGTCCATTAACCCACGTTTCCACAATTCCAGCATGATAGTTACATGCTAAAAAACCCTATAAATAGCCGTGAGCAGCTATGGAAAGGGGGCTTTTGGAATTTGGGGAGCTCAACACTTGTGCGCATAGGAGAGATCAGGAACCTCTCCAACAACCTCTTGATCACCCGCAGCCTTGGTCTGATCGTCAACGGGAAGCAACCTCGACTCGAGCATCGAGTGAAGCATCCTCTCGCCACCAAGAACCCATACAAAAGAGGAGTCAAATCAACCTCCTCTTCCTCTGTAATCGAGAGAATTTGATTGTAACCCATTCATTCAATCAAATAAACAATTTTTTCGACCCTACAATCATAGTTTGACCCGACTCAAATTTCCTAAACAAGTCATTAAGTTAACATCACACCGCTATTTGACTCTAGGTATATTCTGCCACTGTCATGTTAACATTACACCTCTGAACGGTTTGCACTTCTTTGCTCCTCTGTCAGTCCCTCCCCTCTCTAAAATCGATCGGTTAACATTACACATCTATCGATCTTTCATACTGTTAAGTTAACATTAAACTTCCAAATGGTAGTTGTCCCTTGGATTCTCTTGAATTTGATTGGTTAACACTACACCTCTATCGGTCATTTTATTTGACATTTTAACACTACACCTCTGTCAAACTCCTTAGTACTGTTATGTTAACACTACAGCTCTGAACAATACCTATCCTATAAATTTGATCTATTAACATCACACCTCTGTCAGTCTACTCCGTCGACTGGCTAACATTACACCTCCATTGACTCCTGTCTTTATATCGATGAGTTGATCCCACAACTCGAACACTCCCGCCTCAGAGTCATTTATGATTCTAGACTCTGTACAATATGTTAACATTACACCTCTATCATTCGGCTTTAAAATCAAAAGCAAATTCTTCATTGAATTTCTAACAAAAGAGCTAAACTATTTGAGATAGTTTGATTCAATATAAAAGTAACATGAAGGTAGGCGGATTATTGGCGGAACAAAGACCGGATGTTCTCAATACACTTGGTCATTTCGGCTCAAGGCCTCAAAGTTTGTGAGGCTGCGCCTAGCGGTGGTCTGAGGCTCGCCCTAACGTCAAAGTTTGGCGAGGCTCGCTGCGGCATCAAAGTTGGACGAGGCTCGCCGCAAAGATCAAAGTTCGACGAGGCTCGCCGCAAAGATCAAAGTTCGACGAGGCTCGCCGCAAAGATCAAAGTTCGACGAGGCTCGCCGCAAAGATCAAAGTTCGACGAGGCTCGCCGCAAAGATCAAAGTTCGACGAGGCTCGCCGCAAAGATCAAAGTTGGACGAGGCTCGCCGCAAAGATCAAAGTTCGACGAGGCTCGCCGCAAAGATCAAAGTTCGACGAGGCTCGCCGCAAAGATCAAAGTTCGACGAGGCTCGCCGCAAAGATCAAAGTTCGACGAGGCTCGCCGCAAAGATCAAAGTTGGACGAGGCTCGCCGCAAAGATCAAAGTTCGACGAGGCTCGCCGCAAAGATCAAAGTTCGACGAGGCTCGCCGCAAAGATCAAAGTTGGACGAGGCTCGCCGCAAAGATCAAAGTTCGACGAGGCTCGCCGCAAAGATCAAAGTTGGACGAGGCTCGCCGCAAAGATCAAAGTTCGACGAGGCTCGCCGCAAAGATCAAAGTTCGACGAGGCTCGCCGCAAAGATCAAAGTTCGACGAGGCTCGCCGCAAAGATCAAAGTTGGACGAGGCTCGCCGCAAAGATCAAAGTTGGACGAGGCTCGCCGCAAAGATCAAAGTTCGACGAGGCTCGCCGCGGCATCAAAGTTGGGCGAGGCTCGCCGCGGCATCAAAGTTCGGCGAGGCTGCGCTGGCGTCATCGTCGGCGAGGTTCGCCACCAGCGTTTCTGCGGCAGCTCCAGCGTTACTATGGCGGTTCCGCATCTGTAGCAGCCGTATGACGCAGGTCACTGGCTTCGCTCATGGCGACCCCTCCGTTCAGCGAACAGGCGCTTTCATGCGCACAAAGGCCACAGCCGCGCATTTCGTGGGCTAAGTAGTGGGCATCGGTTATGCCCACGTCCATTAACCCACGTTTCCACAATTCCGGCATGATAGTTACATGCTAAAACCCTATAAATAGCCGTGGCGGCTATGGAAAGGGGCTTTTGGAATTTGGGGAGCTCAACACTTGTGCGCATAGGAGAGATCGGGAACCTCTCCAACAACCTCTCGATCACCCGCAGCCTTGGTCCGATCGTCAACGGAAGCAACCTCGACTCGAGCATCGGTGAAGCATCCTCTCGCCACCAAGAACCCATACAAAGAGGAGTCAAATCAACCTCCTCTTCCTCATGTCGAGAGAATTTGATTGTAACCCATTCATTCAATCAAATAAACAATTTTTTCGACCCTACAATCATAGTTTGACCCGACTCAAATTTCCTAAACAAGTCATTAAGTTAACATCACACCGCTATTTGACTCTAGGTATATTCTGCCACTGTCATGTTAACATTACACCTCTGAACGGTTTGCACTTCTTTGCTCCTCTGTCAGTCCCTCCCCTCTCTAAAATCGATCGGTTAACATTACACATCTATCGATCTTTCATACTGTTAAGTTAACATTAAACTTCCAAATGGTAGTTGTCCCTTGGATTCTCTTGAATTTGATTGGTTAACACTACACCTCTATCGGTCATTTTATTTGACATTTTAACACTACACCTCTGTCAAACTCCTTAGTACTGTTATGTTAACACTACAGCTCTGAACAATACCTATCCTATAAATTTGATCTATTAACATCACACCTCTGTCAGTCTACTCCGTCGACTGGCTAACATTACACCTCCATTGACTCCTGTCTTTATATCGATGAGTTGATCCCACAACTCGAACACTCCCGCCTCAGAGTCATTTATGATTCTAGACTCTGTACAATATGTTAACATTACACCTCTATCATTCGGCTTTAAAATCAAAAGCAAATTCTTCATTGAATTTCTAACAAAAAGAGCTAAACTATTGCAGATAGTTTGATTCAATATAAAAAGGCGCAACATGAAGGTAGGCCAGATTATTGGCGGAACAAAGACCAGATGTTCTCAATACACTTGGTCATTTCGGGCTCGCGCGCCTCAATGGCCCCATGCATAGCTTGCTCCCTCAGAGCCTCTAGGTCAACTGGAACTGCTTAAACCTTGACTGCATCTAATCGGGCTTGTTCCATCCTCAAGCGCTCCATCTCTCTGAGCATGCTCACCAGTTAACTCCGTAGACCTAGCCTTGAGCTCCTTATTTTTCTTCTGGATTGCCTCTAACCTGGCCTATGCTTTGGCTACAGTAGCCTTAGCGTCAATAACTGTGGCCTGCCTGTTAGAAATGGTGTTAGCAACTTCTATACTTTCACTGTCGCTAGCAACAAGGCGAGTGGTCAATTCCCTCAAACATTGGTTAACTTCTTCCATCTCTTTTTGAGCAGTCTCCTCAAGCCTGCTGCATTGCACCGTGAGACGTTGAAACTCGATCTCTACAATAGCAGTGACATTGGCCTCACAAAATTTTTGTAACTCCAAAAAGTGGAGTTTCGCTTGGTCAATCATCCTTTGATAGGGCTCGTCACATCTAACTCTAGCAACCGACACGAGAATCTCAAGCTAACTCTACAGCAAGTGTCTGGTATGAACAGATAAACCCTTACCACCAGCTAGAGCCCCCTCAACGCTCCAACTAAATAGTCTCATCAAATTCTCAATTAAAATTTGAATCATCAGAGTCAAAAGAGGAAGGAATCTCAATCGCTGCTTACATCGACGAGCTCGCCTCAGTTGTGATGGCCAAGGCCTCAATTATAGCAAGAGGAGCAGCTAAAGTCATCAGGAGTTGACCAGCAGTTGGCATGAAGGATGGAGCAAATGAAGCCAACATGCTTGAAATGGCAACAAGTACGGGAGAAGCCTGGGCTGGCACAACCAAAGGCTCGAGAGCGTACAATCATCATTGTCATTACAACCACTGCCGCAGTTCTTCACCGATAGTGACAACTTCATCTTTGGTCGACTTCTCAACCACACCTACAAATTCACTCTCTATTTTAGCTTGAAGCTCGAGCTCGGGCTCAACCCTCGGTTCGGCATCTTTGGGAGCTCGAAGTTGTTGCATCTCGGTTGGCTCAAATGTTGCCAACTTCTCGATGGGAATCGAAGACTTCGGCGATGGGAGTAGGCGGGAAAGTCATAGTCATATCGACTCCCGGTGTAGGTTTAGTTTCTCTAAAGGGAAAAACATGAAGTGTTAGTCATCAAGTTAAAGTGACTATACCACCTCAGTGGACAAAGTCATACCTAGAACATGAGAAGATCCACCCGCTTCACCAGCATGAGCAAGATCATAAGGATCATTGAGATAATCGTTGGAGTCATAATAGATAATCTCCTCCCCTAAATCCATCTAGTCGGTGGACTCCACAAAATTATTTGTCAATGGGTAGAAATGACTAAAATGGCCACAAATCATGGGTTATAGCTCATGAAATCATGAATTTTGGACTCCACAAAATTATTTGTCAATGGGTAGAAATGACTAAAATGGCCACAAATCATGGGTTATATCTCAGAAACCATAAATTTTGGAGTCCGCAAAATTATTTGGAACAAAGACCAGATGTTCTCAATACACTTGGTCATTTCGGGCTCGCGCGCCTCAATGGCCCCATGCATAGCTTGCTCCCTCAGAGCCTCTAGGTCAACTGGAACTGCTTAAACCTTGACTGCATCTAATCGGGCTTGTTCCATCCTCAAGCGCTCCATCTCTCTGAGCATGCTCACCAGTTAACTCCGTAGACCTAGCCTTGAGCTCCTTATTTTTCTTCTGGATTGCCTCTAACCTGGCCTATGCTTTGGCTACAGTAGCCTTAGCGTCAATAACTGTGGCCTGCCTGTTAGAAATGGTGTTAGCAACTTCTATACTTTCACTGTCGCTAGCAACAAGGCGAGTGGTCAATTCCCTCAAACATTGGTTAACTTCTTCCATCTCTTTTTGGGCAGTCTCCTCAAGCCTGCTGCATTGCACCGTGAGACGTTGAAACTCGATCTCTACAATAGCAGTGACATTGGCCTCACAAAATTTTTGTAACTCCAAAAAGTGGAGTTTCGCTTGGTCAATCATCCTTTGATAGGGCTCGTCACATCTAACTCTAGCAACCGACACGAGAATCTCAAGCTAACTCTACAGCAAGTGTCTGGTATGAACAGATAAACCCTTACCACCAGCTAGAGCCCCCTCAACGCTCCAACTAAATAGTCTCATCAAATTCTCAATTAAAATTTGAATCATCAGAGTCAAAAGAGGAAGGAATCTCAATCGCTGCTTACATCGACGAGCTCGCCTCAGTTGTGATGGCCAAGGCCTCAATTATAGCAAGAGGAGCAGCTAAAGTCATCAGGAGTTGACCAGCAGTTGGCATGAAGGATGGAGCAAATGAAGCCAACATGCTTGAAATGGCAACAAGTACGGGAGAAGCCTGGGCTGGCACAACCAAAGGCTCAGAGAGCTGTACAATCATCATTGTCATTACAACCACTGTCGCAGGTTCTTCACCGATAGTGACAACTTCATCTTTGGTCGACTTCTCAACCACACCTACAAATTCACTCTCTATTTTAGCTTGAAGCTCGAGCTCAGGCTCAACCCTCGGTTCAGCATCTTTGGGGAGCTCAGAAGTTGTTGCATCTCCGGTTGGCTCAAATGTTGCCAACTTCTCGATGGGAATCGAAGACTCGGCGATGGGAGTAGGCAGGAAAGTCATAGTCATATCGACTCCCGGTGTAGGTTTAGTTTCTCTAAAGGGAAAAACATGAAGTGTTAGTCATCAAGTTAAAGTGACTATACCACCTCAGTGGACAAAGTCATACCTAGAACATGAGAAGATCCACCCGCTTCACCAGCATGAGCAAGATCATAAGGATCATTGAGATAATCGTTGGAGTCATAATAGATAATCTCCTCCCCTAAATCCATCTAGTCTGGTGGACTCCACAAAATTATTGCCAGTAGAAATGACAAAAAATGATCAAAATCATAGGTTATAACTCATAAAATTCTAAAATTTAGACTTCACGAAATTAATTTTCAATGGGTAGAAACAATTAAAAATGGCCAAATTTTGTGGGTTATATCTCAGGAAACCATAAATTTTGGAGTCCGCAAAATTATTTGGCAATGGGTACAAATGACTGAAAATAGCCACAAATCGTGGGTTATAACAAATGAAATCATGAATTTTGGCATTCGCGACATTATTTGCCATTGGGTCAAAATAACTAAAATGTCCAAAATCATGGGTTATAGCTAATGAAATCATGAATTTTGGACTCTGAGAAATTTTTTGCCAATGGATAGAAATGACTAAAAATGCCCCACAAATTGTGGGTTAAAACTAATGAAATGCTGAACTTTAGACTTCGCGAAATTATTTACCAATGGCTTGGAACGACTAAAAATGGCAAGAAATGATGGGTTATAGCTCATGAAATCAAAAACTTTAGAATCCGTAAAACTATTTTCCATCGGTTAGAAATAACTAAAAATGGCCACAAATCATGAGTTTTAGCTCATGAAATCATGAAATCCTTAATTTTGGACTCCGTGAAAATTATATGGTAATGCGTAGAAATGACTAAAAATAGCCAAAATCATGGGTTATAGCTCATGGAATTGTGAATTTTGGACTTTACAAAATTATTTTTCTAATAAGTAGAAAAAACTACGGTAACAAATAGTGGGTTATAGCTCATTAAATCTTGAATTTTGGAATCCTCAAAATTGTCTGCCAATTGATAGAAATGACTTAAAATGGCCAAAAATCATGGGTTATAGATCTTGAAATCATGAATTTTGGGCTATAGCAAATGAAATCGTTAATTTCGGACTATGAGAAATCTTTTGTCAATGGGTAGAAATGACTAAAAATGGCTACAAAATGTGAGTCACAATTGACGAAATCTTAAATTTTGGACTCCGCAAAATTATTTGTCAATGGTAGAAATGACTAAAAATGGCCAAAAATTAAGAGTTTTAGCTCATGAAATCGTGAATTTTGGCTTCTTCAAAATTATTTACCAGTGGCGCATATTGACAAAAAATATTCTAAAATCATTGTGCAATTGGTAGAAATGAGTGAAAATGGCCACAAATCGAGGGTTATAGCTCATGAAACTATGAATTTTGGACACTATAAAATTTTTTGATGGGCAGAAAAAAAAATGACCGCAAATCATTGGTTATAGCTCATGAAATCTTGAATTTTGGACTCCACAAAATTCATAGAAACAACTAAAATGATAAAAAAAAATTATGGGCTATAGCTCATAAAATCTTAAAATTTAGACTCCATGAAATTATTTTCCAATCGGTGGAAATAATTAAAATGGCCAAAATTATGGATTATACCTCATGAAATCATGAATTTTGAACTCTATAAAATTATTTGCTAATGGGTACAAATGACTAAAAATGGTAAAAAACCATGGGTTATAACTTATAAAATCATGATTTTTGACATCCGTGAACTTATTTGTCAATAGGTGAAAACGACTAAAAATGGCCACAATTCATAGGTTGTAGCTCATGAAATCTTAAATTTTGGCCTCTGTAAAATTATTTGTCAATGGGTTGGAATTAATAAAAATGGATACAAATCACAAGTTATAGCTCATGAAATCATGAATTTTGGCCTCCATGAAATTATTTTTCATTGGCTTGGGATAACTAAAATGGTCACATTAGTAAGTTATAGCTTATGAAATCATGGATATTGGCCTCTAAGAAATTATTTGCTAATTAATCAGAGCGAGTGAAAATGGCCACAAATCATGGCTTATCGCAAATGAAATTCTGAATTTTAGCCTTCGCAAAATTATTTGCTAATGGGTCGGAATGATAAAAAATTATTAAAAATCGTGGGTTATAGCTCATGAAATCGTAAATTTTTGCCTCTTAAAAAATTATTTGCCAATCCTTTGGAATGACGATAAATGGCTATAAATCATGGGTTATATCTCATGAATTAGTGAATTTTGTGCTTCGCAAAATTAAGTTCCAATGGCTTGGAACGAGTAAAAATGGCTAGAAATCATAGGTTACAACTAATAAAATCTAGAATTTGGGATTCCGAGAAATTTTTTGTCAATGGGTAGAAATGACTAAAAATGGCCACAAATCATAAATTACAACTGATGAAACCCTGAATTTTAGACTCTGCAAAATTATTTGCCAAGGGTAGAAAAGACATAAAATGGCAAAAAATCATGGGCTGTAGCTTATGAAATCGTGTGTCTACAAAATTATTTGCCAATGGCTCGTAATGAGTAGAAATGTTCTAAAGTTGTGGGGTATAGCTCATGAAAATTAAAATTTTGGACTCTGAGGAATGATTTGTCAATGGGTAAAATGACTAAAAATTGCCAAAAAAAAGTGGGTTATAGCCTAGGAATTGTGAATTTGGGACTCCGCAAAATTTTATTTCAATGCGTAGAAATGATTAGAAATGGTAAAAAAAATCTTGGGTTATAACTCATAAAATCATATATTTTGGACACTGTGCAATTATTTGTCAAAGGGTAGAAATGACTAAAAATAGCCACGATTCGTAGGTTAGCTCATGAAATCTTAAATTTTGGTCCCCACAAAATTAATTGTCAATGGGTTGAAATTAATAATAATGGATACAAATTATAGGTTATAGCTCATGAAATCGTGAATTTTGACCTCCACGAAATTATTTGCCATTAGCTCAAAACGAGTAAAATGGCAACAAATATTGAGTAATTACTTATGAAATCATGAATTTTGATCTCCACAAAATAATTTGCTAATTAGTTAGAACAAGTAAAAATGGCCAAAAATCATGGTTTATAACAAATGAAAATTTGAATTTTGGCCTTGGTTAAATTTTTTGCGAACGGGTCGGAATGACAAATAATACCCAAAAATCATGGTTTATAGCTCATGAAATCACAAATTTTTACCTCCGGAAAGCTATTTGTCAATGGCTTGAAATGACTATAAATGGCTAGAAATCATGGGTTATATCTCACAAAATCATGAATTTTAGCCTTCGCAAAATTATTTTTTAATAGCTCGGAACGAGTAAAAATGGCTATAAATCAAGGGTTACAACTAATGAAATCCTAAATTTTAGACTCCGAGAAAGTTTTTGCCAAGTGGTAGAAATGACTAAAAATTGCCACAAATAGTGGGTTATAACTGATGAAATCTTGAATTTTAAACTCTGCAAAATTATTTGCCAATGGTAGAAATGATTGAAAATGGGTGAAAATCATGGGTTATGGCTCATGAAATCGTGAATTTTGGCCTCCGCAAATTTATTTACCAATGGCTCGTAATAACGAAAAATGTTATAAAATTGTGGGTTATAGCTCATAAAATTCTGAATGTTGACCTCCATGAAATTATTTGCCAATGGGTCAAAATAATAAAAATTAGCCAAAAATCATGGGTTATAGCTCATGAAATTGTGAATTTTGGCCTCCACAAAATTATTTGCTAATGGCTCGGAATGATTAAAAATGGCCAAAATTATGGATTATAGCTAATGAAATCATGAATTTTGGCCTCTGGGAAATTATCTGCTAAGGGCTCGTAATGATTATAAATGGCTTGAAATTTTGGGTTATATCTCATGAAATCGTGAATTTTGACCTCCACAAAATTATTTGCCCATGGCTTCTGATAAATAAAAATGGTCAAAAATCATGGATTATAGCTCATAAAATCCTAAAATTTGGACCCTAAGAAATTTTTTGTCATTTGATAGAAATGATTGAAATGGACCAGAAATTGTGAATTATAGCTGATGAAATTCAGAATTTTGGACTCCAAGAAATTAATTTCTAATGGGTAGAAATGACTAAAAACAGCCAAAAATCATGGGGTTATAAATGAAAAAATTATGAATTATGGCCTCCAAGAAATTATTGGCCAATAGCTCATAATGACTAAAAATGTTCTAAAATCGTAGGTTATAGCTCTGTCAAATTACTTGTCATTGGTAAAAAAGAACACATGCAACATTTGGTTCCCTGTGGGAAAGGGAATGGGATTTCAATATCCCGAAATTTCAATCATCTCCCATATACAGTTAGCCTAGGATTAGGACACGAATAGGATTAGAACTTTCCTCTAATCCCCAAAATGAGTAGTAGGAAGTTTCAACATCCCATAGTATTGGAGACATGAGACTTCCCATTATCATTATACCCTCCCACCTTATGCCTTCCCACACCAATGATATTTTATAATATTATAATATAATATGTTAGATTAGGTAGCCATTTAAAATTTTAAAAAATTTTGGGTATTTCTATAAATTTTAAAACTTTCAAGGAGATGTTTGTCATTTTTGAAACTGTTATGGGGTTGCTTGTACTCTTCCAAAGTTTTGAAAATTTTTGTAATATGTTGTAACTTTCAAGGGTCGTTGTAAAATATTCAGGGGGCTATTTTGTTAAATTTTTATGGGATTATTTGTAACTTTCAAAACTTTTAGGGGCTTTTCATAAATTCTTTATTGGGGTGTTTGTAATTTTAAAACTTTCAATGAGTTGTTTGTAAAATTTTAAGGAGTTGTTTGTAATATGTAGAAGGGTGTTTGATATTTTTGCAAGTTTCATTGGAAAAGTTTAAAATTTTCAAAGGGTAGTTCATAAAATTATTAAGGGATATTTATAATTTTCTAAACTTTTAATGGCTACTTGTAAAAATCTCAAGGGGTTGTTTGTAAAATTTTAGGTGGGCTATTTGTATTTTTGAACTTTTCAGAGGACTGTTGTAATTTTAGAATTTAGGGATTGTTTATAATTTGTATATTTAAAGGGGAAGTTTATAATTTTTGAAATTTTATGGTGCTATTTATAATTATTGAATTTTTAGAGGTTTATTTATAATTTTTAAATCTTAAAGGGTTTTCATGAAATTTTTATTTTTCATGGGCGTATTTTGAATTTTAGATTTTTGAAAAGTTGTTTGTAATTTTTGATCTTAGGAGATTGTTTGTGATTTTAGGATTTTCAAGGGGTTGATTGTAATTTTGAATTTTTATAAGGGACTGTTGATAATTATCTCATCTTAAAACCTTGATTATTATAATTATGGATAGTTTTAATTTGATGAAAATTCGTAGGTGAAGATAGAATTAGAAAGGAGCATTTTAATTATTATAATATTTATAATTAAGGATAGATTTAATTTGATGAGGACTATATATCCACATGTCCACATGTCAATTTCGATAGGATAGATGGACACGTGACAATATTTTTGACATATGATATGTTTTTGTGCTTTTAGAATAGTTCACCAATTTCTTTTTATACATAAGGAGAGATAACTTACTTCTTAATTAACTATATATAAAGGAGAGATAACTTACTTCTTAATTAACTAGGAAAGTAGAAAGAAAGTGGAAAGTGTGGACAAATTACCTTCTCAAGAAAGTACTTTTTTCTCACTTTCTATTTGTGGTTTTTTGTTTGGATGATAGAAAGTGAAGATAAGGAAAGTTGAGATTGCAGTTGACGTGACATTCTCAATTTTTTAGGGTTACTTGCAAACAAACCCATTGTAGTATCACCCAATTACAAATAGGTCCCTTGTAGTTCTATGTATTATGAAAAAACCCCTTGTAGCTTTATTTGCTGCGAATATATCCCTTAATATTAGCCCAAGTGTGAATACACCCCCTAGTGTAGTTTTTCAACTCTTTTAAAAGTTAAAAAAAATTCACAATTGGACGCTTATCCTCATCAACGGAACTATATGGGGTCTATTAGCCTTCAAACATTTTTAACTATTCGCAATAAATAGAACTAGAGGGTCTATTCGCAACTGGTGATAGTATGGGGGGTATGTTTGTAATTAATCCTTTATCGCATTTTTAAAAATATTTTGAACCATATACATATAGGAAACTATTAATATGAAAAGAAATTTCACTGAAAAATAGTTAATATGAAATTTTTAGAATGTTGATTAAAACCTCGAAGCTAAATAAGAAGTAATGATGATAGGCTTCTATCATAGTGGAATAAATATGCATCGCTCTATGCTTCTTTCTAGTAATAGTTTGGCATATATAATTTATTATCCAAATTTTTTGTATGAAACAAAAGTCCAAAATTAAAAGGGACGAAGAAGTGGCTGCAGAGAATTATAAGTCTAAAGTGGTGATGTTGACCGAATCAAAACTTAAAAATCAAAACAAATTAATTTCTCTCTCCTCTCTCTTCACTTTCCATCAACTTTCTCTAATTTTTTAAGAAAGTGAAAGAGGTTAGAAAGATGACGTGACATCCTTCACTTTCTATTTACTTTTCATTCACTTTCCAAATCTGAAACAGAAAAATGGAAAGTGAAGCCACTTTCCAATTTTTGATTCACTTTCCATTTTGAAAAAAATAATGAAAAATTAATTTCTCTCTCCTCTCTCTTCACTTTCCATCCACTTTCTCCAATTTTTTAAGAAAGTGAAAGAGGTTAGAAAGATGACGTGACATCCTTCACTTTCTATTTACTTTTCATTCACTTTCCAAATGCGAAACACAGAAAAAATGGAAAGTGAAGCCACTTTCCAATTTTTGATTCACTTTCCATTTTGTTCCAAGTTGCCAAACAAATAGCCCATGAATCAATGTTACAGTTTAGATCCTTACACATACTCAAATAGCTATGGTAGATAATTAGTTACACCATAGAGTACAAACTGTAATAAAACCAAGTCAAGAGAAAAAGAAATAGAGAAAAATGTCTCATCTATACTACTATATAATGGAGTAATGGGGGTAGGCCAAAATGGATGAGAGGTAGACATTTTCTCTACTCCTATTGTATTTGAAACGGTAGAATTATAATTTTATAGGAGAACTTTTCTTCTTTCTTTTCTTTTCTCTTTCTTCTATCTAGACCTTTCTAAAATATCGATATGAGCTTATTATTAATGCTCAATAATAACATACCCATTACATTGCATATTATAAGAGATAAAAATATGAAATGACTTAGTTCTTTTCAAAAAATGCACATCAACAAGTACAATAAAAATAACAATTAGAATTTAAATATGTTCTAATGTAAATATTATCGAAAGTGTATATCTAAATACTTTGGGTAAAAATAATTAAAATAATAACTTGAATGAAATATGGAAAATAGACTCTTCTAAGACATTATCTAAGAAAATTATGTCATCGTTTAAATTAAAATATTTATCATAGCCAATTTGAATAAGATAAATAAAATATAGCTTATTAAAAGAACAAACACCATAAAAGCTCTTGAAAAATTGATGATCTGTTGGGATTTTTACATTTCGCAAAAACCCCGAAAACCATCAAATGCAGTAATAAGAATCACACACAAGATTTAATGTGGAAAACCCTCAACAGGGAAAACCCATGGGATCAAAAATAATCCACTATCACCACCAAATTAACGGACAAAGACTATGAAACCCTCCCTCTCACAATACCCTTGAACCTAGTTACACTCTCTGTTAAACCCTGATTTCAAGAATTCTCTCTCTCTCTACTAAAAAGGTTTGAGATTGTCACTTGATTGATGGGAAGCTAGGACAATGGGCTTTTATTATTGATGAGGGATCAACACCAAAAGGTTTGAGATATAAATAGGATATCAATATTTTTAAAATCTCAAATATTAATATTTCGCGTCCTGCAGGTATAAGAAGCACTACATCGATTTTTTTATTTAAAGCATCCAATTAAATAATTATTTATCTTTATATATTGCAGTTTTATCCATCCATCCATAAGCTAAAAGCATGAGATTGATTTTTGCTTTTAGTCAAATTAAACGGTTTGATGATTAAACATTTAGAGCTGTTAGGCAAAGACTTGATGCTTGGGGATTGTTGGATGAGATTAGGATTGTTGTCCAAAAATCCTATATTCTAGGATACATATAAGAACTAGGATTGTTGCCCAAGAGTCCAGTCCTTTTCGTAGAATGTTTAAACTTTTACATGGATTCTTGGACTAGTGTTAAATAACAATTAATAAAATTATTCCATAATTACAGTTTAAGATTAAATTTTTATTGCTAATTTTGTATATTAAATATGTAAGCATAAAATATAATAAATTTTTCCAAATATTTAATATCAATATTTATTTAATATTTAATATATTACATAATAATTATAATAATATTATTGTTTGTATATTTATTATCAAATATTTAAATAAGTATATAAAATAGAAATATTAAAGATAAATTAAAATAAATATTAAGTATGTATGTATATATATATATATATATATATATATATATATATATATATATATATATATATATATATATATATATATATATATATATATATATATATATATATATATATATATATATATATATATATATATATATATATATATATATATATATATATATATATATATATATATATATATATACTGTTTAATATTTTAATAAATTATTTTATATATTTACAATATGATAAATTATTAATATATATAATATCAAATACATTAAAGTATTAAATGTATAATATTAAACATTAAAGATATAAATTATTAAAAATATACGATTTTAAATAATGTTAATATTTCATTTTAAATGTATTAAATTTATTTAAAGAATCTAATTAAAATGTATTTAAAATTAAATATATTTTTATTTAATATGAAATATATTAAGTAATTAAAATAAATATTTAATAACCTTAATGTTAATATTTTCTTAGTTATTTTTAATTATTAATTATATGAATATTTACAAATTTAATATATTTTTTGCTAATATTCAAATAAAATTATATAGATGTTAATGTTAACACTATATATTTAAATTATTTTATATATTTAAAATATCTAAATAATAAATATATTTTATATTCAAAACTAACTACAATATATTAAATTATTAATATTAAATATAAAAATGATTAAATGATACTAATTATTAAATATATTTCATTTTATGTTTTAAATATTTTTAAATATTTAATGATATATTTTGATAATATTTATTAAATAATTATATAGTATTAATTATTCATATTTAATATTAACTAGAAATGTGTTGTAAATATTAGTTCATTGTGTTTTTTAATGTGGGACCACAAAAGATAAACGAAAGAAATTCCAAGGAGGGAGATCACAATCCTTCATTTTTTACTTTGGTCTTTTCGTGGAGCTTTTGCACTAGAATGTATAGAGTATGATTTGTATTAAGATTTTAAAATTCTAATCCTAATCATAATCCTAGAAAACCGATAACACCATAAAGTTAAATCCAAATTCTTAGTCCTAAACCAATAATACCTTAAAGCTAAATCCTAGGATATTCCTAATCAATAATCCTCAACCCATAACCCCCCCTAAAGACATCAATAACAGTAAATCATGAAATGGTCCTTGAAATGATTAAAAATGGCTAAATATCAGGAAACCGTCCTCAACCTTGGACGATCCTCAATAACCCTCCGTAACTTCTAAATATTGCAAAAACCTCATTTAAGTTTAGGGATTATCACAAAAACACCCTTTGACTTTATGAGGTTAGTAGAACCCACCCAAAAGAACCCAAAAAAACAAAAGGAAAAAAGAAAAAAGTGTGGACTTTAGTTTTTAGTGGAATATCCCCTACATAATTTCATTCATCCAGCTAAAAAAAATATGGTTGATGCTACTAGAGTTTTTTTTTTAATATTATAAAATTTTAAAGGTAAACGAGATTTTCTATAAACCCTAAACTTAAGGGAGGTTTTCTAATATTTTAAAAGTCAAGGGTGCTATCTAATAATCGTCCAAATTTATAGGTGGGGTATACTGATATTTACCCTAAAAACTCCTTGTGCTCTAAGTATAAAGACCCAATCCCTAGATATCCATCCATAAATAAAACCCACATCAAAAACGACCACACCTCCTAATTATCTCCAGCCGTCCGATCAAAGTCAACGGTCCAAAACGATCTTGAAATCCTTCACGGCCTCCTTTGGCGCGGAGAAACGCAACTCTATAAATATCCAGACCCCTCTCTCGCTCTCCAAACCCTAATCCTCGTCCAATACAAACCAATCTTTCTCAACCGCCCTCGAGTCCTCCTCCTCCTCCTGCCACTTCCGCCTTTGATACTGCCGCTCTCAGGTTCGAATCGCCCTGATTTTGTTGCGCATCGGTGCAGTGTAGTGTTTGTTTTTGCTTGATTTGTTGTTTGCTTTGTGTTTGCTCGCTCTTGTTAGTTAGAATTGATTAACTTTAGATCTAGGTTTGTCTTTTTTTTTTATTTGTTATAGATTAATCTACACACCTTAAGATCATCATGAGCGAGAGCTGTGTTTATATTTAACAACGGGGATAAAAAGAGAGCACAAAGCTTGAAGTTGTGTACTAAATTACTATAATCGGATCAGCTTTGTTTAAAACTGCTTCAAGGAACAGGACATCCTATAGATCTCCCTCGTCTGCTTCTCCTTGTTAATCTCTGTTTGTCGTCTCTCCGCCGTCAAAGAGGTTTGCCGCCACTTTCTTCTATCCATTTTCTTTAATAAGATTTCTTCTTATTATTTCCGATTAGGTTTCTGTTTCTTTTTCTAGTAATGATGCGATCTTTGTCATTTGGGGCTAGGGCTTTAAATGCCTCCTTTTTTATTTATTTATTATAACATTGGATTTATAACTTTTCTAGGGCTAAATCCTTTATTATGTTCGACGACCTTGTAAAAAAGATGGATTTCACAAAACTTGCTGTCCAAATAATTCCGAAAAAGATTGGGTGTTTTATGCAATATAGTGTTTTTAAGGTACTTATCTGAGGAACTGTACAGTGAACATCTCTTGGATGAGGTGTGAATTCATCAACTTTGATTGGTAAATTCCTAGGCAGCTTAAGGTTGAAGGAGAGTAGCCAGCTCCTCTACCAACTTCTCTTGATAAATGCCTAATCTTGGTGTGATTGAAACTTACAGTGAGCTCAACCTGTTTACTGGAACTCTCAGTAAGTATATTGAAATTGAGTGTTAACCTCGTTCAAGTTTCTTCCCCTACGCTAAAACTTCAGTTTTGTGGTGAGGGTTACAACTTTATACTCCAAAATGTAATTTCCTAAACCATTGAAGATGCAGCAATATTCTTATGAGATCTTTAAAAGAAAAAAATCTGATTTTATCATCAAGGATACAATTGACAACATATCTATTGATTAAAATTGGTCTGGATGATTGGATCAGTTTATCCTTAGGAAATAAGAAAATAATAAGTATATTTTACGTTATGTATCATATTCTTGTATTCCTGCATTTGCTACAATCAGCAAGAGAACTGTGATATGATTTTTACCGTTTAAGATGGTGTACATGATCTAATTGTAGTATTCTGGATATGCAAAACTGTAAACCTACAAAGTTATAGAACATATAAATAAGGACAAATTTTCATTTTAGACCCTTTTATACATTTATTTGTAGAAAATGACCTCTTTCTGTTTTATTTGCAAATTTGACCCGGTTTACCACACGGTTGGCTGGATCGAAATTGCAAATAAGACCAACTTCACGGGATTTAGAATCTCGTGAAGTTTAGTTCTTAATTAAACTTCACGGATTCTAAACACCGTGAAGTTTAGAATAAACTAAACTCCACGGGATTTTAAATCTCGGGGAGTTTATAAATATGACATGGTTGTAATATTGGCTAAGTGGTTATAGCATTAGTTATAAGGCTTGGGTTGAAAGCACAGGGTTCAAATCTTATCCTTGTAAATTTTTTACTATTTAAGAAAAAATATGTTGAGATAAGATTCGAACTCAAGACCTATTGATTGAATGATTAAAGTTTAGCTTTTTGAGCTAACCACTTAGCCATTACTAAAATCATGTCACATTTATAAACTCCCGGGATTTAAAATCCCGTGGAGTTTAGTTTATTCTAAACTTCACGGGATTTAGAATCTCGTGAAGTTTAGTTCTTAATTAAACTTCACGGATTCTAAACACCGTGAAGTTTAGATTAAACTAAACTTCACGGATTCTAAACACCGTGAAGTTTAGAATAAACTAAACTCCACGGGATTTTAAATCTCGGGAGTTTATAAATATGACATGGTTGTAATATTGGCTAAGTGGTTATAGCATTAGTTATAAGGCTTGGGTTGAAAGCACAGGGTTCAAATCTTATCCTTGTAAATTTTTTACTATTTAAGAAAAAATATGTTGAGATAAGATTCGAACTCAAGACCTATTGATTGAATGATTAAAGTTTAGCTTTTTGAGCTAACCACTTAGCCATTACTAAAATCATGTCACATTTATAAACTCCCGGGATTTAAAATCCCGTGGAGTTTAGTTTATTCTAAACTTCACGGGATTTAGAATCTCGTGAAGTTTAGTTCTTAATTAAACTTCACGGGATTTAGAATCTCGTGAAGTTTAGTTCTTAATTAAACTTCACGGGATTTAGAATCTCGTGAAGTTTAGTTCTTAATTAAACTTCACGGGATTTAGAATCTCGTGAAGTTTAGTTCTTAATTAAACTTCACGGGATTTAGAATCTCGTGAAGTTTAGTTCTTAATTAAACTTCACGGGATTTAGAATCTCGTGAGGATTTAAAATCCCGTGGAGTTTAGTTTATTCTAAACTTCACGGTGTTTAGAATCCGTGAAGTTTAATTAAGAACTAAACTTCACGGGATTTAGAATCTCGTGAAGTTTAGTTCTTAATTAAACTTCACGGGATTCTAAACACCGTGAAGTTTAGAATTAGGCTAAACTCCACGGGATTTTAAATCTCGGGGAGTTTATAAATATGACATGGTTGTAATATTGGCTAAGTGGTTATAGCATTAGTTATAAGGCTTGGGTTGAAAGCACAGGGTTCAAATCTTATCCTTGTAAATTTTTTTACTATTTAAGAAAAAAATATGTTGAGATAAGATTCGAACTCAAGACCTATTGATTGAATGATTAAAGTTTAGCTTTTTGAGCTAACCACTTAGCCATTACTAAAATCATGTCACATTTATAAACTCCCGGATTTAAAATCCCGTGGAGTTTAGTTTATTCTAAACTTCACGGGATTTAGAATCTCGTGAAGTTTAGTTCTTAATTAAACTTCACGGATTCTAAATCCTGAGGAAGGATTATTGCATTTTTTTCGACCCAGCCACCAACGGTGAAACTAGGTCAATACCAAATAAATCTCAAATAGGTCGATTTTTAAAAATAAATCTTAAAAATGGTTGGTTTTGAAAATTTGTCCTATAAATAATAGTCTAGTTGATCTATAAATATGCATGAAGCTGCATGTCGTCCTAACCAAACTGCAGCTTATAAGTTATTCAAGTTATTAATGGGTACATACTAACTTCGCATTTTCAGTTGCAGGGTGTCTTTGTATGGCTTGTGATATGTTGTTTCACCTATGTTTTATTTCCACTTTGGCAATTGATAATTTCCAATAGATGTTTTGCTTTATAAATCTCATTTCTTGTAACTTATCTACATCTCATTCCGAGTAACTTATCTGCTTGTTTGATGTGCTGAAAACTATTGCAGCTTTGCCGATATAATTTTTATGACTAAGCATGATATTTTTGGTCTTAACTATGAGAAAATAAACTTAATAAGTTATATATACATGCAACTGTGATGTTAAAGAGCTTTTACTTTCCGAATGATGAAGAAGAAAAACAAGTTCCTTTTTATCTTTTCATTGCAAATGTCTAGAGGGTGTATGATAGGACGTAAACCCAATGTTAAGAGTATATCTCTTATAAATAACAATTTCATATTGGTTTTTAGGGTTCTGCAAAGTTAATTATTAGAAGGATATTTATAATCCTCTCTACTCTGCCTATTTGTATTTATAAAAGTCAATATATGCATGATTTCAATGTAGAAGAGAATGTGTGATGTAATAAGTGGAACTGGTGTAGGGTGTAGTACAGAATTTTATTATGTGATTTTAGTGGTGTGGTATGTGGTGAATTTTCTTCAGACCTGTCCCTTCGGTTACATGATATTGATCTGATTACTTAGAAGATACATACCTAGCTGTTAATTGTTTTTTTTTTTTATAGGTAGACCTTCCTAATTCGTGCGTGACAGTCTTTTAGAAGATGGCTGATGCTCACGGAACTGATAGGGACATCGAAACATGGAAGGCTACGAAAGTCATCCAAGCTTTGGAGGCTGCCAGAGGCAATGGCAGGAGCATGATTACACTGATTATGCCACCTCGTGATCAGATATCTCGAGTGGCTACGATGCTTGGCGATGAATATAGAACAGCCTCAGGTCTCAGGAATAGAGTCAACCGAGAGTCTGCGTTGGCAGCTATCACTTCTGCTCAACAACAGTAATGCTATTTAGCTCGCGAGCATAACTCACAGCCAACCCGCAGGCCCACGTGGATTCAGCCACGTCAGCAAGAAAACCCAACCCTCCGTGACCCTTCTGCTTCTTTATTTCCCCAACACTGTTTCTCTCTCCTCACTTATTTCCCTTTCCCCAACTCCATTCCTCCGCCCTCTTCTCGGAAAATTCTTCCCATCTCCCGTCGGCAATCCTCCGACCCGCCAGCGCCGTCTCGGTGTCGCTCACCGGCGTCGTTATTTCGAGGCCAAGCTAGGGCTCGACCTCCTCTTGGGCCCACGGGCCGAAGACCAAATCGACTTCATCTTCTTCTTCTTTATTCCCCCAAACCCATTCCTCCGCCCTATTCTCCTTCCCCTCAGCTGCATCTTCCCATCCGAGACCAAATCGACCTCCGAACCATTCTCGTTCTCCTCAGCTACTTCTTCCCATCCGAGACCAAATCGACCTCCGCCCTATTCTTGTTCCCCCCAGCTGCTTCTTCCCATCCGAATTACAACAAATCGACCTCCTCTTGGGCCCGCCAAACTCAAGTGCCTATATTACGCGTAGTCGGCCCGTGCCGGCATTTCGCTCGAGTTAAGCCGTAGTCCCCTCCCCAACAGATCTAGGGTTTGGCATATCAGGTACCTACATCTCGTTTCTTATTGCCTCCCCTCATATTGCCTTTCATCCATCACAATGTTCTCATATCAGGTATCCGCATCTCACCCATGAACCACGATCCTTAAGTTATCATTTTCTATCCTGATTTTAGCATTCATTATTTAACATACTAAAGGAAACCCCCAAAAAAAGGCATGCCTTTGAACGAATATTGATTCCAATGCTTCAGGTAACAATAGTCCTTGAGACTGAACTAAGAAACAGAGAACATGTAAGAAGCTATTGATGAATATAGAAATTGATCTCAGCAATGAAAATCAATAGACTCCACAGTCGTTATATCTCTACATGTTGTAAATTCTATTGGTTTGTTTCTGGTTTCATTTCAATCAAATTAGATCAGAAAGTAAATGTTGTTGTGTTGTGTTTGCTCGTGGGATCCTCCACAGTTTTTGGCTTGAGAGAGTGATGTATGGATTTTGATGGATTGGTTATCTAGTTCCTTCACTAATCAGTATACTTGTTCTAAATTTTTCTTCTACTGTAGAATCACGTCGTCAACGTCTTCTCAACAATCATCCTCTTCTAAACGGGCAAGGTTGTTTGATAGGAGGCTATATGTTGCAATGTGGAATCGTCCACCTCCATACGAGATTCCTAATTGCAATTTTAGGATTCCAGTGCAAATAAAGACTTCTTACACCCCGGGGCATCCGTGTCGTCGATTTGGAATTTGTGCTACAAACACTTGTAATTGTTGGACTTGGTTAGATCATGGCGAAGTATCAAGTTACGCTCGCGACTCAATGAATATATTTATTCGCAAATATGAAGAGCTTTCAATTGAAAATGAGAAATTAAGATCCAGAATACATGGGGAAGAAAATGGAATTTGGAAGAAACATATCCAGGAAAAAGCCTTTCTACTTGGAATTTTTGTTGGTTTCATGATGTCTATCTTTCTTGTAATAATATCCAAGTAAGGGTATGTTTTTAGTTTGGACCTTGTAATATTTGACTATAACATCTTTTGGTCATTTGATCTCTTCTATGTTAGTTGTGATATATTGTGATAAATTTGAGTATAACATCTTCTCAGCTATTATAATTTCTGGTGTATTTATATAGTTTTTTATTATTTTTTTCAATTAATATAGATGGAATGTTACATGAATTACACTTGGCTAAATTGTTGTTGTCAGTTAACCTTGCATTCTGAAACTTGATGGTTACATGGTTACATTGGAGACTACTTGCATGTAACATTTGTAGGGTGAACAACTGTTGTTAGCCTTTTGCCAAAAAAAAAAGGAAGAAACTTGCGAGTTGGTAAACAACTTGCTTGTGATGAGTGAGAAGCGGCCGGGAACATCGGTACTTCTATGTAGAAAAGTGAAGGAAGCGATCGAAATAAGGAGTTTCAGTAGTTACCATTTGAATCTCACATACACAAGCGAAAATCTTAATGGCCTTTATTATGTTTATATATGCTCCTTTGATTTCTTGTCTAGCTACCTTTCATCTGATAAATTCTAATTGATTAAGAGTTCTGAGTAAACATTGCATCCCGCTGACTTGTAAGTACTCTGCAACTGGGGATGCAAAAGGATACAATACCCTGGATATGTATGTATTTGCATATGATATATAATAATTTATTCACAACACAATACAACACATACAATGCACAGATGTTAATTAATTTCAATTTAACAACACAGCCAAATAGCATCCTGGGATTTGTTGTTAGTTGCACGAAAGTATCAAACACATAGTTTTGCTGGAAGTTTCAAACACATAGTTTTGCACGAAAGTATCAAACACATAGTTTTGCTAGAAATGTAAAACACAGCCAAATAGCACTTCTTGGGTTTTTTGCCTGGTACCCTGCAAAAATTTCAATATAAGGATGAAACAAAGCCGCCGGTCTTGCACAAAAGTATCATCACCTTCAACCATAGGAATAGTCATTTTCCCATGTCCTCTATCTTTCAGATATTTGCACGAACCAAAACCTGCACATTTAAGTGCAAAAAATAAATTAAGCAGCAAAAAACAAATAGAAGTATCATAGATGCAACCTTGTAAACAAACATAATTCTATAACCTATTAAATGCCATGATACATGAACCATACTTGTGCACAAAGAGAAGACATAAATATACATTCAAAGACACATATAACCAAGGATTGTGAGAACAGAATCCATGTCAATGAAGTGGTCAAGAAATGAAACCATAGTAACAAAGTTAATCATGTTTTGGGACTAACCAGGAAATGAAAACGCCTTTAATTACAACAACGTTAAACACTAAACTCACTGTTAAGGCATCACATCTTGTTTCTCTGATCACCATAGGTTTGATGCAATCCATACATAGGTGTCAACCCCATCGCATGTAGATCTCGAGGCATTGAAAATTGAGGCTGTAACACATTATATAGATATAAGGGTGCAGCTATGGTGATTAAATCCTATTATAACATATAAAATAAAGATGTTGATATAATACATTAGACTTTATCTTACCAACTGCATACATTCATTTGTTAATTGTTGCACCGGCCAATACATTCCCCATGGATGCACAGTATTTGGTTGTGGCATATAAGCATTTGAAACCATGCTATCTTGTGTGTAGGAAAAAACACCCTCTTGAGATTGTGATGGATTGTTGACTGGCACATCAATTTTCTTCTTTCTTCGCCTACTTGTTGGCTTAATTTTGTTTTGCCTAGGCCGACCTTTCCGAGTCTGAGAGAGAGGATCCAATATGTTTTCATTTTCCTCATTTTCATATTCCTTTTCTTCTTCCACAAAATCATGATTCTTCGGTACTTCTTTTCCTTTCTGACTTGATTCAGCAAGTTGTAGTTCTCTAAATTTGGTGTCTATCCATTTTTTAACACCCTCACATTCATGGTTATTTTGTGCAGCAAGATCAGCAACCTCGCTAAATGCAAGACATAACTCGCGATAGCGTAATTGTTCAGGTGTGACAACCCAAGTATTAAATTTGACTTTCATCTTCGAGTGGGCTCGCCTCACATCCTTTCTCCACCTTCTTAGAATGTACTTGTCCGGAAGAAAGCTGACTTCATGACGAATAAGAATGGTAAGGGCATGCCTACACTCTATACCTTTAAACACAAACAACTGACAACTACATTGAACTTCACAATCCTTTTCATGAAAGGATACCATGAAGAATTTAGGAATCCTTTTGCCGCCCTCCAACCAAAAAGCCTCCCGAATGATATACTCAATCACCCCTGCTCCCTCCTGATAGTTTACAATTTCACAATATATCTTTCCAGTGAATTCAGCTTGAAACTCTTTAAACTTTGTTAAAGTGTAGACTCCCTGAATTTGACTCTCCATTTCATAAGTTGTTGCAGTAGCTATTACTTTTGAAAATGACTCTGCATCAGCCCGCATCTCCTTTTCCGCCTTGCTTCTTAATGCATTTTCATACTGCTCAACAAACTGTTTCAGACTTGTTTTTTGAATTGACATATCTATCAAAAAAAACATTCATGCTTTCACTTCGCTGAGTAGTTGACATTCCTGTCCAAAAACAATTTTTGACAAAACATGGAACCCAACGGTTTCTCTCCTCATACAATTCACCTAACCAATCACAATCCTCCAATCCATACATGTCAACCATTTCATTCCACTGTTTTTCAAACTCTTGGGGACGTTATGTGTCATACACCACTCTTTTCATGGTAGAACTGATGGCTTCATATATATTCATTGTACCTTCCTAACTTTTCTGACAGCTTCTTCATTATATGCCACAAACACCATCTGTGCCTAGTGTTTGGAAAAACAATCTCAATTGCATTTTTCATGGCTCTAGCTTGGTCAGTTATTATCCCTTGCGGAGCACATCCATCCATGCATTCAACCCACTTCCTAAATAGCCATATGAAAGTCTCTGTGTCTTCTTTTGAAATCAACCCACATCCAAGTAAAATTGATTGCCCATGATGGTTAACGCCAACAAAGGGTGCAAATGGCATATCGTACTTATTTGTTAAGTATGTGGTATCAAAAGTGACGACATCACCAAACTCTTTGTAAGCTTCTCTACTCCTACCATCTGCCCAAAATACATTTTTCAAATGATCCTCATCATCCAATTCAATATCAAAATAGAAACCTGAATTTCCTGCAACCATCCTTAAAAAATATTTCATAATCGCTGAAGCATCACCTTCGCCGAGACGTAAACGCCTTGATTCATCAACCAAGTTCCTGCAAGCCTTTTCATCACACGGGAGATTCTCATATCCACTAGCCTCATGTACCAGTGAGCCAAAATTTTTGTTCATTTTGATTCCGGCTTGATCATTCAGATTAATTTGATGTCTAACATGTGCACTAATTCTTCGATTGCAACGAAAGAAATGACTTTTACTAGGGCTAAGGCCATGATTATGCTCCAGCACAACCACAGATATTTCCCATCTTCCGTCCAGATTTAACTTAGCTGCTATCTTTGCATTACACCCAATTTTATAGCATGCTTGTGGTTTTAAGGGATTTTGACAAGTACTATTATGTTTGCCAGCTCGACCACATGTTAAAGTTATACTTCTAACAATTCCCATTTCATTCTTCCTTTGAGTGTGTTTCTTAATTGGAAATCCACTGCTCTTTGCATAATCTTTGTAAAACTCAAACAATTCATCAATCTCATTAAACTCCATCCCAATTTTAGGCTCATTCTGCTCAATCTGCTGATCAGTGTACTGAGGCAACTCATATCTCTCATCAACCGAGCAATTATTCAAGTCATCATTATCTAAATCATCAAACTCCTCAATAGCTGCCATGCCTGTTTAAATTAATTGATCACCAATAAACTTTACATAAAAATAGTAGACAGAAACTGAACAAAGAAACTGAGCAAACAATTGACTGAAACTGACAAGCTGCATCATGAAAAACACAGATTTTATTCCTTGACATACCAAAACATAATTAGTGGGGGGAAAGAAAACTACGAAGGGAACAGCTCAACTAAAAATTCACTAAAAGATTCTCACCAAACTTTTGAGATGCAATTTTCAACAGCCAATAGCCTATGAACTATAAACCTACGCTTCAAACAAAAAAAATATTTTTTTCAGGGAAAAAGGAGCGATTACAGACAGATCAAAGCCTACAATCCATAATAAATCTATGATCCATAGCTTAATCATGTACTAAATAGTTTGTAATAAGATTGAAATTAAACAGGATGCAAACCGAAAACATATCAAATCAAATAGAAAGAAGTGAAATTTGTACGAAATTGAGGGTTGTTTTCCTTAAAATAGAGGAAAGGTACCTGTTTTGAAGTGGGAGAGCGCTTCGATTTTAGGGCTTCTATCGAGAGCTGAAGAGATGGGAGATAGAGGGGACTACGGCAAACTCGAGCGAGGGGCTGAATCCGGCGACGGGCGGAGACTACGGCAGAAGATGGGCACTTGAGTTCGGTGGGCCCAAGATGAAGTCGATTTGGTCTTGAGTTCGGTGGGCCCAAGAGGAGGTCGAGCCCTAGTTTGGCCTCGAAGCCAACGACGGTGAGCGACACCGAGACGCCGCTGGCGGGTCGGAGGATTGCCGACGGGAGATGGGAAGAATTTTCGAGAAGAGGGCGGAGGAATGGAGTTGGGGGAAAGGGAAATAAGTGAGGAGAGAGAAACAGTGTTGGGGAAATAAAGAAGCAGAAGGGTCACGGAGGGTTGGGTTTTCTTGCTGACGTGGCTGAATCCACGTGGGCCTGCGGGTTGGCTGCGAGTTACGCTCGCGAGTTAAATAGCATTACTGGCTCAACAAAGGCTGGAGCTCTACAGCAGGGTCCCTCCCAATGGACTTGTTCTGTACACTGGAACCATATAGTGACTGATGATGGGAAGAAAAAGAAGGTTGCTATAGATTTCGAGCCATTAAAACCCATCAATTTATCACTCTACATTTATGACGATAAGTTCCACACCGAGGCATTGAATGAACTTCTGGGATCTGAGGACAAGTTTGTTTTCACAGTGACGGATGGAAATGGAACCCTTTTTGGCAATCTGATGGCAAGTTTGGTCTCACAGTGAGGGGATGGAAAAGGAACCTATTTTGGCACTTTGAGCGGTAACATAATTAGTTAGTATCACAATGTAAGCATCATAATTAGTAGTTAGTATCTTAATATAAGCATCATAAGTAGTGTCTATTTTATGGGCCTATATATATATACTGCAACATCTGCAGCTTCGAACAAGTAGCACCATATTTGAATTGAATTACATTTGTCTAAAGTTGGTTTCTTTTTGTGGTTGCTGTTTTTTGTCATATTTCATTTGTCTACCTCATCATTATATTGCTGATGGGTGGATTTTGTCGCTGAACTCTATGAGAATATATTCTTGTGCAGCCAGTTGCTCATATTTGATGTATGCTGGTATCTTTGTTTATTTGTGATTGTGTCTCTCAATGGTGGATTGTTGGTTGAATGTATTCTTGGTTCATGTTAACTACTAGGTATCCGTGCCAAGCACGGGCACATCCACTTTTTTAGGATTTTCCTTTAGATCACCTTCATCTTCTTTTTAAAATAGTTCGGACGCACCTTTTTATCTCATTTTTGCTTTCTTATCTGGTCAGGGCTATTTTCAAAGAGAAACTATGCAATCTGTACTATGCTATGCCCACCCCACCCCACCTTTACAATCCGGGTACTAAATCATGTGACGGGATTAAAATTCTAAGACAAAATTGGATTAAAATTCTCAGACAAAATTGTCTCTGTCATCTCTAGGTTTTTTTTCCCGTTCGTTTTTTTTTCCCTCCCGTACAGTTTTTTTTTTTACCATAAATATTAATCACTAAGTATGGACTGCAAGCAACTTACTAATTGGTGAGAATTTATTAATTTTATATTTCTAAGGAATTTACGTTTTAAATTCATCATATGTTTTGTTTATGCATCCTTTGGTCGTCATGTTTATGGACTTAGCAAATAAAGCTCTCATAAATCAAACAACTGGTACGAAGCTGCAACCTATGCACATCAGACCTAACATTCATAAATTTATTTGGATTATATGACGGTTTGAGGTCATTATTACGTCTCTGTATTAATCTCTAACCTATTCTCAAATGATTAATTGAGGACTATCCAAAATCCACAATATCATAACACTTTGTCGACCAAAAATTCCATCATTTGGGAAGAATGTGTAATTATTAGTTAGGATAAGCTCTGTGGAAGATTAGTCGAACATGCACGTTAGAACGACAAATAATTATTTTTCTGCATAATGAAGTGAAATACCACTGTAAAATAGCTACTATTGTCATTATCAACAACTAAATAATATTGATCAATACATAATGCATGAATACTCCATAAAAGGCTGAAAGTGCTGGATGAAATCAACTAAAGACTTTACTAATCTGTTATATGTTTTTAATCTATTTTTTATTTTGTTCCATAGGAAGAATGTTTGCTTTTTGTTTATCATCATTATCATTAAAGATTTACTTCTTAGTTTCTGGACTTAATGGGGATTAATCTCAATCTTAGACGTGCCACATTCTGTATAGAATTTTTTTTTTTGGCATAATCATGACAAATAATTAAAAAGTCAGTCACTTATATAGCAGTCAGTTTCTTCAATGCCTTAAAGTTTATGTTAACATATGACATTAATGAAGGGAAAAAAAGAAATGAAAAAAATCATATTCCATATTTCTCCTTAATGACTAAGAATAAGAAAATCTATCCTTCTGAAAATCTCTACATTAACATATTTTTATGCATTTAGAAGTTCCACCAATTTCTCTTTATATATAAAGGAGGGATGAGCTTAAAGTTATAGCTTCGATTTGTACATTTATATAGAAGAGCATGAAATATGTTTAATAACTTTGGTAATAACCTAATTATTTTATCACCATCAGGAAACATATGTGATAGGCGTATCCTAAATTTTTAATATAAATTTCATGTACACATGTAGCAAACATCACTAATCCAAAATATTCCATGATAATAACGAACGCTTCAAAATATTTATTGAGAAAACGAAAATCCACAAATTAATAGAGGAGGAAAAGAAAGCAAATCTAATTTAGATAGATAATTTAAATAGAATCAAGATACCTGTAAATTAATGCAAATTATATAATTTCTTTCCTTAATTAGTCAAATATACTCTTTTCAAATTCGACCTTAATTACTTGAGAACCACACCACATGTCCCCATCCTCTAATTTGTTCTCCTGGAGAAAACAACGTCGACAAACAACAGCAGCAAATTCATCCTAGAATCCTGGGAGTCTTAGGACTCGTAATCAACTAATAAGTAGTTATTTAAATTTAACTTTTTTATTTAAACCTAAACACACACTCTCTCATCAAACAACAAACCCGATGCTATTGTGTATAGATATCATCTTAATCCTCTCTTGTTCAAACTAAATCACAATAAAGATGGTCAAGAGCAACCACAGAGAATGGACGTCCATGCCGCCGGAGATCCTCGAGTTGATCTCCGACTGCCTCCCCCTCGTCGACTTCTTCAACTTTCGCAGAGTCTGCTCTTGGTGGCGGTGGGCCCCTTCCGCAAGCCGGACGAACGTAACCAAATTCAGCAAAGACAAGCCCTGGCTAATTTTCTACGACGTCCACGACCGCGACGACAGATGCTATTTCTACAGCAATTCCTACCGCTGCACCTTTCGCTTGCCCGATCTCAAAGGAGCCACCATCGTGGAGTCCAAATTCGGCTGGTTCCTTGCCCACCGCGACGGTGACTTCTTCTTCTACAACCCTTTCTCATTTCGGAAGATCGACGTCGGGAAACACTACATCGCCAAAGATCAGGCCTACACGTTTACGACGAACCCGACCTCCCCGCATTGCATTGTCCATATCGTCAGCGGGAAAGACGATAACAAAGCAGTGGAGCTAGCATCGCGTCGAAACCACGAAAAAGAGTGGACCGTGAAGAGCTTTAACGTTACAAGAAAGATCGAGAGGATGCTGGGAATGTATTCCTGCGGATGCGAGGAAGAGTACTGGATTTGGATCTTCGATTCGGTGAGACGCGACAGCGAAAATAAAGATGTTAAGAATGGGGTGTGTTACCGGGAAGACATCCGCAAGGGGTTTGTTGTCAATGGTTTGGTAGGCGAGATAAAGAGTGAGGGTTTGGACGTGGACCTTTTACGCGCTGAAGATTGGGTACGCAAATTTGGAGCAGGAGGGATTTCTGTATCCTCAATTAACATGTGTTGTTGTGATGACTTAGTTGTTAGAGGCAGCTTTGCTGAGATGGTTGAGGTGGTCATGGATGGTGACGAGGCGAGTAAAAGGCATGAGCTTAAGATTGTCAAAGCTGCATGGATCCAGCCTAGGCTTTTTTAGAAATATTTGAGGTCATGGGTAAAGTTAAATAGAGGTACTTGTTATGTTATGCTGGCAATGAGAAATTGGTGAAATATTCCTAAATTGTACAAAGCAATGCCCACTTAAGCGCGCAAAACGTGCGTCATATGTAATTTTATTATTAAATTAAAATTTTCTATTTATCATATCTTAATCATATATCTTACGGCTATCATGCATATAAAATAGAAAATCTTCTTGCGCCACTCGCTAAATTTAGACAAACTCCTTTCATCAGAATTCTGTTTAGGAATTTTTCATCTATATGGTAATCCCTCCTTTGTATATAAATAGAAATGTATGGTTTGCTATTCAAACCTTCCATCTTCAGAAAATTATAGGGTATTTAAGTGTCATTTAGCCTATTTTCAATTCTCTTTTCCTTTTATTTATAAAAATCTTAGAAAATTTTAATTAGAGCTCCTCCGGTTTGAGTTATTCTACAATGTATCCAATGAATCATATATGCCACGTAGTTTGATAATATAAAAGGATTAAAACCGTAATTAATTCAAAGTTCCCTATCTAAAAAATTTCTTTTTATCCCTACATAAACTACTAAAAGCACATAGAAGTCTTTGAAAACTTTGTTTCTACATTTCTCCTTACATCTTAAAATTTGCCATATGTCCCTCTCTAAAGTCTAATTTGTAAAAGAGTCATATTTATAACCCCAAAGTTGGTAATATATTTAAATTCTCCCTTAAAACATTATAATTCTAAATTTATATTTATAAAACATATCAAAAACTGTAGAGTTAAAAAAACACTAGGAGTTTATTTGAACACAAATTTTGAAACAATTGGAGGGTTCTTGGTAGAGGATTGTTGATTCGGGCTCAGTTTCTTCTTGGATTTAAATTTAAAGTCATTGGCTTAGGACTAAGATTCAAATTTGAATTTAATATGTTATGGGTTTAGGACTAGGAATTGAATTTGAATTTAATATGTTGCTGGTAGTCTAGAATTGTTATTAGGATTAGGATTTCAAAATCATCACTCCAATCTACCTTTACAGTTTTAATAAGGAATTTTAAGAAAATCCAAGCTAAAATTGGTGGATTGTGATTTTACTCTGTGGATTTTCTCTCTCCTCATCTCTTTACCTATTTAAATATTTAATATATTTCAAATGGAATATATTTATGTTTAAAATATTCCATATTACTAATTTGTTTATGTATTAACATTGACTGTATTTAATTTTAAAATATTTATAATCAACTTATTTAAATTAATCAATTCATTTAAAATGAAATATATTTAATACTATTTAATCACTTAATGTATTTACTATATAATATTAAATTAGAAATATTTATTATTTAATATTTCTTAAATATATAAATATTTTAAAATATTTAATATTATATTACACACATTTTGTTTATTTTTAAATGTGATATAAAATATATAAGATAAATATATATTAAATATATACAATATATTTAATTTTAATATAGTAAATAATTAAAATATTTAATATTAAAACCATTCAAATATTTCATGTCAAATGTTTGATATAAAATTCTCTAATGTATTTAGTATTTACATAGTTAAATATACATATTAGTTTTTATATGTCAAACACTAGTTATTTTCTTTTATGTATTTGAACACCGTTATTTTCATTTATGTGGTGGAATACTAGTTATCTTCTTTTATGTAGCATTATTTAAACTTTTTGAATAAGTTCCAACGTGTGTTAAGTTTTTCGTTGACATTCGTTAAGTAAAATGAGGGTGATTTTTAAATTAATGTTTATTTTTTTAATGATAATTATTTAATATAATATTTTAATTTTAAAACTTTTAATGCAAATAATCCACAAATCTAGACTGAGGATTGGACCCTTAGTCTACGAATCCAAAGTAAAAGTTTAAGAATTCTACTCAAAAATTAAAATCCAATCCAAGAGTTAGGGGCTCTAACTATAAAGTCTAAGTCTAGGTCCCAATCTAGGAGCGCTAAGTTCATGGACAAGCTGTCCAAGTTCAAATCAATAATCTGGAGCAAATAACACTACCTTAGCAACTATTGCAGATTTAAAACTTCAAAAAGTATATTAAACCCTAGTAAGATAAAAGTTCTATCTACTTGGAGTTCTTAAACATATTTATTTGAAATACCTATGCATGAAGGATTCTACAACGTTTAATGTTGGTGCTTTATTCGTGGTTGTAAGGACATTGATATTATTTTTCTTCAGTAGTTATTATATCATACATCACTACATCTAAATTAGTAATTTAAGATTTTACTTTAGGATACTACTCAATGTAAGAATATATAACTTTTTTTTATGGCGAATATATAACTTTTAAAGAACATGGGAGTTATACGTGTGTCGCATGCGCTCATGTTCCTACCTCAAATACCATCGAGATTGGTTGTTTTACTTATATGTCATACGTCCCTCCTCAAATTTAAGGGACTTTTAGATATATATAACCTTGAAATTGGTGATAGTTTTAATTTTCCCCTCAAATTATTATTATTCTAAATTTACCCCTCATATTGTTTACATCTGAAAATTTGTTGCCCTCTAATTTTTTTTTAAAATGTAAATTTTGTAGAGAATAAAATTTCCACGACTCCTACTTAATTTTTAAATTCTAATTTTGTAGGGACGATATATTAGTAGTTACACATTAAGGTCCTATTTGACAAAGGACTAAGGAGGAAGGATTAAGAAGAAAGGTTAACATAGTTAGGCTATTTGTTAATCCGAATGGTTAAAAATTTTAATCCATTAGATTAGTTTATTTTAATTATTTTGGTTTTTTTTTTGGGAATAAAAAGGAGTCTGACCACTTTTTTGTTTTTGGGTTTGACGAGGGAGCTTCCTCACGATCCCCCGGATCATGAGTATTAAACCCCGGGAGTGGCTAAGGAGCACCTCCTAACGCATGGCCTCAAGTATTCTAAGAATTAAATTCTTATGGGTGCCTACTAGTAGAAGAGAACTTGAGACCTTGAAGTACTAATCATAGGCAGCTTACCAACTCAGCTAGACCCTCTTAGTTTATTATCACTTTCTTTATAAACAGAGGGCTTATCTCTTACTCCATCTAAATAGGTGGATTTTTAAACCCCTCGTTTTAAGGGATTAACTCATTTTAACCACTCTAAAGGAGTTGTAAAATCTTCTATTTTTATGTGGGGCAAAATATGACGCGTTAATTCAGTTCGCACCATCTGCAAATTTTTTTTTTTTTTTTGGCTGGCAAAGGTGTGTTAACTCTCCTTTATCCCTTACTTAACTCTTTGCCAAACATGACCTAAGATCTTATATCTCAAATAACTGTCATGTTTTATTTGGCTACTTCCAGTTAGAGGGTTTTACTACAAGTCATATTTAGTTCATACGAACTTTTAAAATTTATTTTATAATAAAACATTAATGTAAGATGACCTTGCCAGCTGGCAAGATCTCTACAATTTCTAAATGGAGGAAGAGAGCTCTTCCGTGTTGTGATCACTTAGGAGTGCTGACTTTTTTATATATTTTCTTTAGAGTATTATAAAAAGAGAAGGGATACTGCAAAGAAGAGATTGGTGATTAAGCCATCTATTTTTTATTTGAAATTTTGAATTTAAAACTATTTACATGCTTATTTAGTGAGCCAACTTTTTTTAATATAAGAAAATATTACTATAAAAGAGGGTTTAATGGCTAAACCATCTAATTTTAAGATTAGAAAAGGAGAGTATAGATTTTCATCCTCTCCCAATTAGATGGTAATTGGAGAGTGCCCAATTCTCTTAAATTTTACTGTCTATCTCAATTTCAATTGATAAGATTACGTCATCTAAGATTTCCACTATCATAAGTAGTGGTTTTGACTACTATGGTTTTCAAGTTTAATAGTGATTTTCAACATCAAAATGGTTTTCAAGATAACAATCTTATATTATGGGATATATTAAAAAACTAAATAACCTCAAATACACCACGGCTTGACACGTCGACATTTTAGCCCATCTAATTTTTTGACATGTCGACTTCTTAATCAGCCATTTATTTTATCAAGTGTAAATCCTAACCATTAATCTAATACTAAATCGACCAAATTTTTATTAAGGTGTAATTTTTTAATAAATTTAGGGATTTTATCTTATCATATGTTATTCTTATGCAAATCTATACCTTCCTAATTTTTAGTTACCGATTTCATAGATTATTTGGAATTTGGAAAAACCAAAGGGAAATAATCTGTTTGGTAATTTTTATTCTTTTAGTTAATAATTTTTGTGTAAAAGATCCTAAAGATTTTAGCACTTATTATTTATGATTGTACTGGTGTCAATTATATTAATCCTCTTCTATGTCTTTTCTTCGATAATCTGAAAAACTCATCAATTTTATACAGTTGGATTCTTCTTTCTTTCTTTTTAGGTAAATGAAAACATTTCCATTAACCATTGGAATGAAAGTACAAATAAAAACACTCAGATATAATTGAGAAATCAATTTGATAAGAATATTGTATCATGCGCAGAATAGAACAAGTAAAATATAACAAAAGGGCCCATGATGTCACTTATTTCAGTGCATTGAGGTACCTAAAAACCCCATGGGCACTCAAACCCGTAAGGCAAATCCAAGAGACCATTTTGCACCTAAATGCATTCTTATATATTTTATATAAATACAGTTGGATTCTTCTCTCTTGTTTTATTAGGTAAATGAAAAATATTTCCATTAATCATTAGAATGAAAGTACAAATAAAAATACTCAGATATAAATGACTGATAATCATATTTTTATTATAATTTTACACCCTCATTATCTAGTTTATATCAATAAATATACCACTAATAATATGTTTTATCTTAATGTACAAGTTAATGAAGATTAATGAATAAAAGCTCAAAAAGAACTCAAATTTCCTCATTTTCTAACCTTTTATTGAAGCTCGGGATCAAGCTAAGCAATCTACAGAAGCTGAAGAAACAAAGATCCAATATGTAAAGAAATCAAGTGAAAATCATGTTCAAGATGATTAGCCACCAAGAAACGGTGATATCTCCCAATCCGGAAGGCGAAATTTAATATATAATATATGAAAATCACCTATCTCGACAAAACGGAGCTAACTGCATTTTTAGAATTTTAAAATTCTAATCGATCGATCAACCGATTGGCCAATCGGTCGGCCAACCGATTGGTCAACCGATTGGTGAGCGGCAGATTCAGATTTGTGGCCAGATTTGAGTCCTTGATCACCAAGTTTCATCCAAGGGCTCTCCTTCACTGCTGTAGGCTATAAATAGGGGTGGATAGTGAGGGGTTTGAGTGTGAAATATTTTATAAAAATTCTATTTGGAGAGGAAGGTTACTCTTGATTGAGAAGACCTTCCAAATTATAACTTTTTATTGCAAATAATAAAAAAAATATTTTCACCTCTTTATATTTTCTTTTCTTCTCTTTGTTTGATCATGAAGATGAAGATGAGATGAAGATCAAGATCAAGATGAAGGTTTGCTTTCACCTTGAAGCTAGAACCCTCTTGGGATGCAAATTTTCTCGTTTGCTAATAAACTCTTCTTTTTGCTTTCTTTTCTTGTTGTTAAATATTCATGAGGCTAGAACCCTCTTGAATTAGATTTATTGATTTGTAGTGTAGATTTACTTTCATGCCATTACTTTCATGTCTTTACTTTCATGTATTTACTTTCTTGTCTTTACTTTCTCACATTTATTTCTTACATTTATTTTGTAGCATAGATTTTATTTTCTTGCATTATTCACCTTGAGGCTAGAACCCTCTTGGGATTAGTTTTATTTTATTAGTTTTCTTTTTCTTTGATTCACCTTGAGGCTAGAACCCTCTAGGAATCACCCTCTTCTAAGATGTCGAACTAATACTTGTGGGAATTCTAGAAATGCATGAAACTAAGCTTTATTTCTTTCATAATTTGTGAATCATTCTCTTATGCTTAAAATAATCATGTTTAGGATAATCAACTAGAGAACTAATTGGTAGAAGAAGAATTTGGTAATCTATGCTTATCTTGAATAGTTTGATAGGCTATGCTTATGAATTCTAGAATTACTATCTAGTTGTTATTCTTTTCATGAGTATTAATTTTGCTTGGATGATAATTTGATAAGTTATGCTTTTCTTGAGTGGATTGATAGTTTATACTTAATAAATCTAAAGTAGAATGTGATAAAAAGAGAATGGTTCATATTTTAAGTGAGATTAGCTAATGGATTCAATTCTAGATTCCTCATATCTTTAATTAAATCTCATTCTTTACTTTCTTGATTTTTCTCTTTATTCTTGCTTTTTATTTATTTTATTTTATTTTTCCTCCATTTATTCATCATTATTTCTCCTCTCTCAATCTTGTTTTGATTTTATTTGCACATATTCACAAACACTCTCTTAATCTCTCCACAATCCATCACAATTTTCTTTTATCACTCCTAATTATCGCACACACAACATAATAACCGATTTTGATTAACTCCTACAACACCTTCCTCGTGGGATCGATAACTTTTTATACTGTAACTTGATAGTTTGTGAACACGACCACAACATGATGATTGGAGCAACGAACTGTCTCGCAAGCACGAGACAGTTTGGTGAAACGATCGAGCTTGTCGCCATGGCGAACGATCGGGGCTCATTGGGCGATTTTGGTGAAGCGATGCTGGCGGCGGTTTGGTGAAACGACCCACGGACAGTTCGATGAAACGACACGCACTTGATTTCGGTCAATAGTACCGCGCGATAGTTTCGGTGAACAGTATCGCGCCCCTATAAATAGGTATCTAAACCTATGGTTTCCTGAGAGGTTTTGGAGCAGGGCGGCGGCTATATAGGGTTTGGAGCATCCTTTTGAGAGAGAATTTGTGAGAGATTAGAGAGTTTGTTTGAGGATTTTATTGGTGAGATCTTGTGTGATTGTAAACCCTATTTATTTTCTCTTTCTCTCAAGTAGTAAAATCTCCCCTCCTTGTCCGTGGGCGTAGGCAACTTTTGAACCACGTAAATTCGTTTGTCTTCTTTGTTGAGATTTAAAATAGCTTGTTAGGTTCCCTTGATTCAGTCCTAGAACTGAAGAGAGGAATAGTGTATATCTCACTTTGTTGTGATATTTACTGTCGATTCTTATTTTCTTAGTGAAACGGGGATTTATTTGTGATCTTACTCTCTTGTTGTGGCTATTTCGTAGAGGTCTTTAGAGATTTTTCTTTGCGCACAACAAGTGGTATCGAGCAGGTTTTAACCTAGGGCTTGTTCGAAGGATTCACTGAAGGATTCTTATTTGAAGAGTTAGATCTACAACATGGGTGAAACAAGCACATCGGGATCGTCTCTTACGAAGGCAATACAAAGTCTGAGCATCAATAATACAAAGATTGATGTTCCGAAGTTCAACGGCAAGATCAATTTCGGTTTGTGGAGATGTCAGGTGATGGATGCGTTGGATGCACAAAATTTAGAGGAGACTCTTGAGTTGCAAGAGAAACCTGCAGATATGGATGATAAGGTTTGGAAGAAGATGAACAGTAGGGCTTGTGGAGTTATTCGGTCATGCTTGACGCCGGATCTCATTTATGATGTGATGACTGAGACGTCGGCGAAGAAATTATGAGAAACGCTCAATGAAAAGTATCTTACTAAGAGCATTGAGAATCGGCTTCACTTGAAGAGGAGGTTTTACCAGTTCAAGATAAAGAGGGGAGTTTCCATTAGGGAGCATATACATAACTTCACGAGGTTGCTTTCGGATATGACTAATGTGGATATCAAGGTTGAGGATGAAGACAAGGCGGTACTACTTTTGTGTTCGTTACCGAAGGATGATTACGGTACATTTGTCCTCACTATGATAAATGGGAGAACTACTGTTAGTTATAAGGAGGTGATCTCAGCATTACTAAATTATGAGTTGAGAAAAAGTGATAATGAATCCTCCGAGAAGGCATCGGGAGATGTATTAGCAGTTCGAGGCCGTACTCCAAACCGTTGGCAGTCTAACCGCTCAAAATCGAAGAATAGAGGTGGCCATAAGAGTGTTGGTAGGAACCAGTGTCGCTTTTGTAAAGAAGAGGGACATTGGAAGAACGAGTGCCCAAAGTTAAAAGATAAAGCCGAGAAGAATAAAGGGAAAGCTGTACAAGCTTCAGAAGTGAATGTTGACAAGGCTAGTGATGACAATTTAGATACAGATTCTTCGGACTTTTCATGCTCAGCATCATCGTCAGTTTGTTACGTCGACTCTACGGAGTGGATGATGGATTCGGGTGCTACATATCATATTTGCCCTAGGAGGGATTGGTTCTCTAACTTTGAGGAGTTGGAAAGAGGAGATGTCATGTTCATGGGTAATGATCACGTATGCCCTATTGGTGGTATTGGTACAGTTCGAATCCGCATGTGTGACGGGGTGACTCGAGAGCTGAAGGAAGTAAGGTTCGTTCCGCAGTTGACGAAGAATATTATTTCCCTTATAACTTTAGAGGCAGCTGGCTATCGAGTGATCATGGAGAATGCAACTCTGAAGGTCACGAAGGGGTCCATGGTGGTGATGCGAGGTGTCAGGAAAAACAACCTATACTACTTGAAGGGCAAGACAGTTACAGGGGGTCTGGCAGCTTCAATCACTACAAAGGAGGACACTACCACCTTATGGCACATGAGACTTGGACACACTGGTGATAAGTCCTTATAAGCATTGGCGAAACAGGGACTATTGAAAGGTGCAAAGACCTGCAAGATGGAATTGTGTGAACATTGCATACTTGGGAAGAAGACGAAAGTGAAGTTCGGCACCGCTATTCACAATACCCAAGGTATATTGGATTACATTCACACAGACGTTTGGGGACCTTCCAAGCACACATCACTTGGTGGGGCCAACTATTTTGTCACTTTCATTGACGATTATTTCAGGAGAAATTGGCTATACCCTATGATGCATAAATATGAGGTCACGGATATTTTTGTGGAGTGGAAGAAGAAAGTGGGCGGAGGCGGTAGAAAGGTGAAGACTCTTCGTTCGGACAATGGTGGAGAGTATAAGAGTGATCCGTTTCTGCAGTTTTGTCGGGATCACGGCATTAGACGACACTTCACAGTTCGTGAGACACTGCAATAGAACGGGGTGGCTGAGATATTGAACCGTACCTTGCTGAAGAAGGTACGATGTATGATGACACAGAGTGGATTGTCTAGATCCTTTTGGGCCGAAACGTTAGTTTATGCGAGCCATCTCGTAAATAGGTTGCCGTGCACTACGATACAGGGAAAGACTCCAATGGAGCGTTGGTCTGGTTCGGTGGCTAGTGACTATAAGTTGCTTCGGATATTTGGGTGTCCAGCTTATTATCATGTCAGTGATGGTAAATTAAATCTGAGGGCTAGGAAAGCTGTCTTTATGGGCTTTAGAGAAGGAGTTAAAGACTTCAAATTGTGGGACCTACAGGACAAGAAGATAGTCATTAGCAGAGATGTCACATTCGACGAGGCGTTCATGATGAGGCCTCAAGTCCCTCACAGGTGGAGGGAGTCCAGACAAGTGGGATATTGCAGCAGGTGGAGGATGATGTGACTCTACCCACTCGAGATAGCATTGTATCCATTGAGGCTCCTGAGGGGGTGACAGGAGGAGATGGGATGACAATGCAGGGCGGTTGGTGGATCTGATGAATGGTGAGACTTCAGTGCGAGGTCATGTTGAGAGTCCATTGCGGCAAAGTAGACCCGAGAGAAATTAAATTAACGTGATATAATGATGTCATGGTTGCATATGCCTTATTAGCGAGTCGTTGATGATTTGGTTCCTTCTACATTTAGGAGGCGAGTCTAGCTCGATTCGATTAGGTGGAGGGAAGCTATGGAGGAGGAGATGCGGTCTCTTCAGAAGAATGACACTTGGAAACTTACAAAACTACCGAAGGGTAAGTAAGCTATTAGATGCAAGTGGGTGTATGCAAAGAAAGAGGGATCTTCTATTGGGGACATTCGATACAAAGCCAGATTAGTTGCCAAGGGTTATGCCCAGCTTAAGGGCGTTGATTACAATGAGGTATTCTCACCCGTTGTGAAGCATTCGTCGATTAGAATTCTGCTGGCATTGGTGGCACAACTGGATTTGGAGTTGGTCCAGATGGATGTGAAGACAGCCTTTCTACATGGAGATTTAGAGGAGGAGATCTACATGACACAACCTATGGGGTTCAAGGCTGCAGGATCATAAGAATTGGTGTGCAATCTGAAGAAGTCTCTTTACGGATTGAAGCAATCACCGCGACAATAGTATAAGAGATTCGACGGCTTTATGATTGGCCGAGGGTACACTAGGAGCCCATATGACCCATGTGTTTACATGCATAAGCTACAGGATGGTGAGTATATCTATTTATTGTTGTATGTTGATGATATGCTCATTGCTTCCAGGAATTCTTTAGCTATTCAAAAGTTGAAAAAGGAGTTGTTATCTGAGTTTGAGATGAAGGATCTTAGAGAGGCGAAGAAGATACTGGGTATGGAGATCGAGAGAGACAGGGCGAAGGGGAAATTGAAACTTACACAGAGGAGTTATCTGCAAAAGATGTTGAAGAAGTTCAGCTTTGATGGCAATGCAAAGACAGTGAGTACTACGTTGGCTCCCCACTTTAAGCTTTCAGCTAAGATGTCGCCTGTTTCAGTAGAGGATAGAGAATATATGTCAAAAGTTTCATATGCCAGTGCGGTGGGTAGCTTGATGTATGCGATGGTGTGTACAAGGCCAGATTTATCACATGCCGTGAGCATGGTATCGAGGTACATGCATGACCCCGGGAAGGGTCATTGGGAAGCCGTGTAATGGATTTTACGGTACATTAAAGGAACCGTGGATGTTGGTTTGATTTTTCAGAAGAATGAGAAGACAGGGCAGGATTGTATTGGTTATGTGGATTCAGATTATGCAAGAGATCTTGACAAGCGCCGGTCTACTTCAGGATATGTATTTACATTGACAGGAGCACCGGTATGTTGGAGATGTACACTTGATCGGCGGTAGCTCTCTCTACTCTGGCCGGAGTATATGGCTGTGACTGAAGCTATGAAGGAGGCTTTGTGGCTGCATAGATTATTGGAGGACTTGGGGATATCACAGGACACCATTCGGGTATATTGTGATAGTATGTCGGCCATCTATTTGGCAAAAAATCAGGTTTATCATGCACGTACAAAGCACATTGATGTCAAATTCTATTTTGTTCGTGATGTCTTGGATGAAGGAGATGTCAAGTTGGAAAAGATTCACACAAAGGACAACCCTACTAATATGTTGACCAAAGTTATTTCGGGTGTTACGTTTGGTCATTGTTTGGAGATTTTGAACATCCTTCGATGTTAAGGCCTTTGGAGGCTATTTGGGTGAACTACGTAATGCTTGATTTCTTGGGCAAGAGGATACGTAGGTAGTCTTTCGATGCAGCCAGTTTGGATTAGTTGATTGTGATGGAGGGAGATTATTTGAACTCTTGTTTGGGTTCCCGACTTGTTGTGGATTGAGTCTGTTGTCGTGGATTTATTCCACTTCGTCCTGGACGCAACAAGTGGGACATTTGGATATTTTGGTGTCGGCTCAGTTTTGAGAGAAACTTCACCGGGGTGGAGAATTGTGAACACGACCACGACATGATGATTGAGTAACGAACCGCCGCAAGCACGAAGCGGTGAGACAGCCCGATCGCCTAGCCAAGCTGCCGAGATAGTCGTGGCTCACGGGCGCTTTGGTGAATCGGTGACTG